>CM060075.1:39497718-40015218 GCA_030533445.1 Cyprinodon diabolis | reverse complement strand
ACAATGCAAATCAGTGCAAATCCTTCTCCATTCTTGGTTGGTCTGCTACCTTGAAACAGCCCCTTTGTTGGAGCGCGTTAACAGATTCATGATCGATCAAAGCTCGGGTCGGTTTGTGGGGAGTGTGGACTAGTGGTTAGGGCATTTTTTTTTTGGAATCCAGAGGTTCTGAGCTCAAGACCCAATCCCACAGAATGACACTCTGGCTCACTCAGCAAGACCCTTAACCCCACACTGCTCCCCGATCGCCGCACAATTGCAGCCCACTGCTCCCCAAGGGGATGAGTTAAATGCAGAGAGTTAATTTGGTTGCTCTGTACTTTTCACAGTGTAATGACAATAAAAGCTTGAAGAGACAAAAAAAAAAAAAGTTGGCGAGATGATCATTAGCTTTGTGGTACCTGACTATTATTGCTGTCGATACATTACACTGGATTGGGTGGGTGGAGTTTGCTTTATGGTACAGGCCTCTGGATCATTTTTAAAAGGCTTGGCATACCTTTTTTCGTCCCTGTATTCAGAAGATTTACATCACATGGACTTTGCTGTCAACCACATATGCTAAAGATGACAGATTTTGAGTGTTGTATATATTTTAGCAGAGGTCTGGTTTTAGGATGAGTTTCTATCTTTGGTAAAAGGACACTGTATCGTAATATACCTTTCAATAATACTCATTATCTTTTTTTAACAAATTAAATTTGTATTTATAGGTCTGAGTCTAAAGTACATTTTATCATCCACTTACATCTAAAAGGATTTTCATTCATTATTTTACTGCCAAATATTTTGAAATAAATACCATGCATTGAAAAACTAGAACATACCAGCATAGAATTCACTTATTGCACATCTCAAAATGAAGAAGACACCCATGATTGCAATAATGATAAGCAGCATAAGGAGGATCAGCTGAGAGGCCATGGTGGAATCTTCTGAGAAAATGACATACACAAGTAGAAGTTATCCACCCAATAACCATTTTCTTTATTTACATTGCAAAGCCTCAAACATAAACCGACTTCATCAGTTTAACGTTTAGAAAAAAAATATCTATGTATCCCAGTATAAATATAACAAAGTCTAAGTAGTAAGAAAAAATCAAGACATGTACACACTCTGTAAAGATACATAACCTGTTTCTTTCTTTCTAATTCTAAAAAAGATTGAAAATTTTTTTCGATGACAACTTCTGGTTCTTGGAATCTAGTATTAACTAAACAGCAAAAAATGAGAAAGATTTGGGGAAATCCAGATATGTATTGACAGGTGTTCTAAGTAGCTTTAGAGTCTAAACATTGTGACTTGTGAGAAAGTGTCATTAAATAGGCTCATATTAATAATAGAGACACATGTTGTACCTTTTAAGGTGATGCCTAAATCAAACTGCTTCCTGGTGCGATCGCTGGGAGAAAGAAAATAAATCAGTCAAGATATCAGGACCAGGGGGAACTCCAGAGTTTTCATTTCTCTTTGAATACGTTTTGCCTTAATGTGCTACATTTTTGTGATAATGTCAGACAATGAAAATGTATTGTGTCTGTTAATAGATTAGAATGAACTGAAACCACTTCAAGTCAAGCTATACTGATCACAATGAACAAGTGTTGTAGTAAAGACTCCTCTAACCATGAGGGAGTACTGAGAGAGAGACAAGAACAAGACCTTTAAAGGCAGAGATCAAGACTTCTAAATTTTCTAAAGAAATCACTAAAGAAATCAGATTTTCATGAAGCCTCTTGCTTGTAAACATATTTATATATTGGTGCTATTTAAAGCCTTAGGGAAATCATATTTGAATGTCAAATCAATCTGGCTTTAATATGTATGTAAATGTTCTCTTTATCAGACTACTTTTTTAAATTTCTATTTAAAAAAGAATCCTTTCTTAAACCCTGTGTTTGTTTTGTTATTTTATGCAGGCGAGTTAGTTATGCGTCAGCTTGTACACCTAAATTCGGCCAACCATATATCAACAGTCATCTGTCAATCACATTTTTTTTGGTCACAGCATCTCGATTCATATGTCTCAACTAATAAATGCAACGGTTGAAATAAGAATTAAGAATCTTTCCTTTCCCGTTGAGTTCCGTCCCAGTGTTCACGGGGATGGATGTCTGTGTCTTCGGCAGGTGTAGAGCTAACAGAACTGGCAGCGTTGCTGTAAGCCTTCTACACCAAACCAAGCTTCTGCCGCCCTGGCTTCCTCTTCCACAACATCTTCATCCCGCTTTCCTCCTCTAAATAAAAATGTATGACAGAGGAGACTCATCCACGACCTCCGACACAAAACTCTCCTCCTCATGCATGTTTCTGCTGTCCATAGCATTCTTTGACAGGGTCATTTCTAAGTGCTACTTGGTCCCAAATTTAAATTCCCATTGGGAATCTACTAGCACTAAGTTGCTAACTGTTAGCAGGATGCTTCCGAGACACCGGCCACAACCAAACTTGCTTGTAGATCTTCCGCCACAACAATCCCGCCCCCTCGATAAACGACCAATTACATTCACTTTATTCACTCATGTAAAGTCGGGCACCACTCGGAAGAATTCAGAAATGCAACGGTTGGAGCAGCTGCGTCCGTACGACTTTAAATGAATTCATGGTTCTATATAATATAAACATTAAATTGGTTGAGCAGTTGAACTTTAATTACATAGAATTCTCCTAGATGACTGCAGAGAAAACACACACACACATAATGTATAATTCTTTAAAAAACATGAATTCGTATTAGTGCTGTATAATTGTGGAATATTATTATTCCACTAAGCCAGAACTGTTAAGTACAGCATAACAATAAAATATTTTGAACAGTATGCAGTACTAGGAACATCTGCTCCCTGCTATAATATGTCATAATCTTTGAGCCAGCAACTTTGATGCAGTTACCAGTGAGAATGGTCTGTAGCATTACCATCTAACAGATGCTCGGTGGCGTAAAAACTGTTAAGATATGTATGTTGTTAGCTTCACAGGCTCCAAACCAAGGTCATGAGAGATAAGACTGACTTACACAGCCTCCTTGTCACGTCTTGGTTGAGGTTTGGAGGACCCAAATGCAGAGGCAGAGAGGCTGAGGTGAATACTTGTAGTTTAATTATGAAAATGGTTAACAAAGGTAGTCCAAAAATCCAACAAAAATGTAACAGACCAGAACCATGGAGACATCAAGGGAAAACACGTAGAAGGAGCCAGTGAGAGATGAGGGGAAACGATTGCAGCGATGACAGGACCAGCAACAACAGAGGAACCAACAAAGAGTGAGAGCAGAGGGAGAGCATAAATTGCTGACAGAGACAAAGGGAGGGCTAACGAGCTGACAAGGAACAGGTGTGAGGAGACAACGAGGGAGCCAAGGGGAAAGGAACACACACACACACACAAGAGGACAACAGAAAAACATGAGAACTAACATAAATCTAGAAATTACAACAAAATAGGAATTAAACCAATAAAACTAGAAAAGGAGCAAAGTAAAGCACAACATAACCAAAACCATGACACTCCTTCATGGCATGAAGAGAAAGACTGCTGTTTTGAAAAGATCCGTCTGGCCAGTCAAAGATATATTAATCTAATAGCGAACGGCCTTGATGAACTCAAGTTGTTTTTCCTCCAAATGTTCGTGTGTGAGAAAGTTCTTTATGTAGGAGTGGGATAGTTCCAAGAGAGACTGTGTGAATTGGGAGTTGATGTACGTAAAACTATGTACTGAGCTTGCCACAGTCATACAATCCTATCTCTCCATCCAAGCACCCCTAATAAATTTGCACCTTATCTCTTGCAAGAAATGCCTCTGTCACAGCTTCTTAACTCCACAGCTCATTCAGTACCATGGCTGTATGTGCTAAACTCTGAAAGATCTGACTTGCCCACCACCCTGCCCCAATGGAGCGCTCAGCAGCTCCTCACTCTCTTATCATCACCATCTGTGTGCTGTTGTGATATTTTACCAGTATATTATGGATCTATTAGGTAACTGGGATTATAATTTTTAGTTAAATGATTACAACTGAAGTCTGCTTACTCACCAGGATTCTTTAGGCTTCTACCAAGGCTGGACCTCTAAATTGGCTGTTAAGATCAAGTTGTCATTCACCAATTTAGTAATTTAGACTGTGGTTGTCAGCAGAGATCCCTCATTCACAGGGAGGACATCAAATAGGTCACCTCATATAGGTAGCTGGGAATACACCTGGATAACCTTTTAAAATGGGGGGATCATTTTGACTACATAATTTCCCATTTACAGCAAAGGATGTGTTTTTTACACAGACTGAGGTTGTTTGGTGTCAGTTAAAACATAATGTTTTTCTCCACACAGTCCAAACCAAAGTTACAGCACCTGCTATGAATGTGATGGGGATGACTGAAAAGTTCTCCATTAAGTCCATCTATGAGCAATCTGTACCTAAATAATATGTAAATGTAAATCTTTGAACAGGTTTCTTAAGTCAGGTGGCGCATTATACCAGGGGCTCATCACATGTTTCCAAAATGCATCACAAACTGCTTGTGAAAGCTTTTCTGCTATAATAAATGCTGATGACAATAAATCATATTCAAAAAGATTTGTGTTTAATAACTGTTTATTCAGATAAACATGAATTCTGAACTGTAGGCCTTCATAGTAGGTCATGGTGAACTGTTTACAGTCAGTAGCTTTGTGTCAGACAGTCCATGCTCTATTTCTCCTTTTTCCACCAGTCACTCAGGCAGACCAACTTTAGGGCCAGACTTTAGGGCAACAGCATTTGAGGATAATACTCAAATCAACTGAAATCAATAGTTTTTAGAACATCTCTTGTGATGTGAAGATCCCAAGGTTTTAAAAATTTTGTCATATGCAACTCTAGCTCTGGAAATGAAATAAGCTAAATAAATACCACAGAAGCAACATTTTCAAAAAGCATCCCAACTAACCAACATTCAGCAAAGCAATCAAGAACCAAACATCATGCTGTGGTAATCATTCCTGGTGTCATGGTAAAATGACATTTAATATTATATAACATAGCATACCCAAAGCGAAGGAATTGTTGGGATCTGGAGATTCTCCACCTTCTCCAGCAGAGTGCGCTTTGGATCCTCCTGGGCTGGAGCCTTCCAGCACAGCTGACGTTCATCAGCTCATCGGGAGACCGGCCTTTATAAGCAGCTGCCAGACCTTCCTTCTACGCCGCAGCGTTAGCCAAGTTTGGTTAGCGAACCTGAGCCTTTGAATTTACTAATATTTGTCTTCCTAGAGAAACCTTATTCTAATCTGCCTCTGTCTTCTCGCTCCTAGGAAACCAATCTCTCGAGAGAAGCTCTGGATGAGCTTAACCAGAAACCTGCCTGCCTGCCCTAGAGAGCCAAACCTGAAGTTCCCACTCTGGAATCCACTTGCTGCTCTTAGGGAAAGAGCTGATCACTCCAACCAAGGTCTTTCACTGGAAGTCAGAAGCTAGACGCTGCTGCTGCTGCTTTAGCACTCTGCTGAACCAACAGTCTCTGGACCCAACCGGTTCCCTCTCTCAGAACTAAGCCTGGACCTCTTCAAGGTATCCACTGAAACATCTGAAAACTCATTTAACTCATCTGCAAACCAAGCTAACAAAACTATCCGTCTCTGCAGACGCCTGAGAATCCTGCCCGGACCAGAACCTGAGTCTAGTTCATGTCATTGTGTGAAACCTTTAATAAACTCTGTTAAATCTTTTACCAAGTCTCCAGTGGTGTTCTGCATGTGGGTTTATCCCTAAACCGATCATGACAGGAGTGAAGCTCCCAGCTGGCATCGTTGTAAAATACAGGGAAATAAAAAAATTCCCTGAAGCATGGCTTTATAGCTGCATCCATGTTAGCACATCACATTTGATTTGTCAAAAGTAGACCTACAGACACCACTGATTGGTTCTCACTCCAGATATGACACTGTCCTGCCCTAATGGCCGCGTCATGCTCTAAAACCAGTTATACTGGTAAGATCACGTTGACATTGGCTCAAACACAATCAGCTTTGTATAAATATTGTATAATTAGAGTGTGTAATTCAACAGTGCTGAAAAAAGTTTTATTTGAACTATATTTTCATTACCAAAAATGTATAATAGCATTCCAAATTAAAAATTTCAAGAATAAATTACAAATTTACAAACTGCCAAAATTGCAGAATAAGGGTCTGCCTGGACTTTTTTCAATCAAAACATTTATAACTTGAAACCAGACTTTCTACAAAGGGTAACCAAGATGCTGTATTTACAGTTTATTATGTTTAAGTCTTTCATCACGGGCAAAGATCTGTCAGTTTTTTAGGCAGACAATACTTTTTTGCCTTTTGAATTTATTTAGTAATGCCCAGAATAGTTTACTTTGAAATTTTCACATCCACTTCATTCCTACTTTCTTTGTATCATTTGCTAACAAGATTGGCAGATTGGGCAGTATACAAGTTGAGAAAGGCCTTATAAAGATTAAGTTTGCCTTTCTTTCAAAAATAATTTGGGCTTGATACGTTAAAGCCAGTGAGCTGTTTTGATTTTAATCCCAGAGGGTCTTAGGAACAATTTCCGCCTGAAATTATTTTGGAAATTTGCAATTTAGAAATTAGCTAATTTGGACTGAATGATTTGAAGCATGTTTGTTCCACAAAGGTTTTAGTGGGCAGTGTTCTATCCAGAAATGTGATTTTGGTGTAGTAGTACCAAAAGTGGCCAAATTGTGCCAAATGCATTTTTACAATCATAAAACAGAATCTTGCTGGACAAATATGCTGATTTACATTATTGGAGACCTTCTGCATAATGCAAAGACTTTGCTCCCAACATTAACCCGTTGTTTCATTGAAATTTACCATTGAACACACAATAATATCACCAAAATGAATAGAAAGTAAGAATAACTGATTAAGCTTATGTAACGGTTAATCACCTGCAATGGTCGCATAATTACCTCCGACCCCTCCTTGGAAAGGTCTGAACCTCTAGTTTCTGATAATGCTGGCCATTAGGGGGTGTGGCTAAAATGAATATGTGCTGTTGCATTATGCAAATTTTAAGTCTAATTTTATTGTCTACACAGCCCTAAAAAATATATATATATATATATACATATATGCTCTAGTCCATCCAAGTTGCCCTGGTTCCCTAGCAACTGATGCGGACCTTGTTAACCCGGGCGACGTCCGAGCCGGTATGGCTCTTGTATTTGCGGTTTCACTAACGCCTGAGGTAGGCCACTAAGGACCTTGCCTAAGGGTCAACCTGGATGTCCATGCCAGGAATCGAGCCCACGGTCACCTGTACCGGAGTCATCGTTACCTACTGAGCTATCCAGTTGCTTGGAGTAAGTGGCTACAGCAGATTCCAGCTAAAACATCAGAGGTCTCTGTCCAGATGAGTGCAGTCCTAGGAACAGCTAAGATACTGCGCAGAACCCTCAAACTCCCAGGCCTCTGGTAGAGGACCCGAGCTTGAGGATGACACATACCACCCCACGAGGGGTGAGAAAACAGTTTTTTTTTTTTATATATATATATCTATATCTATATAGATATAGATATATATCTATATATAGATCTATATAGATATATATATATAAAAAAAAATGTTTTAGAGATTTTAAAGCCCCATTTTGAAAAGCAGGTGGATGAAACACCAAGTGACTGTGTCACGGCCATTTCTATAAATAGATCAACATGAGTAGGTGTGAGATGGGCTCAGTACCAGGAATGGTATGAAGGCTTGTCCATTTCTTTTTGTTCAGTTGCAGTCCATATATTATGTCCAGAACACTTCATAAGTTTAGTGTATATTCTAGATATAGATACAGATGAAATGGTACATAAACCTTGTTAAAATACGTCTTTAATTCTGTCCATCCAATTTGGATATAAATGTTACCTACTGATGTAAATGTTAATCTTTTTCATATCTCTCATGTATAAACTCATCTTATATAAAAGTTACAGCAAAATAAAAGTAACGTAAAAAAAAATCTAACTAGTAATTACATTCTATGTTCCAAACAAATATGATATATGTTCTTTTATTCTAAGAAGCTAGTGTATCAGATGGTATGATAACTTTCATATAATTTATTAAAGATCTCATGAATTGCCTTTACTAAATTCAAAGTCAAATTCATGTGTTTTTATCATTTGAATGCTGACCAAAAAAAACATTCTCTTAACTAAAAATAAATAAAAAGTGTGAAGAGAGAAGAGGGGTTAGGCGTGTGGCAACAAAGGCTGACATAAAACCCTAACCATGCCATTTATATTTTGTAATACTGACAGTTAAATCAAGAATTTGTGTCATTTAACAATATAAAATTTACTGTATTTACAGTCAGTGACTAAATTATATTATTCCTGTTTCCATAGGATTAGTAAATTTTGTTTTTATGCTTGTAGATTATTTTGCACAAGATCAACAGCAGGTTAGATAAAAACAGTATCTTACTATTCAATTAATTGTTTTATTTAGTTACATCAAGTTGAATTTTAGCCGACACTGTGTTTTATATATTATATATAAAATATAACAACGTTTGAACAATTGTATCCAGAAAACACCTGAGAATGTGATTTTTCAATGCAATATTACCTGTTCCGTGGTTAATTATATGTTGATAATTCATTTTTTTTCTAAGTCTCATTTTAGAACACTTCAAATTTTATAATGAAATCTACATAAAAAATGAACTTACCTGAAGGTTTAGTTCAGACTTCCTGGGTTCAAGCTTTCTCTTTGTTGCCTTCCAGGGAAATGTCTTTCAAGCGGTCAATTTTATGTAACATAGCCTCTTTAGAATTAGCAGTGAACCATGCGTCAGAGGCAAACAAGGGAAACAAAAGGTAGACAAAATAACAAATGTGTTTGTCTAATACCAGACAGACAGGACTTCAAGAGGCGTATAAAAACCACTTACTTGTAGTTAAACAGGTTTGCTAAAATTAGTTTGCATCTAGAGATCAAAGGATATGCATGAAAACTGAACATCAAACCCACATGAGGAAAGGACAAAAGTAAAACAAATGTTACGGTTTAGTGGTAATTTTTTGGAGGCCTTGTAAACGTTCTTATTTCTATGATATTGCTACCAGACTATATTTAAACTGAGAAATAACAGCTTTTGATAACAAAGTGCATATTAAATACAGAATGGAGAAGTCAGTAAGCAGTGTATAGTATATATCTTGATCATAGGATGGTATGAAGAACATGCTCCTTAGCTCTTTTACAAATGTGGAATGCTGTTCTACAGCCCCCCCCTGTAGATCTGCCCCTGAATAGCAGTTGTCCAAAATAGCAAAAGTATTGCTGTAACACACTAATCAATCATGTAACAGATTGTTTCTTCTATCAATTTAAATCCTAGGAATAATAACTCTCTCAGACATTCTGTCTCTATAAGCTACCCAGTATCTTTCCATCCTAACTTATTTTTTCCAGCCCTAGCAAACAGTTGGTCATTTAACTTACGTACTTCAAAGAGGATGATACTCCTATCCATTACGTACCTCACAAAAGTGATTATTCTCAGTTTTAACTGTTGTGACTTTTGAGGAAGATTAAATAAAACTTTAGATCTTATATATTATAGCACAGTAATATTAGTTGGTAAAACTACCTATAGTAATAATATTAATGGTCATAATAAAAATTGTCGAGATTTCCACATATATAGACACTTTTCAAATGCATTCCTCAGGAGACCCATTCTTCCAAAGACATATTCTTTAAATCTTAATAATGCAAAGGATCTCTTTTTTGGACCCTATTAAGATCTTTATTACAAGTTATTTTTCATAGATTTTCAATTTGATTTTTTCTAGACCATACTAGCTGCTTTACTTCCATTTCTTTTGAATCTGGCATAAATATAAAGGGAGAGCAAACAAAAGGGAGATTTGTTTGGCTCATACCAGAGAGACAGTGCTTTTAAAGGCGTATCAAGGCCTTTTATTTCACGCAGTTAAACATGTTTGTATGCAAAATTTCCATTCTACCTATTTCTCACCTAAGTAGAGTACCTATTAAGCCTCAGATGAAAAGAGGGGAAAAGGAGTTTACTGTCTGGCTTGGTGGAGTGGAAGGGATCAATGATTCGATTTAGTCCTGAAGGTTTGTTTCAGGAATGTCCTAGTCCGTTTATCCAACAGGCAGTTCATGGAGAGACTTGAATTTGTTGGATGCAATTCCAAAAGGAAACTTTGCAGGGCTTTAATTTGATCATATAAAGCAGCCTTGAAAAAAAATGTTTTCTCCATAAAACGATGGTGGATAGCTTTGTGGGAGCGGCTCAAGCAGGCAGCAGCACAGGTCCCGACACAGCCAAACCAGGGACTCCCAACATGGTTTAGCGGCTTCGTAGTAGCTTCAACTTGATTTGAATTGAACGCACTGTCACTACTTTCACTACCGTAGGCTGAATGGAGTCTGTTTCGGCCAGCGAGCAGGCTCTTCTCCGGAGGTAGCCTTTGGTTCCTCATTGTTATCTCTTGGCTTCTCAGGTGAGTTGTCCGTAATGTCTCATGGATTTGGTTTTTCTGTATGTTTTTGTGGATTTTTGCTTCAGTTGCCACCTTTTGTTATTAAATCTGCAAGAAACCATCTTTAGCTTCAGTCTCTACATTTGGGTCCTCTTCAAACCTCCACTCAACCTTAGGAACCAGCCATAAATGGAACCAACAGAGCACATCCGAAAAGAAGCTAAGCTCAGCTTTTTAAAGTACTTAACGCTCACCTTGCACAGAATTTCCACTTTCCACCCTCCTTGGAAAAGGGCAAGTGCAGCCTTTGGATTGAAACTGAGTTGTTAGAGACAATCTGAGCTCCTTGCTGGTATTAAAAGTAGTGATTTGTTAATGAGCCATCTTGAAGCATTTCGACACATTGCCAAACTGTAGTAATGGGTCCAGCAACACCAATGCATTGGTGCATGCATCGAGCCCATAGAGCAAAACACTGTATCCGTGCATGTGTCATTTATAGAAAGCCATGTGACCGGTACAGGAGTTGTTTCTAACTGACTGAATCACTAAAATGTGTTTAAAATGTATCTGTCAACATGATGCATGATCTTTTGTGGTTTATCATTAAAATGATCAAGAATTTTGGAGTAGCCTAAAAGGAATAGGAAAGTTTTAGCGTTTTTATTTTAATTTTCTCATTGTGTCATCCTGATACTCTCAATTATCACTCAACTTATCTGAATTAAAGATAATTTCAAATTGAGTCTTAGTTTATTCACTGTTTTTACTGTACTTATTGTTTTGAAAATATGATTTAAAATCCTAGTTCAAAAGCATCCTCATTCACATCTTCTACTAAATGTTCACGTTATGATATATGTTTACATTTTTAATAGGCTGCATCTAAAAATATCAAAGATATTTTCAATTTCTTTAAAGATCCAGCAGATGTCAGTATTCTATGAGACAGTATCTAGAGACTAGTTACTTTTTTTAACAGTATTCAGTCATTTTAATTATGTTCCCCAAACAGAGAAAATCCTCCCTCTTCTCTCTCCCCCCTTGTCTGCATCTTCTAGTGATGCCTAAGCTCCCCACATGGACTTTATATCTAAACCTAATTTAATTCCTTTGGTTTATCTCTCCTGAGAGCTAATCCTAATTCTAGTTTTGGTTGAGAAACCTAAGCTAAGTGGATTGAGTAGGGCTATTTAATTCCTGTTTTGGACCAACTTCTTGTCTGCATTTCTAGTAATGACAATAAACATGGCGCTCGGTACATTTTCAATAAAGTTTGTTGTTTTTGGAAAAGACTGCAGTTGCTGGTTTCCATGTTTTCTGCCGCTCTCTGGTTTTACCCTTTAAAAAAGGTTGGGAACCACCTAGAGTAAAGTTTTGACAAAGAAAAAGAGAAAACTAAGCTCAGATGTGAAACCACCTCCATTGTAGGGGAGTCCCATGGGTAAATTCACATAAATAAAATTAAAAAGAACAGAAAGTCATGAGGATTTTCTCTAGATGTTACCAAACCAATCACAGTGAGATTACTACCGGTAATCTGTTAATGGTCAGTGTTTGAGTCTCTCATCTAAAAACCTCTCTGACTAAAGAGCTTTACAAGCTGAAATATACAGATGAAAGGAAGAAGAAACAGGCTGCCAGCTGTGATTAAACATATTTAATGATCTGAGCAGCTCTTTATGAAAAAGTCTGAACCTCCATTAAAAAAATCACTTTCTAACCTAAACCTAAAATGGTAAAGATGAAGGAATTCAAAGATTTTGCTGGGGTTAAAAGTTCAGACCATTATTATGATGTCATGGCAACAAAATGTGAGCTAGTATGCTCTATTTACATTCACATCTAGATTTACAACTAAAGACTAGACTTGATTAACTGATGTCATAATCTGTATATCTGTCTTGAGTGCCTGGTGACACCAGATAGGTAGATAAAATATCAGATTAAGGTCAATTCTGCAGACACCACTGCATGGGAAAGGAAAAGATCTCTTCCATTATTGTTTTTTTTTTTTTTTTTTTGTCAGACTTTAATGTTTCTGATAACTAGAGTGAAAATTTACATTCTTTCTTAATATACATTCTTATAGAAAAAAACCCCACAGGGTACATATGCGAAGTGTCTTTAGCCCAAATAAGCTGAAAATACAGAGCAAAGCCTAAAATAAAAAGTTTTTTTGTTATCAAACAAAATAAAATGAAGCAGATTTTAGTCATACTTTTAGGTGAGGTAACAGACAGTTCTTTGTTTTCTGGTATGATATCAGAAAATGATCTTTATTCAGAAACAAAGGATCTTTGTTAGGTTTCGTTACCTTGAATCCTTCATCACCAGATATCTTATTTCATGCTTGACTTTTGGGACATTCTTCCGACCTCATTCTTTTTTTAATCACGTAAAATACATCAACCTTTGACTATTTAACTGAGGTCAGAGACAAAGTTATCACGTCACTGGCTGGAAAACAAGAACTAACATGACAGGTTTATTTGTATAGCACCTATCATTAAGATGATTTAAAATGTGAACAGACATAAGACTAAAAAAGATAAAGAGGAAAGCGCATTGCAGTGCTATGATAAGCATGGGAAGTAAAGTTGAACTACAAACTCATTTATCATTTAATGTCTAAATAGAGGAAGAGGTTGTAGAACTTTGAAGAACTAAAACTGCAACAAGAACCTGAAAGTTCTGCATGAAGCCTCAATTAATCTAAAAATCTCTTAATTTTACGATAAACATTCCCTTTAATTGATCCTGTGCCGCTCTGTCCATCACGTCTGTACTTAAATTCAAACCAAAATGGATTCACATGCCTCATTTAGACACTTGGTTAAAACTAAAATTAAATATATTTGAAAAAGGTTTTTTATAACCAAAATTTTTCTCTTAGATAGGAAAATGCTCAGAATTAGAATCTCAGAAGCAGAATATCTAACCTCAATATTTTATCATGACATTGCAATATAGCTATGGTGCTTTCATGAGTATAACGAAAATCAGATAATCACCTTGAAAAATAAAAGTTTAATTAAATTTTTTTTGTTTGTCATTAGTCAAAATGATCATGCTTGAACACAATGACTCCCATGAAGCAGCAATGAGAAACATAACAGTTAAAATAATTCATATATCTACCAGGTATAGACTTAGACACATTTTATTCAACCAAGAAGTTCGTTTTAGAAAATAAATAAAACAGCTGGCCTCTCTGACAGATGTTACACTTAACGTTCACAATAACATAAATATACGGTTAATAGAAATGACATCTCCAAAACACTTCTATCAAGTATTTAATGGCATCACTGACCATGTATCTTTGCAGATGTTTGTGGATGATCACTCTACAGTGTCTCTGTGAGATCATGTTCGGATTTTGGTCTGACCGCTTCAAAACATTGATCTTGCCTCTAATTAGTTGATTAGTTTAAAGCTAGTTCAGACAGCCGTACAAATAACTGTTGACTCAAATCAAAATTAGAGAGCTTGTTATTCTAGTTTTGTACAAGTATCTGAATGTTTGTTATGAAATGATCAGTTGTTGCTGTTACTGTTGACGATTCTCGGATGTGATCGCCATCACATCTGGGGAAAGACACTACCAAGGATTGGAAGATATGGCCAAAACGTACATCACTGTTCTTTATTTCAGTTGATATAAGGACAGGATTAATGGAAACAATATAAAAGCCTCAGAAAGACTGCCAAAAAATCCTACAGCTAAATCCTGTAAAAAAAAAATTACTCCATATACTTTAACAAGCTTATAAAACTCCTCCATTATAACATACATTTTAGAAATAATTGCCTCATAAGCTTTATAAAATCCGGAGCATCGGCCATTAACAAATATTATTCTTATAGACTGTAATGTCAAAAGATGTCTTAATATCCTAATTTTAAGAAACAATAGTGTGATATATGTTAATAATGAACTTATATCCACCCCTACCTCTAAGGCAACCGTCGCCCTGTTTCATGACCATTGTCCATTCACTGCTGCCTTTGCAGGAGATTCACTATGATGTAGCTTGATGCAAGCCAAGTGTAATAAGAAATATATAACTCTGGGTCCATGATCACTATTAGGATTATTGGTTCTTAATTAATCTGACTGTTGAACATAAAAATAAAGCAGGGTGTAAAGTTCATGTTTATTTGAAAGGTAGTTTCTCTGGAGGCAAAGAAACAGCAGCAAGATCAACAGCAGAAGGCAGATCACAACAGGAAGAAGAAGAGGAGGACGAGCAGGACAGCAGCCTTTCCAATAAAAAGACAGCAGGTTAGCTGGCCTACATAGAGACAATAAGATCAGCTCTATATGAGCTGGGAACCAAATCCACCCTGCTCTGAACATTAGAAGTGATAACACTCTTTGTAATGAGGCTTTAGACTAAATTAATTTGATTTATACTCTTCTGTCATATCTATTTAATGCCACAGGGGCTAAAAAGTTAAATCAGTTTCTATAAACATGCTATTAAACTATAACAGATGTTATCTCAAGGATCTTAATAAACACCTTGCACTTAAATGCAGTAGGATACATTCCATTTATGTCCCAGTTTAATTCAGATCCATTGGATTAAGACCGGACTGCATGGTGAGCAGGTGGTTGCACTGCTGCCTTGCAGCAAGAAGGTTGCTGATTCGATTCCCGGCCCTCTTCTCCATGGGTTAACATGTTTGCCCTGTGATGGCCTGGTGACCTGTCCAGGGTGGCCCCTCGCCCGTAGACAGCTAGAGATAGGCACCAGCATCCCTTGCTACTCCAGCAGGGATAAGCGTGATGGATGGATGGATGGATGGATGGATGGATGGATGGATGGATGGATGGATGGATGGATGGATGGATGGATGGATGGATGGATGAAGTGCTCAAATTTTATGACATTAGAATTTATCCTTTGTTATAGAAAGAAAGGAACATCAGGAACAAAGATAATTTTCTGTGGAGTAAAAGCTAAACAGTTTCACACTGTATTTATGTCTTTCATCTTTGATGTTATTCCTTGTTTCATTCTCTAAGTCAGTTTTGAAAATTGAACATTTACATGTGTGAGAATATACAGTTTTATCATTATTTTTTAAACTAATAGTTAAGAAAATGCATCCCAACAATGAAAGGAATAACACCAACAAGAGGATGAAAGTGTAAAATAGTAATAAGCATTTAAAAAATCAGTGATAAGAAAAGCAAGCATAAAAATATATATATTTTTTTATTTATCAATTATAATACATACAAAACAGCTAAAAGGAGGTTACGTTTTTTTTTACGAATGCATATGTTTATAAATTGAACAAACAAATTAGTCAAAGTACGAGAAATATTTACCAAGTTTTAGATTAAGATACAACTTAGCTTCTAAGATTAAACAGAAGCTGCAAAGAGAAACCTCCTGGCTCTGGATGCATGAATGATGGGGATACCCAGGACACAAGTTCCTCACAGGGTGTCTATTTAGCATAATGTGAATTTTTAATGATTCACTTTTTATAAATGTATTTATGTAAATACAATGAGAAAGATTAATGAGTTACTTGATGCTTTACAATGCTGGATTTCACATTATCAGCTCCTTTCTGGTTTCCCTCTTGAATAAATGGTTGGGGCAGCACCTAGAATAAAGTTGGGGAAAAATAAAATGAGAAGACCAAGCTGACGTTAAATTTACATTCTTCATTTGATATCATTCTAATTCTAACTTTAGAGAGCCTGCGAGAAAATTCATACTTACTGTAAGTTATGAGAAGCTGGGCTTTTGGGGATTCTCTTCTGTAGTAGAGGCAAAGGTTTAGTTGTATTAATGAAACAACTAGCCATGAATCTCTTTAAGTCTAACGATAATTAAATCACTCAACACTCAGGCTTGACTAACAGAGAAAATTATTGTTTGACATGGTGTGAAAGTCTAATGGTCCACACTTGTTAGGTTTATTCAATGATGATATAAAATGAATGTATGTACATATAAGCATTGAAGCAAGGAGATGCTCCACTCTGTTTTGTGATTCAGTCAGGAGACCACCCTGCCTTGTGATTCAGTTGGTGGAGCCTCCTGTCTTATGAACTGATCAATTGTTCTGTCAGAACAATACTGTTTTGTAACCATGTGTTATGTTCTGTTAATAAAAGACGGCTGCAGGAGGGGAGTCGAAGAAAGAGCTGGAAGTTAGGTTGGGCTCTTTCCGCTCCAGCAGAAGCTGTTGTTGAAAATCCCTTACTGTGTATTCAGTCCTTCTTTTACAAACCTACATTTTTTAACCTAACAACACAATCAAATGCTTGCAACATAATGAGCCATTCTGTATTGCTTCTTTTCAAGAGCAACAATGCCATTAATGTCTACCGCAGCTGTTCTAGTTATGTGTTTCTTTTAAATATGTGTTTGATATGATGAGATGATTATTGACAATTATTGCATGATAAAACTAATTTACTTGGTCATGGAAATGAGATTATTCTTCCAGCACCGACAGATCAGATATTGGCCTATGATGCACTATAATTGCTGGACCAACATCCATGAATAGGGGGGAACAACAGCTGAAGTATTAACAAATGTCTATGCTTGTCTATAAATTCAACAGCCATCATTAAAGTAAATAAAAAGGTTCTACTAAATCAGTTCCTTAACATTTCTATTGCTCTAAAGCAGAGATGCTAAGCTCCAGTACATCCTTTATTTTTTTTAGATGCTTTTCATTTCCAACATCTATAAATCTAATAGCGGATTTAATTAGCTTATCATATACTTCAGCAAAGACCTAATGACAGGCCATTCATTTTACTAAATGAGCCACTTTATCACAACTTTAATCCTCGCATCACCCTTCATTGATCGGAGAAAATGGGTGTTTGTTTACAGTGCGGGCACAGTGTGATTAAAGCTGGGGCCTTCTGGAGGGGCCACATAGATATTCCTCATTCACTCAGTATTAAGCGAAAGCTTTGTGTATGATTTTGTTAAAGGAATAAGATTACAACACTTCTAAGAGCTCATATTTAGCACGATGAGGGTCCTGAAATGCAGTCCATTCAAACAGGAAGTTTGATTTCCTTCCCTTGGCCCAAACAGGATTAGATGTTGTAGTAAGAAATCTTTTTGAGGAGGCATGTTTATTAACAACTATGTAGAAGAATAACCCAGTTGTCTCTACATCAGGGATAAGTCCTATTTTCTTTCTGTGCAAACATAGACTGTATAAAAATATCCATCTAAGTCTCTGGATCACTCTAAAAACAAATGCTTAGAGTAAGTTAATCTTTTTGAGCATCTTATTTAACAATGAAGAAAACCTTTTGACCTTCTTTCAAACATCTGCTAAAAATAGACTTAAGAAAACCATTCTTTAATTATCACTCTGTGGTATGCTCTCTTTTGTTATTTCTTGTTACTATGTTATGGTTACGCCTTTCTTTGCGTGGTAGCAAGTTATTTCTGTCATATAACGTCAGCCAAAGCATACGCACCAGAAAGAATAAATAGCAAAAGAATTTCATTTTTTTAAATAGTTATTTAACCCACGTCAGCTTTGGGTTGTGATGCATTTAGGTTTTGTTTCTTCATAGTGTTGTTATTATCAGAGCTCTGATCTGTTTACTGTATAAAAAAATACTGTACAGTTTATTCTATGTGACTTTTAGGTCACCAGTGATTCTTTGAGGTTTCCCTTC
The DNA here is from genome assembly GCA_030533445.1 of Cyprinodon diabolis. Lineage (NCBI taxonomy): Eukaryota > Metazoa > Chordata > Actinopteri > Cyprinodontiformes > Cyprinodontidae > Cyprinodon > Cyprinodon diabolis. The sequence goes on along the minus strand of CM060075.1, from coordinate 39,997,048 downwards.
CTGAGAGACAATGACAGCAGAGAAAGACACAGAACGGTCCACCCTACCAGCAGAAATAAATAAAATAAATCATCAGGATGCAGCAGCTGGATTTAACTGGCTTTATATCATCAATGATGGTCAAAGTCACACTGCTGATTACAGCCGTGCAACACAGCAAAGTGTGATGTCATATTTAGGTTAAAGGTTAATTCAAAGGTTGCCTTGTCTATCAGTCAGCTTAAAAAAGCAACTGGAAGGTTTTCAGTTGATATTCAAAAATCAGATGAACTGACTGAGGCAGATAAACCAGTATAAATGTGCAGAACCAGGTTATGTAACCAGGTTACATTACAATTTATTGATTATTTCTTCATTATTTTTTTATTTTTCTGAGAATCAGATTTAATGTTTGCATGATGTCACCAAACTAATCACACAGTGAGATTATAGATCTATGACTGGTCATTGTCTCATCTAACAATCTCTATGACCAAGGTGCTTTAGAGGCTGAAATATAAAAATGAGAGGTATAAAACAGACCAGCAGCTGTAATATAACATGTTTAATAGTTTGAACCAGAATCGAGCTCTAAAAAGAGTTTAGCACCTAAATCTATAGAGGCCAAAGTAAGCTGATTCACTGAGCTAAATGTTCAGAACATTATTACAGCTGCAGGCTAGATCAGTTTTACTGATCCAAGAAGCTGGATTTCTGGACATCAGATATGAGACAGGATGAAATACCAAACAGATACAGGTAAATCTGCAGATACCATAATGATTATTTTCCCCCAATAGATTAGTTTTATTTTTGCTTTAATGGCAAACCTCAGTCTTTCAGAATATTGTAGTGTTGTTTGTGAAAACACTGACCTTTATGTTTTCTCCAGAAGCAGAGCATCATCACCATGATGAAGAAGAAAACACCGACCACAAGAAGGCGTATTATGTATGAGAGGGGAAATGTAGGCGTCTGACGACTGAGAACTGTGAAAGACAGACGTCTGGTTAGCTGGACTTAATACAAGCAAGGTTACCTGAGTATGGAAAAAAAGTACTTAAGTTTTAATAAAGTGTTTAATATGAATTTTGCAGGTTTATATACTAAAAAGAATGGAGAAGTCAGTAATTTAATGGATCTCTTTCTTTTATTTTCTGTAATTTAACTTAACACTAAAAGAAAACACAATAAAACTAAAAATCTCACAGCGTGATTATTGAATAATTAATTAGGATGTTAACTTGAAATAAGAATATGATAGAAAATAAGAGAAACATTTTGTTGGGATTAAAGAGAGCAGATGTTTCCTGTTGCTCTGGGCAAAATTAGCAGGTATTCTTCCAGACAGGTCTGTGTTGTTTTTTTTTGGTTTGTTCTATTTTTAGTCTGAAGTCAGACAGAAATCTTCAAGCCATAAATCCTTCAGAATGAAGTCAGACTGATGAATCGGAAAGCTGGGGCAACACAACCCTACCTGACTTCCACATTCAAGATGGCCGCTCATTGCATCGACATCAGTTAGATAGTCTCACCAGCTGTTATTGATGTTACAGTTAGTGGGTCTAATACTCCAGACTGGAACAGTCTAACTAATTGGAGGTTTCTGAAAATATTGTTTCATGATAACAATGAAGACTCTGGAGTCTTAATCCACAGCTGGTTTACATAGGATAAAAATCTTAGATCTTTTCATTCTATGTTAGTAGAAAAGACTAGAATATTTGCCTTTTGTCAAATACATGTTTTCTCCACATGCACATAGTGCCAAATAATAACAACTATGATTGCAAATTTCTCGACAAGACAAGTTATATAGAATCAACTTAGGTTCAAATTTCAGATAATTCTGAGTCATATCAGTCTAACCCAGTTAACATTGTATTATAATACAATAAACAGGTTTTTGTGAAACTCTCCCTACAGTCTCCCCTGTCATTCAATAAAGAAGATAAACAAGAGCTTAATTCTAAGAATATGTAAACAGAGACATGAATAAGAACGCTATAATAAGAAAACTATAATAAAGGTGTTTTATATTTTCTAAATTTCCTTCTCACCTCTGACAGCCAACCAGCTTTCTGGTGATTCTCCGAGTCCAGAGACGTTACATTTGTAGAGTCCTTCATCAGATTTAGAAACACTTTGGATGTTAAAGGTTCCTGTAGAGCTGTTCCCAATAGGCACCCCGTTTTTATAGAAATAAGTTAGATTGGGGAAAGACGTCTTGGCTCTGCAGTGAAGAGTCACTTCTTCTCCTTCATTGACTGGATGTTCAGGACTCTCCAGGATCAATGGTCCACCTGAGAAACACAGCATGGAGGCAAACAAGTATTATATAATCAGAATGTGGTGAACAACCATTTTCTGAGCATTTTTTAATCTGGTATTTACATTGAAACACACATACAGAACACCATCTTTTAAGTTAAAGTAAAAAAAAAAACATTTATTTAGAGCTGACCTTGACTGTTGAAGTTAAGCCTTTAATTGAGATTTCTTTAGTTTAAGGTTGTGGTCCAACTGTTTTATTTGTTTTACTATTCATGTTTTTTATCATCCCTTGCTATTATTCTGTTTGTATTTTGCTTCTATTTCTTGTAAAGCACTTCGAAATGACTTTGTGGTGAATTGTGCTATATAGACTTGCCTTGCCTTTGTTGTTATCAGGGCAGACTTAAATAGTGAAGCACTGTCCACCAACGTTACACTTTCCATTAAGTTTTACTGATTTCCTACATTTCTCGCTGTCACATAAGCTCAATGTGAGGACTTTTCCCCAGCAAATATTTTGTCGTGTGAATGGGTGAATCACACATTCATAAAAATAAAGCTTTACGCATACATCCACCTTAAGTACATTTGACCCTGTGGGAAACTTTAGAGCATCGTTCTAGTCCTCAAAGTCAGATGTCCTAAACCGAAGGTCTTCAACAGGGGTCCACGAACCCTATGGGGTCCACAGAGGTACTGCATGGGGGTCGTGGAAGTTTTGCTTATTAGGCTTTTTTTATATATCCCCACCTGCAATTATTTGCACTAATAGACAGAGATGGTAAAAGTACTCACTTTCCGTACTTGAGTAAATGTACAGATACCTGTGTTAAAAAATACTCTGGTAAAAGTGTAAGTACTGATTAAACTTCTTTACTCAAGTAAAAGTAACAAAGTACAGGCTTGTAAATTTACTTAAAGTATAAAAGTAAAAGTAGAAACCACTTTTTTCATGCCGTCATTTTAAATGGATGTCTGCCAATAGGACTAGATCTCCGTTGTGTTCATTTTCAATCATCTCGTCGTCCATACTACTATGCTAACGCCACCGCCACCAAGCTGCGATGATTTGCCGCGAATGAATACCGCCGAATCTGTCGATTCATCTTGTAGTGGTGCGTCAAATGCAACGTAGATTCCCATCCAATTAGATTGAATTTGGTATTGATGACGTGAAAAATAATAACGGTAACTCCATTGAAATGATTCAAAACTAAAGTAACGAGCCAATTTTTTTAAATGTAGGGAGTAGAAAGTACAGATATTTTGGTAAAATTGTAAGGAGTAGAAGTAAGTAAGTCGCCATAAATATAAGTAGTAAAGTAAAGTAAAAATATCAGAAAAATCTACTTGAGTACAGTAGCGAAGTATTTGTACTTCATTACTTCCCATCTCTGCTAATAGAAATGTATTTAAATCTCTGATAATGAACGGATTATATGACTGAGGTGTGCAGACCATACCAACTGAGCAAAAATTGGTTGAAAAGACAGACAAGAAAAAACTGGGATTTCATGTCTAAAGTGGGACAAAATCAGACAGACCAAATACAGCCCAATTTTCAACAAATATTTCTGGACTAAATCCAGACTACAATGGACTGACCAGATTTAACCTGAAAGCCAATGTCTAAATGTCTCTGGTGTTCGGGGGACATCGCTTTGATCTAAGACTCCAGTCCTTTGTTTCTCTCTTAGATTTATCAAGATCAAACCTGTAACATCCTCCACTCCAGTCCAGTGCAGAGCTCCGTCAAATCCCTACTACAAAGGAAGGCCACTGGAAAACAGCCTCACATAAGGACTTCAATCAACAGGGAGTGTTGACCTAGTGATTGGAGCAGTGAACTTGTGCTCGGAGAAGGTTGCAAGTACCTGGTTCGATCCCCACAGTCTCCACCCTGGGTTCCTGAGAAAAACCTTTAACCCTTGATTGCTCCCCGGGTGTATATCAGTTCTGCTGAACTGATATACACTGAAATAGAAATTATCATTTCTATTTCTCTCTGTATTTCTCTAAGTTACTTTTACCTTCTCCAGACCACAAACAGGTCAGTTCTCCTCAAACTGAATACTAAAAAATGATTTCAGATCATCTTCTGCTCAGTTTTAACTGCCCTGTTACAGTGATGTTGACTTCATTGCTGCGTTCTCCTGCTTCTGATTCACACCAGTAAACTCCAGAGTCTGTTTCATATAGATTATCAAAATAACACGTAAAGGTATTTCTTTCAACTGAATAGGTCAACCAGAGTTGATTCACGAATTTTGAAGTGTTTCTTCTGACACTCCACTCAGTAGACTTCCCCCCACAGCTCAGAGTAACAGACTCATACCTGAAGAACTGGGATCTGCTGGGAAGGACGCTCAGACAAGCTGCAAAAGGAGAAAAACTTTAATAAGGGCTAATCTTCATAATCTCAATCTCATGAATATAAACTGCAAAACAATGACATTGTGTTGTTTTTTTTTCTTTGCAGCGTTTTTAAAACAATTAAACACCTTTTCCAAACTCTGAACACCTATGGGTTTCATCGGTTTTATTAGTATTTTAGTTTTATTTTAATAGCCTACAGTTTGTTATTGAGGTATTTTAGGTCAAAGTTGAACTATTTCGTAATAATTGTTTTGTTTTGGCAAGACGTTTTTGTGTGTTTTTAATATGTGTGTGTTCAGGACACTTAACAAAAATGTGTTTGCAGTAACCTTGTCTGTCGGCCTCATAAGTATAGTTAATGCGGCTGCATAGATGAGCTGGCTACAATGAAGGCTGACTTGCAGATCTTATCTATTGGACCTGATAGACCACTAACGATCAAAGCGGAAAACACTAAAACAGGAAACACACTGATCTGTAGGAAAAAAAAAGCTTTTACCATTGAATAAGTCAATTATACAGCGGATGGCCAAAAAAAAAAATTAAAAACTATCCACTGGACTTTGTTTCCAAGTTCCAAGATGTTTTGCTTCCCATCCAGGAAGCTTTTTCAATTCAAAATGTCAGGTATAGCATTGAGTTTGAGGTTTTAAAAGTAACCCATCAAAGCCTTGTTTTTGTTTTGAAAACATGCAAATTGAAACAGACTAAGGGGTCCACCCCTTTGGAATGGGGGTCGCTTGGCTTCTTTTGTTAGCCTGCAATGCTCCATACCCGTCTAAGTCTCTGAAATATGGGTATGGGGCACCCAAACGACCCCCATATGTCCTGGATGACTGAGAAACTTCACCGGCATTAGTTGCCTAGAGAAAGAAAACTAAGATCACATCCTGATAATAAGCTACAAAACTACATTTATTTCTGAAAAAGTGCAACAAAATATAAGAAAAGTGGATTTTATAACTCACCAACAACAGAGCACAGAATAGTTATCTCCATCCTGAGCTGCCGTGCTGACAGAGAGACGCTTTACAAACTAGAGGGGGGATGGGTGGTCATGACACCTCTGATGATTGTGTCAAACCCACCACAGCTTCCTGTCAAGAGTTTCCTCCTCACAAGATTTAAATTAGTAAAACCTTGCTTTTGAAAGATACATGGAAAAGCCTCTGAAGCTGAGAAAAGGTCAAACATGTTGGTCCACCAGAATATGCAGAAAGAAAGTGATTGTCTCATCACTGCAGAATATCAGTTTTATGTGAACAGCAGCTTCTGCTACAGAACCTACTGAAATTATCACAATGTGTTTTATTTCATAAATATGGGCCTCCTGAGAGGTATGCACATTCTCTGCACAGCACATGCAATTAATGCTCTTTGGGACAAATAAAAGTGGACGATTGGTCGGTCAGTTGGCTGGATGTTCAATCGATTGATTGAAAATCGGGATGCTTTGCCAACAACAAATTATAAAGCACATTGAACAGCAACAGCTGGAACAAAGTGCTGCAAAGCTAGGTAAGAACTAGGAAGAGACTGTCACTTTTAAGTCTTTTGGTTTTCTTTCTGTGTTAGTTTTCCTTTAATGACAGTAATGCCAATGTACACCTTCATATGGAGAACTTCAGCCATCTACTAAATATCTGTAATATTTGTTTTTTGTAGTTTCACTACATAGCTGTATTCATAATTTGACTAGCTACATCGATATGTGTGCTTGTCTTATAATGATGTCTGTTAGACCAAGAGAATTAACCACTCAGCTGCAATGTGTTTAACCCAAACAGGAAAGCCCTAAGATATACCCTTAACCCTAGAAAACCCTTAAATTAAGCTCTAGTTTTACTAATGTTCAGGGTTAGGTGGTGATGGTACCAAATATGATGAATAAATGAACTACTAAATCTAACAAAAATAAGTTAACAAGTCAAAAAAAAGTAAAGTTCCGACTGTACTAACTTAAAAAGGGGTAATATTTAATATCAGAAAGATGAAACCACAAAGGCTTTTATAATGTCAATAAACTTTTGCTTTCAGGTGTTGAGGGCATTGCTGGAGTTTCTATTACTCCAGAGATCAGAAGAGACTGGTAAACACCTAGAATCCCAAAGTACACAGTATCAAATAATATAAATAGTATCCAACTCCGTAGGAGGGGAATCCACATGATATAATAAAACTTCAAAAAAATTCAGAATTTCTTTCTCTTTCCCCAGAGCTATACCTATAAACGACTCGATCTCAAGAACCAGGTAAAACCAGTTCCCTTCATACAATCTTGGATATAAAGTCAATCTACTTCTGCTGTTTGTAAAAACTGTCCTGTTTCTCTGACAGTGACTAACTGTATGTAATCTCTTTCATCCTCTGACATGGGAGCTGGCTCGGAGCTCGTCTGCCTGAATGTGTATTTCCTGGACTGTGGTGTATGCCTTGGTTGACAGTTGACAGTTGCCTTTTATATCTCTGCTTCTTTTTCTATGTCTGCTTCTGTCTCCTTGAACCCCAGTCGGCCTCAGCAGATGGCCGCTCACACTGAGCCTGGTTCTGCAGGAGGTTTATTCCTGTTAAAAGGGAGTTTTCCTCTCCACTGTCGCTACAAGGATGCTTGGTGTTGCTGAAGATTCAATGAGTCAATGCAATCAGCTGGTTTTCCTAAAATATAAACCTTTGAACCCATATGACTGTATGATTTGGTTGAATTGTCTCAGTAAAATGCCTTGAGATGACATTTATTGTGGATTTGTGAAAATTAACCAAAGACCACACCCAAAGATTAAAAAAATAAAAAATAAGACAAGCAATGGTTCCACAAAGCGTGTGTCTCTTATCTCAGCTAGTTCACAGTAGTTACCATTAGCCACACCATCTTCACTACACAACTCATTCTTTTGGTGCAGCTATAACTTTTCATAATTCAATTCAATATTCTTTATTATCTCACTCTTGTATCTGTCTGAATCTCTCTCACCAGTGCTGGATCATGTTTATCTAATGTGAACAGTGTTGTTTCGGCTTCTTAGACCAGATGTGACTGGGATGGTATGTTGACATCCATACGTTGCACGTCATGTAATTCACCGGGTAAACCTGGATCTGGTTTTCCCACTGCATGCCAATCAGAGCCGAGGCGATTTAAAGATGGGTCACTTGTCGAGTTGTTTGACCCGGATTACAAACCGATATTTCCCGGGTTTAAATGAGATTTTCAGCTAGTTTGAAAAGGGTATTTGTTTGTGTCTGAACGTCCGCCCTAAATCCTGCAATCATTATATAGAGTGGGGACTATATAGTGGACTTTATAATGAACTCAGTTAACTGATCGTTCAGACAGATGATCATTACTTTTTGTTCCCCGTTGGTCACGTAACTTCGCCTCCCCACATGGTGCCTGCACCATCTTTGTTATTTATTGCCACCACAACCAATCCTATAATGCTTTGTGAGGAGAGCTCTCGCAAAGCAATCTGGGATATATCTGCTCTTCTAGTGACCATGGATATACACTACTTTTCCAGATGCATTGTGTGAAATTTCTAGTCCACTACCTTTTCATTCGGACACTCATTTAAAATGGCATAAACACTATTATAGTGCCCAATATAGTGATAATGGTGGACGTTCAGACACAGCCTTAGCCTTCCAGAGAGTTGCCCCTCTGCTCTGGAGAACTCAAACCCTGAGGGTCCAACAAAGTGTGGTTCTTTAAAAAATGACCTTAAAAAAATTCTTCTAAACAGATTTTATTTGAGTGATATGGTTTATGGTGATTGTAAAATGCTGTTTTCAATTTAATATTGTTAAAATATTACAGACATTTAGCCAAGTTAACCTGGCCAATGGCTGTCCATAGGAATCAAGTTTCCCTTCCACTCCACTCCAATATCTTAATTGGTGCTATAAGGATTTTCTTAAAGGACTTTTTTTTACACTGTAAGACTTCCAAGTCCTTTCTACTTTGATTGGCTTTAAGTTTCGTTTTCATTCACTTGTTGTGTGTGTAGTTTAGTTTTATTTTAATAGCCTACACTTTGTTAATTGAGGTATTTTAGCTCAAAGTTGAACTATTTGGTAATAATTGTTTTGTTTTGGAGAGACGTTTTTGTGTGTTTTTAATATTTGTGTGATCAGGACTTTTTTTTTTTTTCTACTTGTGTATCTATTGTTCTATAACACCACATCCTACTAGGCAGATTTTCCATAAATAAATAACGGAGATAGAGTCATCTGTTTGTTGATGTTTTTGTTTTGACTAAACCCACATCACGTGGTGAGAATCATTACAGAACCAGTTTCTGTTCCGAGGCATTCCCATGATGTCACTCTAAAAGTGTGTGAGTAGACGGAGTTGCAAAGTTTTCCTGGAATAACATAAAATATCTCTCCGTTTTAGATTTGGTTTTACCTTTACTTAAATGGTATTTTTTGAGAGCTTCTTTGTTTTGTTTCGTTTTAACTACCATTTTTTTAAAAAATGTGATAAAATTAATGTTAAGGTTCAATATTAATAGACACTACACTCAACACCGAAGTCTTAGTTTGAAGACAGTAGATACATTCTCATGACTTTTGGAACAAAACCTGCCTGTTAAACTATTGCTACCTTAAAGCATTCCCATTCCAAATATAACTAGAATGAAAGCTGTTTCATTTCTCTAATTTAGGGGGGGTTCTTCTCCTGTTTCTAAACGTTGGATCAGACTAGGGCTCATATTTGTCACTGGCTTGTTTTAGTTTCTACTTCTCTAGGCTGTGATGTACAGTATTGCAGACTTTAAAACCCAATGAGTATGACCCTCAGTTTGCTTCACTACCTGATTGACTCATATTGGTTTTCTTTCAGTAAGATCCTAAATGCTGCTTTAGTCCGTTGCGTTAAAAAGGAAGCCAGCAGAATAAAAACTGAAAGCTCAGATATATAAATAAACAGAATGCTAGGCTATGCATTTATCAGTACAGCACCATACTTTAGAACAAAAGGGTTCATATATCAGAAGACTTGATTTGTCAGATCTTACCTTTAATTGAGGATTTAAACTCTTTAAAAGTGTTAGAGGTGCATGACTGAAGCTGTCTGCGTAGGCAGGAAGCAGCAGAAACATGGAGTGAGTCACCTGTGTGAGTGACTCTGCTCTGATTGGTCAGAAACCGGAAACCTGCTATGCTATGGCATACTTTTTCTTTGACACACCCCTCTTGAATGTAGCCTCAGGTAGAGATCCAGTATTTTTTAGTCAAATGCAATCTGATATCTGTCTTGAGCTCCTCAGCTGATGCCAGATACTGATATGATTCTAAAGTGGAATTAATTAAATAATTTATATTACCATGCAGATAAAGGCCTCAGGCAAAAAAATATTCACAAAAACAAAAACTGTATTATTTATTAACACAAAAGTGTACACTGTATTAGAGCTAAAAAAGAAAAAAAAGAAAACGACACTTCCATGCAAAGTGCACTGAGGTACTAATTTGAATTTTCTAAAAAAGACAATTCAAATTAGTACCTACCTAATACTCTCTGTAACGATCTAACTGTGTGATGGATCCATGTAATCCATCCCACATGGTTGAATAACATCCATGGGGGACTTTGCTGAATCGGATGAATCATCCAATTCAACTATGAATCAGATGAAGAGTTTTCCATCAGGAAGGAGGATTGTCGGTTCAAGCCCTGGCTCTGGCTTTCAGTGTCATTGTGTCCTTGGGCAAGACACTTCATCAACATTGATTACTAATGGTGGTCAGAGGGACTGACGGAGCCAGTTTCTGTCAGTGAGTCACAGGGCAGCTGTGGCAACAATGTAGTTTGCCATCATCAGAGAGAATGGGCGATTGACTGAATATAATGAAAGTCGCTTTGGTCTTTATAAGTACAGACCATTTACCATTAACACATCAGATGCAGTGTGATCAGTGTACTGTATCTAAGGGTTTAAGGTTTTTTGTTGTTGTTGTTTGTTGTATTACAACCAATGTTGTGGCATTTAATATTTTACTAATTGTTTTGCGTAAGAATATAACTGAACAGAAACACGTTAAATAAAGAGAGAAATAAATGAAACGCACTATCTAACAGGGGAATCATCACTTGAGTGGAACTATTTCTTCCTTGTAATATTTATTGCATCTTGTACAGCAGCACGTGTGCTTCATTAGGTCATTTCCTGTTGGCTAATTTAACTTTTGTCCTGTATTATGACCGGCTATGACTGAATAAACACAGCTGAGATGAATAAGAGTATGCAGCAACTTTCTGAGACATCTGTTTTATGTGGGATCAGAGCAACAACTCATCTGTTTACGATCACTAGGAGATGGGGGCATTGAGCCTGGTTAACTGGAGAGACTGGCTGCAGTAAAGGTAAGTCTATCCATCCATATTTTGCTGCTATCACATGGGGCTGTTCCATATCTCCAGCAGTGTATTGGCATAAGTTGGTAAACATGCTGGACAGGCTGCCAGTTCGTGACAACACAGAGATAAAACCATGCACACACACCCACACACCAAAGGTCAATATAGATACCAATAACCTAACTGTGTTTAAAGGCTATGAGGAACCTGGAGTACCCAGAGAGAACCCACACCTAAAGAGAGAACAGGCAAACTCCATGCAGAAAGACCCCCAACCAATATTCAAACCCAGGATAAGTGACTGTTTATCTGAAAAAAAAAGAATGTTAGGGGATTTATTTTGAATTTCTGTATTTTGTTTCAAAAGCTCTGCTGAAAACATTTATCATAATTTAGTCTGAGTTTGTCTCTGCATTATTTTTGAATTGGTTTCATTGTTTAATGTTATTTCCCATCTTTTTCATTAAGTCAGGTAATTTTCCAGTAACCAGTAGATACTTGTTAACAATGGTAGTACTTTACCCTTTTCTACCATGTACATTCCTGTTTGGACCTGCTTCCTGTTTGGACCTGTTCACTTCCTGTTTGGATTAACTGAGTGTGCAGCTGCTGCAGCTTTCCAGAGGAACTCCATCTGAAGTTAAGTTATTTTCTCTGTGATATCTCTGTATCTAAGTAACTCTAACTGACTAGTTTAAAACATAGCACCTTCTGCTGCACTTTTCTACTGAGCACTTGTCAGTTTCACACGGTTTTATTTCTGATAGCAAGGAGTAGCTAGCCTAGGCTAGCGCTAGCTTAGCATTGCTATGGCTTCTCTCTCTCCCTCCCTTGACTCTTTTCCAACTCTTCCTTCTTCCTCTCCTCTCTCCTGCTCTCTGTGTCAGATGTTCAGTTATTCCTCTGCCTCCTTTAGTGATAATGGGATGTGTAATAAGTGTAGTATTTTTGTAGCTTTGGAGGCGAGGGTGTCAGAGTTAGAATCCAGGCTTCAGGCTGTTGAACATCCAGGAGTTAAAGTAGGCCCCCCAAGTAGCTGTCCTCCAAAAGTGCCTGAGCAGCCAGGCGATTGGGTAACTGTACGCAGAAAGCGTAGTCGTGGATCTCTGCCCACTGGTCACCACCAACCCGTTCACGTTTCTAACCGGTTTTCCCCACTCAGTGACACACCCACTGAGAAGCCCACTCTGGTGATTGGCAGCTCCATAGTCAGAAACGTGGCATTAGAGACACCAGGGACCATAGTCAAATGTTTGCCGGGGGCCAGAAAGGGCGACATCAAATCCTACCTGAAACTGCTGGCTAAGGATAAGGTTAAATACAGTAAGATTGTTATTCACGCTGGTGGTAATGACACCCGGTTACGCCGATCGGAGGTCACTAAAATTAGTGTTGCTTCGGTGTGTAAGTTTGCCAAAAAAATGTCGGACTCCGTAATTTTCTCTGGTCCCCTCCCTGATCTGACCAGTGATGACATGTTTAGCCGCATGTCGTCATTCAACCGCTGGTTGTCTAGGTGGTGTCCTGAAAACAACGTGGGCTACATTAATAATTGGCAATCCTTTTGGGGACAGCCTGGTCTGATTCGGAGAGACGGCATCCATCCCACTTTGGATGGTGCAGCTCTTCTTTCTAGGAATCTGGCCACATTTATTAGTCCTCCAAAACCCTGACCACCCAGGGTGCAGACCAGGAAGCAGAGTTGTAGTTTAACACACATCTCTGCAGCTTCTCTACTGTTACCCACTCTTTACTCCATCCAGACAGTGTCTTGCCCATGACCAAAATCTAATAAATTAGCAAAGATTCCCAAAGGAGTAAATCATGATAATCTAATTAAAATCAAAATAACTCCAATTGGGGAAAAAGTTAAAACAATTAAATGCGGTCTGTTTAACATAAGATCTCTTTCCTCTAAAAGTCTGCTAGTTAATGACTTGATTTGTGATAATCACATTGACTTGTTTTGCCTTACAGAAACCTGGCTGCAGCAAGAGGATTATGTGAGCATAAACGAGGCAACTCCTTCAAGCTATTTAAATTTTCACATACCCAGAAGTTCTGGGCGAGGAGGAGGAGTAGCAACAATCTTCCAGTCTGACTTACTGATTACTCCCAAAACAGTTAATACCTACAACTCTTTTGAACATTTAACCCTTAATTTCCCTCATCCAAATTTCAAGGCAAGAAAACCTCTTCTTTTTGTAACTTTGTATCGTCCGCCAGGTCCTTACTCTGAATTTTTAGATGAGTTTTCAGAGTTCCTTTCTGATTTGGTATTAAATACTGACAGGGTCATCATAGTGGGAGATTTTAACATCCATGCTGACATTGAAGGCGATAGCTTAAGAGCAGCCTTTAATGCTATCTTAGACACTATTGGCTTTGTTCAAAATGTGAATAGTCCCACACATTCTCATCTTCATACTTTGGATCTTGTGCTGACATACGGCATAGAATGTGAAGAAATAACAGTATTTCCTCACAACCCTGTCCTCTCTGACCACTTTCTAATAACCTTCAGGATTACTTTAACAGAGTTCTCCTCCCCCAAAAGAAGGTTACATTTTAGTAGATCTTTATCAGATGGTGCAGTTATAAATTTTAAAGAATCTGCTTCACTTTCTCTCTCCTCTGTGTCGCTGAGCAGTGCTGCAGAGTGCAAAAGCATAGCTTATTCCCCTTCACAGGTTGATGATTTTGTTGATGGGGTTGCTAGTTCTCTGCGTACTGCCTTAGACAACGCAGCTCCCTTGAAAATGAAAACCGTTGAAAATAGAAAGCTTGCTCCTTGGTTTAATGCAGAGCTGCGTACTTTGAAGCAAAATGCTAGGAAACTGGAGAGAAAATATCGCTCCACAGGCCTGCGGGAGTCCTTCCTAGTCTGGAAAAATGGTTTACTGCTGTATAAGAGGACCCTTTGTAAAGCAAGAGCAGCATACTTCTCCTCATTAATAGAGGAGAATAAGAATAATCCTAGATTTCTTTTTAATACAGTTGCCAAACTCACCCAGAGCAATAGCTCTGTTGAACCGTCCATTCCACCTGCTCTTAGCAGTAATGATTTTATGGGATTCTTTATAAATAAGATTGATCTTATTAAAAATAAGATCATAAGCACTCCTCTATCCGCGATTGTACCTGAGGTAGTCATGGAATCTGAACCGGGTTTAGACTGCTTTGATCCAGTTGAACTTTCTGAATTAGCAAAATTATTGTCTTCATCTAAGCCTTCAACTTGTATGTTAGATCCAGTTCCAACCAGGTTATTTAAGGAGGTATTCCCTTTGATCTCCTCCTCCATTTTAGATGTGATTAATCTATCTCTGTTACAGGGATATGTACCTAAAGCTTTTAAGGTTGCTGTAATTAAACCTCTGCTTAAGAAACCGTCTCTTGACCCAGATGACTTGGTTAATTATAGACCTATATCCAATCTTCCTTTCTTATCCAAAATTCTTGAGAAAGTAGTTGCCAAACAAGTTTGCGACCACTTACACCATAATGAACTTTTTGAAGAGTTTCAGTCTGGCTTTAGAGCTCATCATAGCACTGAAACAGCTCTGGTGAAAGTCAATAATGATATTCTCATGGCCTCAGATAATGGACTCGTATCTGCGCTCGTCCTGTTGGATCTTAGTGCTGCATTTGATACAGTTGACCATAATATTCTTTTAGAAAGACTTGAATATTTTTGTTGGAATTAAAGGAACAGCACTAGACTGGTTTAAATCTTATCTATCTGATCGAATTCAGTTTGTTTATGTTAATGATAGATCTTCAACACGCTCAAAGGTTACCTGTGGAGTACCACAGGGATCAGTGCTAGGACCAATTCTCTTTACTTTATACATGCTCCCAATTGGTAGAGTTATTAGACAGCATGGGATTAATTTCCACTGTTGTGCTGATGATACCCAGCTATATCTGTCTATAAATCCAGATGAAGCTAACCCATTACATAGATTACAGGCATGTCTTGAAGACATAAAAACCTGGATGACTCTTAACTTTCTGCTTCTGAATGCAGACAAAACAGAAGTTATAGTCTTTGGACCAGAGTCTCTGAAAAAGAAGCTGATTAGCCAGTCACTTCATTTGGATGGGATTAAACTGATTTCAGATAATAAAGTAAAAAATCTTGGTGTTATTTTTGATCAGGACCTGTCATTTAAATCCCAGATCAAAGAGGTTTCTAGAATTTCCTTCTTTCATCTGAGGAACATTGCAAAAATTAGAAATCTCCTGTCCAGGGGTGATGCTGAGAAACTAGTCCATGCATTTGTTACTTCAAGGCTGGACTATTGTAATTCTTTACTATCAGGAAGTCCACAAACTGTAGTTAAAAGCCTTCAGCTGATCCAAAATGCTGCAGCCAGAGTTCTGATGAAAATTAAAAAGAGAGATCATATCTCTCCTATCCTGGCTTCTCTTCATTGGCTTCCTGTTAAATCAACAATTGAATTTAAAATCCTCCTTCTCACATATAAAGCCTTAAATGGCCAAGCTCCATCTTATATCAGAGATCTGATTGTTCCTTATGTTCCTAACAGAGCACTTCGCTCTCAATCTGCAGGTTTACTAGTGGTTCCTAGAATTTCTAAAAGTAGAATGGGAGGCAGATCTTTTAGTTATCAGGCTCCTCTCCTGTGGAACCAACTACCAGTTTTAGTCCGTGAGGCAGACACTCTGTCTACTTTTAAGACTAGGCTTAAAACCTTCCTTTTTGATAAAGCTTATAGTTAGGGTGGCTCAGGTTATACTGAGCTGTCTTTAAAGTTATGCTGCTATAGGCTTAGACTTTTGGAGGACATAGGGACCCCCATTTCATCTTTCTGCTTCATTCTCTCTCTGTTCTCCTATTCTGCAGAATCTGTTAGTTCAATCTCTAACGTTCTGCTCTCTCTGCTTTTCCTCAGAGTAGCTTTGCCTCGTCTGTTCCTGTTTGGCTGTGACGTCATCCAGGAAAGAAACATCAGCTGTGCTGCTTCCATCAACACCCTTGTTTGTAGATGTTGGAGATTGGCCTGTTTTCCAGTGTGGTCCTGTTTCTCTGGCCGTGGCTGGGTGGATGTGCTCTCTTCATCCTCTGGCATGGGAGCTGCCTTGGATCTCGTCTGCCTGGCTGTGTGTTTCCTGGACGGGGCTGCCTTTTACAGCTGCTTTTTGTATCTCTGCTTCTGTCTCCTTGAACCCCAGTCGGCCTCGGCAGATGGCCGCTCACACTGAGCCTGGTTCTGCTGGAGGTTTCTTCCTGTTAAAAGGGAGTTTTTCCTCTCCACTGTCGCTGCAAGCATGCTTAGTGTGAGGGATTGTATTTGAGTCAATGAGTCAATGCAATCAACTGGTTTTCCTTAGATAGAAAACTTTGTATCAATTTGACTGTATGATCTGGTTGAACTGTAAAGTGCCTTGAGATGACATGTGTTGTGAATTTGGCGCTATATAAATAAACTGAATTGAAAATTGAATTGAATTATTGACTAAATTGTTCTTTATTATCCCAAACTATTTTTATTGCTGTTTTGACGTCAGGGTTAGGTTATATTTAACACAAACCATGGAATCCATGAGAAAGGATTGCAAAGCAAAACTAAACTAGGTCACAGGTGACTGAATGACTGGGTAGTTACAGTGGGGGCGTGTCATGTTGTAAATACTTAAGCCTCAGTCGCTCCTCTCTCTCTACGTAGAAAGGTTGTGTCAGCGTGTGCGGACTGTGATGGTAAAAGCATCAGCATCATTTCTCCACCAGCTTCTCTTCAGTCGTTCAACATGTCTGACTTTAATCATCTGCTGGTTTTTGGTCTGGATTCCTGTTGAAGGTAAAAACTGCTGGATTTAATTTTAGCTGTTTTATACTTTTATTAACAACCTGGATTACAGTTTAATTTGAACTTTGAAAGGTCTTCTTTTACTTCGTGTGAACAATTTATAAACAGTTTTACCCACTGGTTGTATTTCTTATTAGATTATGTGTTTTTTGTCACTAATTTGTTCTATTGTTTATACCTTAAATCTACTTTTATTATGAATGAAACACAATAAAGCAGCATCAGACACCAGAATAGATCACAGTCAAAGCTAAAATTATTAATGCAGACTAAAAATAATTAAATTTTAAAAACAAGCAGGTGAATAGACTCCATCAGTTCATTTAATTAAAAAATTGTAATTGATTTTAATCATCTCAGTAAATCATTCAGTTGTGATGTTGCTGTAAAGAGATGTGGATACAGTGTCTGCTATGATCAACCCAGGATGGCTACAGTCTTCTTTCCTCTCTTCACTTTCCTCATTAGGCTTCATCATCTGAGCTCAGTTTGTTTGTTTATCTTTAAATAGATTATGATTTTTATTTGACCTTATTATCAGCTTTCTTTTGATATTTTTAATTATATATTTTCAAATGAACCTTTCACCTAAGATTTGTGATGGTTATGGAGGGCCAAAGGGGACAAAAATAAATACATTTCTATGTGGTTTGAGGCAGAGGTGAGTTTCTTGATGGTTTAATGAAATGTTAACAGATAAAGAGCTGAGGCGGGAATCAAAGAATCCAAAAACTCAAACATGAAAAAAGTCCAAACAAACCAGAAACTAGGCAGGAATCCAAAAATCAAAAAAATGAAAAACATGAAAATAAAAACTGAAACAAACCAGAAACCATGGAGACATCAGGGGAAAGACTATCATGAGGAGGAAGACTCAGAGAGACGGAGTTGGAGGAAATTTGACGAGGAACCAGCACTGAAGAACTGAACAGAGAGGGTATTTATGGGAGACTGAAACAAAGAGGGGACTAACAAGCAGATTGGGAGCAGATGTGAACAGAGCAGACAGGAAAAGAGCTAGAGAAAGAGGAGAACACAAGAGGGCAGCAGAGGGCAACAAATAAAAACCTTAAGACAACCAGAAAACACAACAAAATAAGAATTAAACCACTAAAACAAGAAAACATTGACCAAAGTAAAACAGAATACACAAAAGAAAACATAACAGAACCAAGACTATGACAAATATATCATAAAATGACTATATGTAAATCCACCATTAGATAATTTAACACACCATTTATTTGATACATCATGATAGTGTAAAGCACGAATCAAAAAATCATTATAATTAGCATCAGTTCAATAGTTTCCCGGTCTGTTTTTCTTACCCATAAATAAACATTTCTGATGTACAGTATCTAACATTGATTTATTAGTTTATTTCTGTCTTCCAGGCAATAGTGGATTTTGAATAAATCTAGTGGATGATCAATAGTAAAACCGCAGTTGGAAAAAAATTTGACTGATGGAGATGTAGAATATATATTAAAATAGCCCTGAATGTTGGAAGTGTAACTATACAGTCAAATGTTTACATCACTTTTTTTCACCACAGTGTTATTTTCATCACAGTGTTTTTTTATCACTGCTGTTTACCTTTGTCAAGGCTGCACTTTAAGAAATGAAAAAGTCTATAGAGCTGTACTAAAGAAAATATCTTTTTGTATACACTTGTTTGTACAAGTCTGTCTGTCTGTTATTATTTAATTATCTATCTGAGTTTGATGATTAAAAAGACATATAGAGAGGATTTAATTAACCTGTTTGTTAAAACAGGTTTGAGCGGGCAGAGCTTTGTTTACACTGATTCTATCCTCATCTATTCAAGCTGAGCAGGTTTATGTGGAAACAGCTGTTCAATGATTTCATGTTTTTCTATTGAGCAAAGGGTTTTAAATGGAAGCTTATCTGCGATCTGGAAGCACACACAAGTGTTTTATTTTTGACAAAGGAAGCCATTTGGTGTTTTTATAATGCCAACCTTGCTGAGAGTTTCCAAAACAACTGCTTACTGGTGTAGAACAGCTGGGAGCATTGGAAACTTCCTGGGGGGTTTTCAACACATTTAACTGTTATCTTTATCATTTTTCCATTCCAATGGTGTCTCTTTACAGGAAGTGTGGGGATTTTTTCTGTTTGTCACAATAGTTTGGCAGAAAAGAACCCAGTTTAACCAGAAATCTTCCACCCTGAAAAAAAAACATCAAGTCACACAATTTCAGTTTTTGTTTGTTTTTTTATGTTTTTATTTGCCACAAATAATTAAGTCTCACCTGTTTCCAGGTAACTATCAGCTGATTGGTTCACCTGAACCAATCCTAGTGGCTCCTGGAGATGATGTCATCCTTCCATGTCGGGTGGATCCTGACTGGAACGCCATGGAGAAGACGGTGGAGTGGTCCAGACCGGACCTGAAGGCCTCAGGCCCACAGAAGCGTGTGGAGTACGTGTACGTGCACCGGTTCAGGAGGATGGACAGAGACATGATGATGGAGACATACATCCAGAGGACGTCTCTGTCAGAAGGACTGAGACATGGAGACGTGTCTCTGAGGATCCACAACGTGAGCTTGGAGGATAGCGGGAGGTTCCGATGTTTCATCCCAAACCTGAGCATAGAAGCAGAGGTTCTGCTGGTTGTTGGTGAGGGAACTGGTCCAAACTGCAGGTTCTGGTTGGTTTGCAGAGAGTCTAATGAACCAATTTATTGTTGCTTTTTCAGACCCAAACTTTGTTAAAATGACGACAACAGAAACGGCTCCTCACATAACCCTCATCACTCCAACCCCAGAGGAAGAGACCATCAGAACCGGTGAGTCCACAGGTCCAAATAGCTGATAATAACTAAAATGTTACTGTTATGTCTTTATTTTATTAGTCATGTGTTTTGAATTTTTTTTAAATCATTATTATTTCAGCTGGTCGCTCCAGGTTGCCGTTTTTTTTCCCACTCAGTTTCTTCATCATTTTTGTCAGTTTTCTCATCTATAGATTGAAGACAAGCAAGTATGTCAGAAACAATTAAGATACATCATCTCTTGTTTCTTCATCTCATGAAAAACTAAATAATAAACCCGTTGTTTTTTTCTTCCACAGTTTTCAAAAGAACCCCCCAAATCAGGTCTCAGCCTTGCAGTCTGGCTGCCTTGCTCAAGGGCAGATCTGCATTGATGTAGATTTAAACCTCATCAAATCTTCCTGCCTGCAGCTTTTCAAGAGCTCAGATTCAATCCAACAGCAGCAGCATCCTGAAGATCCTGGAGATGGACATAGTCTTCATCATCAGTATCGATGAAACCAGGTCAGTCTGACTCAGCAGCTGCAGTGTTGAGATGCTTTAGATATTAGAATGCAGTGTTGAAAGTTTAGTCATTTACTGAGTTTCACCTCTTATAGATGGCTCATTGTTTCACTCTGGACTTTTTATTTTCTGCTGAAGGTTCATCCATGTTTGCTGTCAGACTGCAGGAATCCTCCAAACCTTCAGATGTTCTGGATTTATCTGCAAGAAGAAGAAAACTCTGAGATTTCAGAGCAGAAAAGAAACTCATATTTTCTAGTGAATGACTTGGGCCTATATAATCCCTTCTAAAGTCAGGACACTCCAAAGTGTTTCATACTAGAGTCAATCATCCAAACATTTACATGCTGATGTTGGCCACTGTAGCCACAGTTAATCTAAAATATCGAGGTGTTTTAATCCGACACTGAATGAGTAATGTGAGCCAGAGGAGTCTGGGATGCACTTAAACAAGGAGCTAACTAAGAAAAACAAATGGTGTTAGGCAACAAAATAGCATATTTTTTTGTTCTCTGATGTAGGATTTAATGCAGAGGGCGAAACTTGAAATTACAAGAAGCCTAAATGACTTCTCCACAGTGGTCTGAAATCCGATTCCAAAAAAAAACTGAGGAAGGCAGTTTAAGTTTGCCTTCAATCTGCACTGTGTAATTAAAGGGATTTACAGACAGAAATGTAATATCTTATACATAATTATGTTATTTATTATCTTGTAAAAACTAAACGTCTTAATCTTTATGTTTGTGTTGTCTTCAAAATTGTTATTTATCAATACAGAGAGGCGAATTTATTGTGGGAGACATCTTTGTGCTACAGCAACTCAGAGCTGACAAACTAGTGGCTCTATGACTATAATGACTGCAGCGAGTTCGGCCTATATGAAATCTATATTTCACACAGAGCAATGAACTACTATTTATAAAATGATCTATATAAAAAATGTTGTCATTATTTAATAATAGGTGATGCAGTTGTAGATGAAGCCATTTTGTAGCATAGCAGCCGCCGTGTTGTTGGAGGTTCATGTTGCTGCGGTCTGAAGTCTGATCATTGCAAAAAAAAACTATAAGCTGTAGTTTTCAGGGGGACAAAACCTGGAAGATACAGATTAGTGCCCCTAGTGACTAAAAGTTATACAGTGCTGCTGTAAGTTTTTTAGTGTTAATTTAGTTTTTTTCTATTATTTAGCTTTTTCTTTGCTAACTTTTAATGTAACTAATCTGGCTCCATGTGTATTTGGATGTATTTCATACAGTTGTTGTTTCAACCATCTACAGAATGTTGCATCTGTTTAATTATGATATTAGAAGCAGATCTGTTGATCAGACTAAGCTATGATGTTTTTGTTTTTTTTAGGAAATATTGCATGTTTGTTCTGGATGTTTTTTTATACAGGATGCACAGTTATTAGATCAGACATTTATATTTTTAGATATTATTTATTTTATTACATTTAAATTGATTGGTGTAGTTATGTTTTTTTTTTTACTTTGCTCCACATGAGGCACTTTAATGACACAGAATAATGATGGAGTAGAAGATCAGAACCTGACTGATAGCTGCAGATGATTTGTTAAAGAAATGTTAAACAGAAAATGTCTTTATTAGACAGAAGTTTGTTTGATGCTATGAAAATTTCATTTGCTGCTTTAATATATGCTTTAATATTTTGGTTTTATGATGGAGAATATTTATTAAAATAGAGTGAATTTTGAAATAAAAAATATTTTTAATGTTTCAAATATTTTTTTCTTTATGTTGAAATTATCTTTTAGGAAGAAAACATATTTTTAGTCCATTCTTCATTTTTATTATTTTCCTCCCTGTGAATCAGTCGCTCTTCTAGTCCAGGAGACGATCATGATCACCCGTTCCATTAAACATCTGAAATAATTTCTAACTTTGGACATTTATTCATTTTTTGGTTTAAATGTTTAAAAATGTTCTCACAATGTTCTCTTACTTTTGGAAATTGTACAGAAATGACTGAAACTAAAGCAAATCTGAGGAGTTATGTGGAAGTTTTTGTTAAACAAGCATAAACGAGTCATAGTCGACGAGTCATAGTTGACGAGTCATAGTCACACAGCTTGGTTTTTAAGGGGTTCAATACTGATTCAAAGCACAGTTGATCTGAAGACTTTGCTTCTCTTGATCTATAAAATCTAATAAATCAAGATTAGATATTGTCTACATGGAAAGAAGTTTGGATGAGAAATCCCATTGAGAGAAATAATTTTTTTTATTGCTTCAAGAAAACAGGATTCTGCCGCCACGTTTGCTCTACAAACTAAGTATAATTTGGGTGTTAAGTGTTGGTTTTCAGCCATAAACAGAATCCTTTACCCCAAATTGTCTACTTTATACACTTTGTTTTTCAAAGTTTCTTTTGGCCATTATAGGTTTTCAGTTTCAGCACCAGTAGGACTGGACAGTTCCCCCTGGTCCCTATGGGCTGGCATCAAGGAAAAACATCTTTATACTTAATGAAAACAAAAATACAAACTAAAATGAGATTCCTATTTACCCCGTTACATTAATAATGAGTTAATAATGAATGACTTATGAGTTACAGGTAATATCAGGAAGTGGGTATTGCTGTAGGGAAGAAAAAAGCCTTTTCTCACTCTACGGGTATAATTATAAAACCTTTAGTCGAGATAATATGATCCCTGATCCATTGGCTGGAAACAGCCTTATTATCTTGTTTAGATTTT
Organism: Cyprinodon diabolis; assembly: GCA_030533445.1. Lineage (NCBI taxonomy): Eukaryota > Metazoa > Chordata > Actinopteri > Cyprinodontiformes > Cyprinodontidae > Cyprinodon > Cyprinodon diabolis. Next base: position 39,974,203 of record CM060075.1, on the reverse strand, counting down.
ATTATTACAGACTCAAAGTCCAATATACATTAAAAGAAAACAGATACACTAAGAGTAAAAAAGAATAAGACTACAACAGAGAAGGTGCCTAACCCTTCAGGAGGCAATTATACCAATGTCTCCAAAGCACAGATGAGTATTTAACTGCACTATATTTGACATTGGTCATCAGTAAAATAATTCTGTTATCAGACTCATTTAGAAGACAAATAAATTTATACATAAGCTTTCTCAAAACAGCCATAAAAGTCCTGACACTAACAGATACAAACAATTCACTGGCACTGGTCCATCTGGGCTTATTTAACAAAAGTCTTAGTGCATCATTATAAGCCACCTTCAACTTATGAAGACTGGCTTTTTTAAAGTTTCACCACAAATGTGCCGTATACAGTGATGTGCAATATGATCTGAACAAGTTCAGTTTCACTTTGTCGGAACAGAATCCAAACTTCCGGACAAGGACATTTGCCTGAGCGTATATCATTCGGACCTGACGGTAAATGTCCTCATCATCAGACAGACGGTCTGTCAACACATGACCAAGATATATTTATTAGATAGAAAGCAGCAGTCATTGCCTCTTCTATGTTTATACAGAAACATCTTTGTCTCTGAGGATGTTTTAATTATTTTAAGAAAGCTCAGAATCTTTTCCTGGACTTGTTAAACACAACCAAATTAAACATAATGTAATATTGAGCTGCATCATCATTACATTTAAATATCTTTTCTGTTTTACATGGTGTTTCACAAGATTATCAACAAATTTATTCAGTAATTATTTAACATTCTCTGCTTTGTTTTTAGTTTCTGTTTTATAGCTTTATAGAATCTCCCTGGATTTCTTTCTTTAACAAGTTCAATCTGAATGTGAAACTACAAACATATTGTTGTCTTTTGTATGTGGATGGTGAATAACATTGCAAAAATGATTATATGTAAGATTGGAGCAGTGTTAACTCCAGACATTATTCTGTCCAAACTCATCACTGACACTCATCTCCACCCTCACCACATAATTTAGACATTTGACCACCAAACAAGAACAGACAGCAAAGGCTGAACAACCTGGAGAAAGGATGATGTCCCTCGGGGATTTAAAAGGTAAACAAAGATAGAAGCAGAAACCTGGACTAAGACACATGTTGTCAGCATGTCCAGCTCAACCAACTAATCACCCATCATTACCACAGCTGCTATTAATAATTGTAGTAATGAAGGGTATTCATAGAGCGCATCGACCTCTCTCACTGTATAGAATGTGATGCAAAAACACTTTGATTATATCAGAAACTAATGTGGTGTGAAGAATTACATTAAAGCAAAAGGGTTTTGTCAGAGAGCCCATTTAAAGAAAAATCCTATTTATTTTGGGGAAACATTTTAATTATCAGAGTTATTGAGAAGTTCATTTATATCAGCAAATCAAGTTACTTATAAATATTAAAATCTTAAAAGTTTTTTAAGACAGAAAAAAAATCTCCATGGCAACCTGTGTGTCACTGCTTGTGTGAAACAGGGTCAACATAGTTGAACCAGAGAAGCTGTGAACCAATGGACTGGGTCATTGTGTTATGCTGCCCTCTACTGGATTCTGGTTTTAACTGCACTTACTATAAAAGTGAAATATCTTCCAGATATCATTTCAGGAAGTTTTTCCATTCGGTTAAAAATGTTTTAATCACTTAGGATTTTTGTTTCACATCAACAAAGTTTCCTTACAGTAAAATTAGAAAAATAATTTATACATTTTTAACAGCAGAAAGATGCAGCTGCCTCATGTTTTAACCCATTTATAAATAGTAAAATAAATAGTCTTGCAGACAGGGTTACATCCTCCTTGTTTTGTCCTGAATGTTAAGGATTTTTTTATAGAAAGTTAGCTTCCATGTTTAATTTAGAGCTGCAAAGAACAATCTTAGAAAAATGGAGAGAAAATTGCACTCTACACATCTAGAGGAATCCTAAATTTGTCTACTGTTAAAAAAAAAATCTTACAAAACAAGAGCAGTATGTTTTTTTTTTTCTTCATTAATAGAGGAGAATAAGAATAATCCTTATTTCTTCATAATACATTTCCCAAACTCAGCCAAAGCCATAGCTCTGTTGGGTCTTTCATCCCCCCAGCTCTCAGTAGTAATGGCTTTATGGGATTTAAGACAGCCTTTGAGGCAAAATGAATAAACATACTATACTGTTTGGACTGTTTGTATCCAGCTGAGCTTTCTCCATTATCACATTATTATCTACATCTCAACTGTATACTCCTGTTAGATCCAATTCCATCCAAATTATTTAAGGGAGTATTCTCTCTGATTTCCACCTCCATGTGAGATATGATTAATCCATCCTTATACAAGGATATGTCCTGCAGGCTCTTAAGGTAGCCATCTTTAAACACGCTCTGTGGGACAACAAATAGTGCAGTTATGATCTAACCTAAAAGTAACAGGAAACTGCTAGATTACATCATAATCTAATTAACATATTAATTAGATGATGTGGTTCCCACTATAGGAAAGAGGAGAATCAACACCTGGAATAATTTGTAAAATAGAAATCAGTAGTAAAACAGTAGTATATATCAGAACATGATTTATACTACAAAAGCACTTCATGAAATACATTCTAAATATTTTTTTGTACTTTTCCTGAAACCATGTTACATAAATACATTTATTTTTTGTTTTGGTAATATCATGATTTGGTAATATCATGATTTTTCTATTGTGTCTGAAAATGATAGGTGTCAGATTTCCTACGGTTGGCGTCATTTACAGTTCGGCCTCTCCCAGCGCGAGCGGTGTGTTGTAGTTTTTTGTTTTGTTTACATCTGGAAACGTTCCACGACGTGTAGGAAATCAAACAAACCAGTTGCTTAGCAACCTGTGTTTTGGAGGGGGGATCACGCATGCGCACTTCTGTTGTACAAATCTCCGGTCGTCACCTGGTTTGTTTCCGAGCTGTTTTTGTGCCGTTAAATTTAAACAGACTGGAATGAAAGCCATCTACCAACACTCCTTTATATTTCTGATGGACATGAGGACATTTCCTAGCGAGAGGAGAAACAGGAACCGCAGAGGTCAATGCTTTAAAGGATGGCCGCTGCAGAGAGTTCCAGGCTCCGAGGAGGAGAGAGAGAAACTGGGGGAGAAGATCCAGAAGCCAGCATGGATGGATGAGGAACACCGCAGAGAGGCTCTAAAGAGCAGTTTAGAGCACTTTGAATCCTGCTGCTACAGAATCAAAGGCAGCGAAAGTTGTTGAACCTGTTTATTGGTTGCCAGGCAACAGAGACTCCGCCCAGCGTTCAACATTTATATGCAGTGACAGAGTAAAGAGTAGCAACAGTAGACGCAGAGCACAAGGAGCAGAACATGTTGGGACTTACTCTGGATCTGATGGAGTCTCTGCTCAGATTTCCCTTCTGGACCTCCACCTTCTGCCTCTACCTGTCCTGGACTCAGGTTCAAGGTAAACCTCTGCTTCACTTCACTCTGCTGCTTAGCAAAAAGTAGTATATTCAAGTATACTAAAAGTGCACTAATTTCATACTTAAAACCAGGCAGTGCACTTAGAGTTTCCTTATTCTAAACTATATTTCATATACTTAACAATAGTAATAGTATACTTTAAGTATACTTTAGTAAACATAAAAATGTCCTGATTTAGTTCGAAGAAGCATTAGCCTACATTAGTAATACTTCAGTTACACTGAAAGTACATTGTTCGGTATACTTTCTAAACTTATACTTATACTTGAGTATTCTTAATAAAATTTACTTCAATTATATTACTTTTTGCTGCTTCATCTCACCTCCCATTGTTCACATTAAACATGGAGAGAATATTCAATTGTTATTATGAATATTATCATAATTGAATTTCCATTTTGGATTCATAAAATATTATTGAATTTAATTAGTGAGTCATCTCTGTGACATGCTCAAAAATGATCTTATTACATCACGGCAGGTAATGAAGGTTCTGAAACAGTTCAGATCTTTGAAGGTCACCTAGAGCTCTGATTATTCTATTATCTGAACAAGGAGAGAGGAGGTGCAGAGTGACTCTGGAGGAGCTGCAGAGATCCACAGCTCAGGAGGGAGGATGTGTTACAGATAGAACCATCAGAGACATGAAAAAGTCTAAATCTAACCTGTTTCCAGGTAACTATCAGCTGATTGGTTCACCTGAACCAATCATAGTGGCTCCTGGAGATGATGTCATCCTTCCATGTCGGGTGGATCCTGACTGGAACGCCCGGGAGAAGACTGTGGAGTGGTCCAGACCGGACCTGAAGACCTCAGGCCCACAGAAGCGTGTGGAGTACGTGTACGTGCACCGGTTCAGGAAGATGGACAGAGACATGATGATGGAGACGTACATCCAGAGGACGTCTCTGTCAGAAGGACTGAGACATGGAGACGTGTCTCTGAGGATCCACAACGTTAGCTTGGAGGATAACGGGAGGTTTAGATGTTTCATTCCAAACCTGAGCATAGAAGCAGAGGTTCTGCTGGTCGTTGGTGAGGAAACTGCTCCAAACTGCAGGTTCTGGTTGCTTTATTTGATTCTGGAGAATCTAATGGATCCTGTTGATGTTTCAGACCCAGACTTTGTTAAAATGACGACAACAGAGACGGTTCCTCAGAGAACCAGTCCAACCCCAGAAGAAGAGACCATCAGAACCGGTGAGTCTGCAGGTCCAACCAGAACCATCTCAGCCTCCTTTATAAACCCAATGGTTCTGATTAGGTCTTCATTATTTCTTTAATTTCAGGTCGGCGCTCCAGGCTGCTGCTCTGTCTACCTGCTGCTGTTTTCTTCTTCTTCTTCTTCTTGGTTGGTTTCCTGTGTCACTTTAGAAATTTCCCTAAAAACAACAAGTAAGTCAGAAATGATCAGAACTTCCTGCTGTTCTTTAGTTTCTCTCCATCACATGTTTAATTGATCTAATTCTTCCTCCAGGTTCTGTCCTCTGCAGCAGACCTGTGTTCATGCAGACAGGAACTCTGCAGAGAGGGATTCAAACCAGCAGCTTAACCCTCCTGGAGAAGATCTTCATCCTCTTCCTCGGTCTGATTCTGGTCAGTCTGCTCTGCAGATGCTCATCTGTTCTTAAACTGGGATCTAAGTTCAGGTTCTGACTGGTTCTCTTTGTTCTCCTCCTGGATCTTCCTCTGACTGCAGTCCCGGACCTTCAGAGAGGAAACTAGAATGGAGCAGAAGACTCAGAGATCTTCTGGTAGCTCCTCAGGTTCTGTTCAGCCTCAGGAAGAGCTAGACCAGAGAGTTCATGGTTCTTTATTTCTGGGAGGAAAACCTGAGCTGATTTCTCCTTCATGCCTCATGGAGTCTGCTTGGAGCACAAACTGCTGGAGGACTTTAGAAGCTGAAGCTCCTGTTCTGGATGGACTCAGCCTTCGTACTGTTCGTCAGAACGGTTTATTTATCCTCTAATCTGATCTGGAATCATGTTTATCTTTAAGGTTTTTCCACTCAGTGTTTTAAACTTCCTGTTTAGAACCAGGATGGTGTTTTAGACTCGACATTAAGGCGCCTGAAACCTTTAGAGGAGCAGGTCTGTAGATCAGACGCTGCTCTGATGCTACGATAGGATTACATTTAGTTATAAACTAATAGTTTCTTATTATTTTATTTATTAATATTTGATACTTGAACAGGGAGGGATGCTGGTAGAACTGGAAAATAAAAAGTCATCTGATATAGAATGACTTTTAAAACATTAAATAGAATAAGCTAAGCTTGTATTTAAAAATACAAAAATGATGTTGAGTATTTAGAAAGACCAGAGAAGGTTTATGGAAATTATTAGGAAAAGATACGACACATAAAAGAACAATCCTCACAACTTAAACCACTTGTTTAGTTTTCACATGTTTTCTAGGAATAATAGATGCTTAATTACTGATTTTTCTTATTACGGTACTTATTTTTTCTAAGCATTTTATGACATTGTAGCAAATGTTCAAAGCTCTATAATGTCTGAGAGTGTTTGTTGTTCAAACTGAACAGGTGAATATTTAACATTAACTTCAGATCATTCCTCCCTGTAAGTTGGGTGGAAATATTTTTCCCAGTGAGGCGTTTATGTGTCAGTAGAGAAATATAGATTTCCATTAAGCACAATGACTCATCAGATCCTCCTCAGATGTTCATATTTCATTGTTAAACATGTCTGATGTGGGGGGAAAAAAACTCTGTTTTCTGAGTAAACTAAGAGGAAAATCTCCTCCCATTGTTTTATCACTCCTGGCTGGGTGATCAACCAGCTGACTGTTAGGGAACGCACCCAGTTCCTCTCCATTGGCTGGATCCATGTTGTTGTGTTTTATCACTGTTTCATTAACTTTCTATAAATGAATCATGTCTGTATTTTATCTACCTCTCCTGGTTTTAGTGTTTCTGGGTTTTTTTCAGAAATGTTTAAACTTAATAAACAATGACAAAGCAGAAATGTCATGAGACAAAGTGTTGCGGTAAAAAAAACTTCATTTCAATAATTTATTTACACAAACTCAATACTTTCTTTTATATGAATAAATTGAAAGATCGTTGGGTAATAATTTGTGTCTGACTCTTTCTGTGGTGGGAAGTTGACTGCACACAGCGCTGCTTCAATGCATGTTGATGGAAAACAGTGGAAGGAAGAGCTGCGTTTTAAGAACTATAAAGCAAACATTAAAGATTTCAGGAGATTTAGAATGTGGCAAATAGACGATATCTGGAGATACAGCATCAAGATCCTGAAGTATTGAGGATTTTCTCTACAACGATTTTGTTCCATCTGTTATGATTTTATGTTCAATTCTATTCCCAGCCAGCTGGGAGTTTATATCTCTGATACTTTACTATGGTTATTGCCCTCTCCCGTAGGGGTGGTTAAATATCTTATTTAATCAGATATTATTTCAGCTGTTATATACTGTTCATGACACAGCCCTACTAGCTGTGTGTTAGAACAATAGATGAAAGAGTGATTCGAGCACTAATCATGGTCAAACAGTTATTTCTTCACATACATGGAATAAATTCACCACAACTTCTGTTCAAAATGTAAGAGTTTGTAAACAAAAATCATTCAGCTCCAAGTCAAACATATTCCAGTTTAACACCTTCAACTAAGACTAGTAAAACTCAACTAAACTATTATGTACAAAGATATCTTAAAGAATTTGGGATATGATCAAATTAGCTTTTCACTAATTTTAAAGAAATTGGAGTGTTTTCAGACCAATTCACAATGCAAATCCATGAGGTGAATAAAACATTATTTGGCCAAATAATGTTTTATTAAATAATTTCCTTAATCAGGAACCAATAAACTTTAGTTTAATGATTCTTTACCCTCTATGAAATAGCTAGCAGCGAATAGACATGAGCATATCCGGAACATATGAACACTAATGTTACCTTATTTTCACGACCATAAGGCGCACCGTACTAAAAGGCGCAGTCTCAGTTATGTGTGCCATTTCTGTATTTAACACACACATAAGGCACACCGGACTATAGGGCGAGGGTTTTATATACAGGTACATGTCCTCTACTACGTTTAAATACCTCTACTGCATATTTAAAAACAGAGTGGGAGCAAAACTGAGTATGTTTGTGCTTTATTCATGTATTTATTAGAAAGTATTAATCAAACCTGGGAGCTGGCCGTGAGACAGACACATCGCTGATGACACAGAGCGCTGTGATCGCTCCTCTGAAAAGTTTATTGACGCATAAATTAACTTAAAATCCTGAAACCTGCCAACAGAATATGTTCGCTTTTATTATCCTGGTGCCTGCAGTTTAGATTATTTAGATGAAAAACACCTACCACCTGCTGCGGTGAACCTCGAGGAGGCGACCCGGCCAGAGGCTGCTGTTGAATGGGATTCCTACTGTCGGCGCACCGCTGGTATGTGGGGGTCTGAGCGCCTCCGACAGAAATAGTATTAGAAGGCAGGATGATAATCTGGATGAACTGACTTCAATGATTAAGTTTTCAGGTGGACTTTCTCACTTAAAAACATATTAAAACTACTTTATTCCCACTGATCACAGCAAATATAGCTGCAAGGTGTATTTATTACAAAGTATTAATCAAACCTGGGAGCTGGCCGTGAGACAGACACATCGCTGATGACACAGAGCGCTGTGATCACTCCTCTGAAACAGTTTATTGACGCATAAATTAACTTAAAATGCAGAAATCTGCCGGCAGAATATGTTTGCTTTTATTATCCAGGTGCCTGCAGTTTAAATTGTACCAGTTTAGTTCTGACGCACGGCTGAAGCAGCTTTGCTGCTCTGGCTGCGCGGTGCTAAAGTGTGTCTGACGCGCGTTGGGCGGCGCTATCCTATCCTTTCTTTGCCTTGCAGCTATATTTGCTGTGATCAGTGGGAATAAAGTAGTTTTAATATGTTTTTAAGCGGGAAAATCCACCTGAAAACTTAATTCAACAACAGCCTCTGGCCGGGTCGCCTCCTCGCGGTTCACTGCGGCGGCTGTTAGGTGTTTTTCATCTAAATAATCTAAACTGCAGGCACCAGGATAATAAAAGCGAACATATTCTGTTCAGGTTTCAGCATTTTAAGTTAATTTAGGCGTTAATAAACTGTTTACGAGGAGTGATCACAGTGCTCTGTATCATCAGCGATGTGTCTGTCTCGCTGTCAGCTCCCAGATCAGCTTCTCTGATTGGTTGATGCAAGCACAGCGTTCATTTGTTTCACCATGTTTTTCACATCGGCTGTGAGATGGGCACGCATGGAGTCACAGATTAACAGCAATGGTGATGTGTGGAAAAAACCAGCTGGTCTCCTTACATACACCTCCCTCAGCAACCCTTTCATCAACTCCTCAATGAGGAGATGAGGAGTTCTGCATAAAGCACATACCTGTTCTTTTATACACAATCCACGCCCACACTTCCCCCTTTAACGTTCTCATGGTGGTCTAAACCAGTGTTGGGAAAGTTCTCTTTCTACGTGAACTAGTTCAAAGTTCAGTTCACACATTTTAAAATGAACTAGTTCAGTTCATAGTTGATAATTCAAAATTTTGAACTAAGTTCACAGTTCCAAAAAATGAACTAGTTCATAGTTCTTTTTTTTTTTCATATATTGCTCAATTACACCATAGCCTACTGTAGAACCACAGACAGCAATTATTTTATCAGTTGTAACACTGAAACTGTGCATCAGATTTCATCTTCATATCCAGTTTTGAATCCTTATCCAACCAGGGTTTACATTAGCATTGAGGGGACAGCATTTCCCCATTGTTGCTTCAATGCTTTGTTGCTGTCCATTCACTTCACACTAGTAGCAGCTGCAGCTTTCACCCCTACAGTATATTCTCAAAAACACCAGGAAAAACGTGCTGCTTGAATGGTCTATTTTATGAGGAATTATTAAAAGAAAAACAGGAAAGTAGTCTTTAAGGTGCAAATGTTTTTTTAATTTTAATAATTTTTTCCATTTGAAATTCCATTTCAATACATACTAAAAAGGAATACTGGAAAATTATACCAGGCAGGTTTAAGTGCGGATTTTTTTACTGAAAGCCGGCGGGCAAAGTTTGCAGAGAAATGTAAGATTGTTGCCATCATCCTCACCGACCACCTGGTCATAAAACTGTTTTAAGTGATCATACTGCTGCTTTGTCGCCTCCACGGTCGCCTCCATGCTGCTGTGGCTTCCACGCTGCTTTTTGTTTTGATGACGCACGCGGCTGTAGGCTACGACACTGGTAGCTGGTGTTGCCAGATTGGGTGTTTTTCCCGCTACATATTAAGGCCTGTTTACGGTGTGATTTAGCCAGGGTTTCGCCTGGAGGGCTCTATAGAAATCTGGCAACCTATTGAACGAAGTTGAACTGAGAGAGCGGGCCGTTCACAGACACCAGAATGAACGAGTTCACAATAACGCTCATCAGGAAGTCATACAGTACGTTCAGTTCACGCTGCCCAAAATATGAACGAGTTCATGAACTTTCGTTCAATGAACGCGTTCAGGCACAACACTGGTCTCAACAACGTCCGCAGTAACAACACACATAGGGCGCACCGCACTATAGGGCGCGCCGCACATTTTGAGGGAAAAAAAGACGTTTATATGCGCCTTATAGTCGTGAAAATACGGTATATCAGTGTTTAAACCCTGATTGAATAAAGCTTGTCCAAGCTACAGCAACAACTCAACACATATTCCTGTAGCCTAGCGTAGCATGCAGTTCATTCTTTAGCGTCAATTAGCGTTGTCTTTACTCAGCAGTAAACACGTGATATGATTAGCATCATCAAAAGACATATTGTTTGTTCTGTCCCTAATCATGCCAGACCTGCAAACCTTTTTCCATGTCCAGTTAGAAAGCTTGAGTTTCATCCATTTGCTGCTCTGCAGTCAGGGCACAGCAGGTGTTCTTCGTCTCAGTGACACACAGCAGGGGTTCTTTGTCAAAGCAGTCCTTCTCTCATCCAGTCTGGCTCTATAAGTTCTGAAACTCAAGAGAAATGTGTTGCAAAAGGTCTGTTTTGCAGCAATTTGGTTCTGAAAGGTTCTGACTTATCCTTGATGGTTCCCCTGGGGCCCGCATCTCCACTGTGGTGGAGAACCAGCTGAGGCGGACCCCAGCTCCCTGTGCAAGGAAGAGGATGCAAGGAGAGCAGGAGCCAAAGGGAGCAGGAGGCATAAGAGGAAGAATCCTATGTGCTCTGTGGTTTTGTTCTGTCCTCACAGAGAGGGCCGTAGGTTTTCACACCTCTGGTGGCTTCCATGTGACTTGCTTCTGACTGCTTTGACTGAAAAGGGGGGGCTGCAGAAGTCCCCCAGCTGTCATTCACCAAAGCTGCGTGTTCTCCTCTGGACATCCTGTCAAGATGAAATAGTCTTAAATCAACTAATGAATAAAAAGATATTACTATCAAAATCTGAGGGCAAGAGTATTATGCTGAAAGAAGGTAAAAAGGTGAGGAAGACGAGGGATAGTGAGGTAAAAAGAAGAAAATTATATAGAATACAAAAAGTATGCGACAGTAAAAGAAACAGAGGAATGAATAGGAGGGAAGAGAAGAAAATACACCCATTTAAAGACGGTGAAACATCTCACTGGTGGGTGTAATACACTAGAAAAAATACAATGGGTTTTTATTTGGTGCAGGTACATATGAAATTCAAAGGAAATTTAAGATTAGACTGGGTTTTGCTGGGCGGATGATGTTTGTAGACATTGTGACACAGTTGGAAAAGAATGTAGGGAAAAGGAAGATTTGTTGTTTGTTTCCATAAGGTGGCAGTACATTTTTTTTTTTTTTTTACAGCAAAGAATAGAAAGGAGGAAATAGTGATATCAAGGTTACAGTTTGGCCATACAGGTTTAAATAGCATGTTGTTTATAATAGGGAAACATGCCACAGGGAAGGAATGATTTTCGTTTTTATGAGGAAACAGTGCAGCACGTCATTGTTTTTCACTAAAGATGTAAATGAAGGAAATCAATTGATAAATAGATTACAAATCAATAAATTAAAGTTAAACATAAAATACCTTTTAGACCTGGAATCTAAATGAGACGGTTTTTCCCTATTATTGAGATTTCTTAAAAAGACAATTGTTAAAGAGATGTTCTTTTTTACTTTGCTTTTATAGTAAAGTGTAGTTGGATGTTGAATTAGTTCAATCTAGATCCACACTCCATTTCAGTTGGTAGCGATAATGAACCAAAAAGTTGTTTGCCCACCGCCATAAAATACAATAATAATGAGAAGAAGATGCTTGTGAGAATAGTGATATAATTCCAGAGTTTAATATATGTATCTGTAAAAGATTAACAGACCTTCTGTCTGTTTACACAGCAGAAATGGTTGCAATAATTATTAGTTTACAGTGGGGGGAGGAGGTTAGAGCAGACAGGGTGGTGCACAGATTCTAAAGCACCAATAGAAAGCATTCACTCAGAAGGAAACTATAGGAAACACCTTGTCTTAGAGTTTATTCAGATATGGAATAGATGTTCAGTTCTGTTGGGTTCCAGCACATGAAGGGGTGAGAGGAAATGAAACAGCAGAAAGGCTTTGGGAAAGCAGATTACAGTTCAGATTCCATTTGGAAAAGGGGAAATTAAATCAATAATTAGAAAGAAAGAAACAGAACGAAGGCAAAAATCTGGGATGAAGAGGAGAAAGGAAGAAGATTATAAAGGGTTGAAAAATCTGTAATACTTAAAAATTATGAAAAAGAAGCAGAAGGGAACATATCATTTATACTAGACTAAGAACTGGACACACCTATTGGAACGAGTTTTTGTTGATACTAGGGAAGAGAATGTATGTTTTATGTGAGGGTTGTAGAGGAAAGAAAATGTAGATCATTTTTCGATGAATTGCATTAGATATGCAACTAAAAGAGAGAGGATGAGGAAAGTAATTAGGAAAAAAAGGGAGAGAATGGAGTATTAACCTTTTAAAATCCACCTTTTTGGGTAATCCTCGCCTGTTTTGCCTACCCAAATGGAACAGCAAATTACTTAGAAACTGTAATCCCAAATTACATGTGCAATACATTATTTGAAAGCTAACATCCTCTAGTTACCTAATATATAAATTAAAGTGAGTTTAATACAGACCAACAGCTTGGAGCTGCGCGCAATGGATCCACCTGCTGGTAAGAAATGTACCGGTGGAATTCTATCCATGCTTAAGTGGATTTAAGAGGTTAAAGGAATTTTAGGGACAGATAGAGATAGGTGGCAATTAGGGTCATTAATAAAGAATTATCTTTATTTTTACATAACATAACACAAAATAAAAAAATAGAATATAGTAGGTGGGACCTTAAGTCTACACACTGTGTACAGTAGGTGGCGGTGTGCACCTAGAAGCTGTTTGCAATTGACCACGCAAATAAAAGAAGTAGGAGTAGAGGAAGGTTTTTTTATTTTATTTTTTTGGGGGGGGCTAAGGAGAGTACAAATAAGGTACGGATAGATATTAATGTTAGTGTTAGTATAACAGAAATTAAGGGTATAATTAACAAAAAAACAAGAGAGGTGACAAAAGTTATGGAAAGAAGAAAAGAAAGGAAGCTGGTTCTATAAAATCCACAAGAGAATTAGACAAAAGAGAAGAACAGAAAGGAACAGAAGAAAAGAGATGAGTATTTCACCACTTAGAATAGGACACACAGGATTAATTAGGTGATCATTTTTAATAGGGAAGCATCAGACAGGGAGATGAGACGGTGGAACATGTTATTTTGAGTTGTAGGAAATATTGGATTCAGAGAAACAAGTTCATTAGGAAACTCGGTAATATGAAAATGCAAATAGACATTGTTGATTTACTGCAAAAGGAACCAGGAAGCAGTTTTTGAAACAGATTAAATTGTATAACAGGATAGTTTTTTTGTCATGTGGTCCACACTCCTTACCAGTTGGTGGCGGTAATGCTTACCTAACGGTTTTGCCAACCGCAATAAATATTTCAAGAAGAAGAAGAAGCCCCTCTCTCTCTCTTTTTTTTTTTTTTTCTTGGAAATGGACAGTTTTTTTTTTTATTTCTCAACATGTGCTGCTGGGATGTCCACGTCTATCTTCTGGGTGTCTGTCCTCTGCTTGTCTCTGTGCAGGACTGCTGTTGAAGGTAAACTGCTGCTGCTGCTTTCATCTTTGATAATGAATAAGTTCTGACTTTAGATGGTTTTAGAGTTTCTGGTTTAAGGATTTAAGTTTAACTTCAACTTGAACTAAATAGAATTACACGTTTCTACATTAAAATGACCCCTTATGTTTCAATTTTAATTTTAGATTATTGAAGATTATTAACTAATGAAATCATTATTCTAACCCAGCTGTATCTGATTTATTAAATATCCAGCATTTATCTCTGGTTGGTTGAATTTTTGAAACATTTTCTGAGTTTATTTAAACTTGTGGGTGGAGAAAAGCTTTAGAGCAGCATACGTGTCCTTATGTGGAGAAGCAGAGCAAATAGATTCCTTCCTGATAAAATCATCTTATCCTGGTATTTTTACATATGAAAATAATCCTATTCAAATACTTCAACTTAAATGTGCTTCAGGGAGACATAAGAAAATCCCAACCTACTGATGAGTTAACAAAAATAAAAGTAAAAGAAAATGACACAGTTCAAAGTTTTCCTGCTGCTAGATTTGAATCTATAATTAAGGTTCTTAGCTTTGGGATTTTTCATTAACTTAAAGAAATTCACAAAGACTAGAAACCTACAGAGAAAAAAATCAGATGTCAGTTGTTCTTTTAATTTCTGTTAAAAATGTTTCAGGTTAATTAGAATAGTTTTCACAGAGAAAGGTTTTTAAATGAGATTCAGTCCAAATATAAAGTTTCATGAGAAACTCTCAGGATAAACCTGAGAATAAACAATGACGAATAAATGGCATTGTCTTCATCACAAAATCAACAGATTGTTTTAAACACAGATGCAGGAAGCATTAAGTCATGGTATGAACTATAGTATTGTGGAGTATTTTGCACACAAAGGATGAATTATGTCCTGTAGAATCAAAAGAATACGTCTTTGTGAGGCTGAACAGGAAATTAAACTTAATTTAATTACAGAGAGAGTCTTATTTGGAATAGTTTGCTCTGGAAATAACCTTCTTAATGCTGATTTATCAGATATCTACTCAATTTTTTACTGAAGTTTAAGTACATAAACCTGTTTAAAACAGAAATGACACAAGCAAGTACAGTTTCTAATAATAATAATTGATTTTTATTCATCTTACATTGGAGAAATTAACTCTCTATATTAAACCCATCCCCTGTGAAAGCATTGGGCCGCCACTGTGCAGCGCCTGGGGAGCAGTGTGGGGTTAAGGGTTGTTACTCAGGGACTCATAGTGGGAGTGGGTTTTGAACTCAGAACCTCAGGATTCCAAACTCTATGCCCTGACCACTAGGCCACCACTCCCCTACATTCTACAAAGTAAAAAATGAGCTTAAATTAAGCAAGATAACTTTAAAACTGTTTCCACTTTTCCTAATTGTGTTTGTGCAGACAGCAGAACAGAAGCTGAGAGTTATGTTCTAAATAAAAATGTCTGACACAATTATCTGAACAGAAAGCTTAAACAGCTGAACAGCATCAGATCTGTCAGAGGCTGACAGGTGCAAATGATTAAACCAGCTGTTATAATGTGTGACGCAAATTCCAAAACCCACAAAGACAAAAAAAAAAATGATCCTGCACTAGATAAATGCAGGATTTTTAAGGTCAATGACATTTATTTTTAGTCTGTCTAACAGATATATGTGATGCAAATATTTTTGACCTGATTCCTTAAAGGGGTCATAGAATGATTATATGGGGTATTTGTTCCTTAAGGTCTCTGAATAGGGTGTGTAACATTGGTTGTGCTGAAAATGGCATATTTGCTGTTCTGTGTGTAATGCAAGCCTGGTTATAAGCCCTAGAATGAAACAACAGGTTTTCTTCCTTTTATGGTATGCTCATGAACATTTAGACGAGCTGTGCGCTGATTGGTTGGTTTACAACGAGCAAAGCTGCTGAGCAAAGATGCATCATAGCAACTAGGGCTGGGCGATATAGAAAAAAAGCTTATCGATAAAAAAAAATGCATATTGATCGATATCGATAATTATTGAAAAGATTTGAAACCATATTTTATGTGCAGCTCTGCCTGGACTTTTTATAATATTGCTAAGTGATTTAATTTTAATAAAAAACACAAACACAGACTTCTAATTAAATCTTTATTTAACCAACTTTTTTAACCATAACAGAATTGTTTTAAAGAAAAATAACTTAAGAGACCTGAGTTATGTTATTAAATACTGACAAAGAATAAACTAAAGTGACCAAAATAAATATAACAAATAAATAAATACCCCGTGTTGGCGCTGTCATCATAAGGGCAGGGAACAGTCGGAGAATAACAGCACACGACTACACCAAGTTGTTTCCTTGGGCGACACGTCACACGCCACCACTTTATTTTTACTTCATTCACCAACATTGCACATGCTCCACAATTTATAGTCACACCCATTAATGACGTCATTGAAGAGCACTCATTAGAATACACATTACAACACCCCCACTTGCTCTTGCACTATACAATCGTCATTCAAAAATTTTATTTTTTTTTTTTGAACATTTAAAACAAGTTATTTTACATTCCAAACATATAATGCATAAATTTTCCCAGTTTTGGCTTTGTGGCAGGTTTGGTAAAAACGTCTGCAACCATATCTGCTGTTGAGCAGTATACAATGTTTATTTTTCCATCATAAAATGCAGATCTGACAAAATGATACTTGATATCAACATGTTTACATCTCTGACGAAATACTGGGTTCTTTGACAAAGCTATTGCTCCTTGGTTGTCCTCAAATATTGTAACTGGCATATACATGCAGTCTTTGTCCATTCCACCCAACAACTGTACAAGATACAAACTTTCCTGTGTTGTCGCTGCCAATGCCATATACTCTGCTTCGCATGTAGACAGAGCCACCGTTTGTTGTTTCTTTGACTTCCATGAGATAACTGGTCCATTTTTATTAAGGCTAAAACAATAACCCGTAACGCTTCTCCTGTCACTCTGATCAGTAGCCCAGTCTGCATCGCTATATGCTACGAGCTGAAGTTTCTGCTCGCTCCTCTTAAAGCATAAACTCTTGTCTATTGTCCCTTTTAAGTATCTCAACACATGTTTTGCTGTTACCAAGTTACACTCCCTTGGTTGTGACAAATATTGTGAGAGTTTACTTACAACCCAACTAATATCAGGTCTTGTGCACATCATGAGATATATTAGGCTTCCTATAAGCTCACGATACAATCTTGGGTCTACAAGTTTGCTTTCACTTTCAAAGTTTAACTTCTGTTCACATGGAGTGCATCTAGTACCACATTCAGACATACCAAATTTCTCCAGTATTTTAGTTATGTGCCTTTTCTGGCTAACTTTTATTTCTCCCTCTGTCTGTGTAAAATCAATGCCCAAAAAATGTTTAAGCGGCCCCATATCTCTCATCTTAAACTTTGCTTTCAGCATGTCTTTAACACTGTCCATTAGAGAATCCTCACTTGTTGCTATAATAAGATCATCAACCCAAATGACTAGAATCACTCTATTATTTGCTGTATGTTTTGTATAAACACAGTGATCTGCTTCATTTGGTACAAAACCGTTTTCAGACAAATAATCAGATAACATCTTATTCCAGTTGCGTCCAGATTGTTTTAAACCATACAACGATTTGTTAAGTTTAAGAAACTGTTTTTCACCAAATTCTGAGTTAACCATAAAACCTTCAGGCTGTTCTATATACACCTCACAATCAATAGGAGCGTGTAGATAGGCTGTTTTAACATCCATCTGATGTAATTTCAGATTATACTGAGCTGCCATCTGCATCAAGCTGCATATAGACGTCATGCTAGCTGTTGGTGCAAATGTCTCCCCATAATCTATACCAGCTTCCTGGCTGTAGCCTTTTGCCACATATCTGGCTTTAAAAGTCTCAGCTCCATCTGCATTCTCCTTGATGGTATAAACCCATCTACCCCCCACTGCATTTTTACCTTCTGGCAGCGTGGTCAGAGTAAATGTGTTATTTTCCTTCAAGGATTCAACCTCTTCCTCCATAGCTTCTATTCACTTCTCAGACTCAGGTGAAGTCAGGGCCTCTTTAAAACTTTGTGGTGTATTACACACTAAACGATAGCAATAATCAACATTGTCAAAATTTTCCGTGGCAAAATCATCACTCTCTGCCTTACATTCGTAGTCCTTTAAATACAGAGGCACTTTTTTCTCTTTTGGAGCGTCGTAGACAATGTTCTTCATCTTGCCTGAGATTTGTGTTCCCCACACTTGAAGGTTCAGCATGCATCTCTTTTGTTCCTTCTGACACCTGCTGTTCTACTTTTAACTCTGACTTAACAGGAACAGTTTTTCTGTAATACTCATCCTCCAACTCATCTGGTTCAGTCTGAGTTTGGCATTCATTTTCAGGTTTAGTTAGAAATCTGACTAACCTGTGTTTACACACCCTTCCTGTCACTGGATTATAAATCAAATATGATGGGCTGTTTTTATCATAACCAACAAAAACTCCTTCATCACACCTTGAGTCTAACTTTTTCTTATTTTGTTTGTAAGAGTAGCACACTGTTCCAAACTCCTTCATTTTAGAAAGATCAGGTTTCTTGCCTGTCAACATGTAGTACGGCGTTTGCCCCAGACGATTATTAAAACACCTGTTGCGTATAACTGCAGAAGTCATCACAGCATAAGTCCATAATTCTTTAGGCAAATTACTCTGAATCAGCAAACACCTGGCCATCTCAAACAGTGTTCTCCAGCTTCTTTCAGCTGTCCCATTTTGATGGGGAGAATACGGCGCAGATGTTTCATGTCGAATAGCATTTTTACTCAATAAAGACTGATAATCTCTTGACATGAACTCAGTGCCGTTATCTGATCTAATGCACTTTACTTTTCCATAGGGGGCTACATCTGCAATAAACCTTTCAGTAGCTCTGACTGTGTCACTTTTAGCTTTTAGAAAATAGACAAATATTGCACTTGAAAAATCGTCCGTAAATGCAAGTGAATACCTAAATCCTTCTTTTGCAGCAGGCTCAATAGGGCCAGCTAGATCTGTGTGCACTAGCTCAAGGGCCGTTTTAGCTTTTGCATCAGCTTGTCTATTTCTACTCTGGGTAAATTTCCCTTTAATACACGTTTCACAGTCTAGTTTAGTTTTATCAACCTTCCCTTTGATTTTCATACCTTTCACAACATTTTCTAGTTTTAATACATCTTGAAAATTACAGTGACCTAAAATCCTGTGCCACTCTTGAATGTCATAGCAACCCAAAACTTTATCGTCCTCTTTGTCAGCAAAGTCATTTTCATCGAGAACATCAAGGAAATAAAGTCTATTGTACACGTTAATGTCAAACCTGGTTCCATCCTTGCAGATGAGTTGGTCGTGTCCTTGTTGAAAGTTGACTGAGGCTCCCTTTGCCGTCGCTGCTTTAACAGAGAAGATGCTCTGGGGGTAGATGGGGATGTACAGCGCCCTCGTTATCGCCACCTTCACGTTCCGTCCCTCGGTGTCTCGCAGCCACACCTCTGCATCGCCTCTCTTCTGTGCCACGCCAGTTGTCCTCGTCCCATCAGCAAGCTCCACGAAGTGTTCCTCCGGTCGGAAGGCATCATCAAACTTTTTAAACTTGCTTAGATCATTAATTATGTGAGACGTTGCACCGGTGTCTACCATCAGTCCTCTTTGTTTCAAGCCGCTCATCTGGCTGTCGCTCATCTTGAAAACAAACGAGTGATCATCCCCTTCGATGGCCTGTTTCACACTTTCTTTCTTCTTTCTTCGACAGTTGCTCTCTTTATGACTGGAGTTTTTACAGAAACTGCACCATTGTCTCTGTGCTTTAAAGTTCGTCGGACATTGTCGCACTTTGTGTCCCTTCTGGCCACAGCTGTAACACGTAAACTCTGGGTTTGTTTTTTGTCTCTGCATCACTTTGCTTGAGAATCCACTGGCTGTCATCACATTATCTTCATCCATGTTAACTTTTAACTTTTCGGTGCTTTCATAATTTCTCAACTTAACTTTGAAGTCACCAAAGGTTAATTTGTCATCATCACTTTGAGTTATGTGAACAACAAATGGCTTAAATGGTTCAGGCAAACCTTTCAAAGTCATGGCTATCAACAGTCCATCACTCAGCGTCTCTCCAGCATTTCTTAGCGCTGTAATGGCAGTTTCAGCCCGAATAATATAGTCTGTGACAGTCTCGCTGGCAGCTTTCTGGAGGGATGTCAGTTCTGTGTAGAGGCTAATTACCCGCGGCTTTCCTTTGCCCGCATAATGATCTCGCAGGATCTGCAACGCCCTCCTGCCGTCATCTGCCGCCTCTCTCATAACTAGAGACAAGCTCTTGTCATCTAGACACTGGATCAGCTCGGCGTAGGCTTCCTCGTTTTTATCAGAGTCGTCATCTTCATCTTCATCGGCGTCTGCATTCGGCTCCACCTTACGCAGTATTGTTTCTTTCAAGCCATGCAGCCGGAGATGTCCCAGAAACTTTGCCTCCCACAGCTCATAATTTCTTTCATCTCCATCAAAGCACAATCTTTGCCATCGACTTCCCATCTCCCTCCTGGGCCCATAACCTGTTGGCGCTGTCATCATAAGGGCAGGGAACAGTCGGAGAATAACAGCACACGACTACACCAAGTTGTTTCCTTGGGCGACACGTCACACGCCACCACTTTATTTTTACTTCATTCACCAACATTGCACATGCTCCACAATTTATAGTCATACCCATTAATGACGTCATTGAAGAGCACTCATTAGAATACACATTACAACACCCCGCCGCCGCCTCCCCCGTTTCCTGCTTTAACCTGAGTTATTACTTTGAAGTTTCTGGCCCCTCAGCATTTTTATCTCAATTGTTAGAACTACGTGGGAAACTGCCCAGAACTGAAAATATATATATATATTTTCCCGAAATTCCTGAAGATTACTCGGAGGAGAGCCGCGCCGGGGCCTACACAGCTCGTAATCCTGCGGGTGTGAGCGGCTGAGATGATAAAAAAAAAAAAGTTGGTTGTGTTATCAGACTTGGTTTTCACTGGTTCCCGACACATTTTACAGATGACTGTGGTTTGTTTTTTGTCCGACTTGCCATGACCGAAATACTGCCAGACTGCCGAACTACAAAAACCCTTCTTTGAAACAATTTCCTCCATCTCTCCTTGCTGCGACATCTGCATGTGCTCTGTGTTGTGGTTTGAGAGGGCGGCGCTTGGTGACGGCGTGCCTGGGTCCGCGATTGTGATTGCTTGGGAGGAAGCAGTGATTAGCATAAACCTACATGCTAGGCTACAATGAGAAGGAAGGAAAACTGCTATTCTTTTTTATCGAACTTTTATCGACCCTCTTTTTTTTTCTATTGCGCCACACGTCTATCGATCGATATATATCGTTATTGAATTATCGCCCAGCCCTAATAGCAACAAGCACTCACTGACTGAAACATCAAATTGTTGATATGGTAAGGGGACCAGACGTCCTCTTTTTCCCGGGCATGTCCTACTTTTCAAACCTTAAAAAAATGTCTGGAGGGGAATTTCAAAACCGTGTAGCATGTAGTCGAAACGGAGCTATCAGGGGACGGAGCGACTATCAGAGGGCACACAGGTCTTAATTTAAATGAAAAAGAAACATTAATAAATCAAACTAAGCATTCAAGATGGATACTAAATGGAGGGAGCAGCTTTGTGCTTCAGCTGATCTGTTGGCATGGCTGCTGAATGTGTTCATGAATCAGTGAACGCATGAACATATCAACTATTGCTGCAACTAAATATTATTTTGCAAATCGCTTCATCTATCGATTATTTTTTCGATTAATCAGATAGAAAAAGTTTCCTTAAAGAAGACTTTTTGCAAAATTAAACCAGGTTAAGCTAAAACGTCGCCACATGAGGAGTTTTTGATGGAGAATATTGATGGATGAAAAATAATTTTATCTTAAATATCTTCTTTTTTTTTTTTTTTACAATTTTGGTACAATTGCTAAGTGGGTTGCTCTTTGAGCTAAAAGCATGTTTAAGATTCTCTATACTCCAGTAAACGATTAATTGATTACTAAATTAGTTTACGATTCTTTCAATACTCAATTAATCACGATTAGTCCAGTTAATTGTTTCACCCGTTGTATCAATCTATTCAAAAAGAAAATATCCAAATATGTCTGCCCATCGTTGTACCGTCTGTCACTTCCTGGCAGATTGTCTCCATGTTGTGGACTTTCCCTGTTTCATTTTTGCCATTACGTCATGTCGTTACTAACATGTATAGAAATAATGAGCCACATTTAGAAAGGAAGCGGTTGAAAGTTGAGATCATTCGTCTTCAGAAACTTTAATACTCTAACAAACTATTTATTCTTAGTTACTTGACCGCGTTGCTGCAGGTAGACAGGAGAAGAGCTCACATATAAGCAAAAGAGTAGAGCTTCCTGTTATTTGGTGGCTGACTGAAAATATCTGATCTTTTGGTATCTGATCGTTTGATATAGTTGCATAGAAGAATTTGTTACTGGCTCCCCTCTTAAAACTCTTTAAAGTCTGGAGCAAGAAATAATTGATAGGACATTTTGTCACGGAACTTTCTGACAAATAAAATAAAATATACATTTTGTGCAACCTAAATTAGACCATTTATTTGCATCAATATTGTTACATCAGGCATTTCTATTTAATCT
The DNA here is from genome assembly GCA_030533445.1 of Cyprinodon diabolis. Taxonomy (NCBI): domain Eukaryota; kingdom Metazoa; phylum Chordata; class Actinopteri; order Cyprinodontiformes; family Cyprinodontidae; genus Cyprinodon; species Cyprinodon diabolis. The sequence continues at coordinate 39,951,869 of CM060075.1, read as the reverse complement.
TTTATGTGTTTTCTGTTCCCTACATGTGTCTGGTTGTTTAAGTCAGGGTTTTCTAGAACAAAAATACCACACTGATGCAGGGGTCTAAAAAAAAGTCACGTATCAAAAAAGTCACGGCTTTAAAAGGTTAAAAGAGAGACCTGTGGTTGTGGTGCAGGGGTTCAGTCATGACCTGTATACAGAGGCTTTGGTCCGCGATGCAGCTGCAGGTTTGAGGCGCGGTCTGTGGACCTTTGCCGCAGCTCTTCCCCTTATCAATAATATATACACTACTACTCTATAAAAAATGCATTTTAAGGGAGATTTTCAGCTCTTTGCAACATTTGTTTAACTTTTTTTTTTGTAGTCCCAGTTTGACCAGCATCATTTATGTCTTTCCATAATAACGTCTGTAAAGGCTGCATAGATTCACCTCAGCAGTCTAGAGTTAACCCGGCCAGACTGTCTGACTGACTTACATGGGGTGTATAAGGTGTAAAGTCAGCCTGGTTAGGTTCAGAACTCTGCGGTCTCAAACAGAGCTGACCAATCACGGCGTAGGAGGCGGGCCCATAATGCAGCAGCGCTTCTCTGTAACCATAACATTCAAGATTGCATCTTCAATGGAGCAATCTTTTATTCATGTCTTTATTATATCCAGAAATATTTGTTTATATTGTTACATTTTCGGGCTGCTCAGTGGAACAGTGGGTGGCACTGCTGCATTGCAGCAAGAAGGTTCTGGGTTCGATTCCCGGCCCAGGGTCTTTCTGCATGGAGTTTGCATGTTCTCCCTGAGCATGCGTGGGTTCACTCCGGCTTCCTCCCACAGTCCAAAAACATGACTGTTAGGTTGATTGGCTTCCCTAAATTGTCCTTAGGTGTGAGTGTGTGCATGAATGGTTGTTTGTCCTCTGTGTTGCCCTGTGATGGACTGGCGACCTGTCCAGGGTGTACCCCGCCTCTCGCCCGTTGACTGCTGGAGATAGGCACCAGCACCCCTTGTGACCCCACTTGGGACAGGCGTGTCGGATAATGGATGGATGTTACATTTTCTAAAAATGCCGGCTGAAAGAGATTTCCTTTGTTTTAAAAATACTTTTTTACCCCACATCCATAGTTCTCTGATTGGTTCTAAACAGTTTCCGCTGACTTTTAGTAGGTCTATTCTGATACTTTTTTTTTTTTTTTTGAGTCACGGAAGCCTGTTTTTTTCAATAGGACAGCAAAGGACCAAAGGTTAGATTTGGTGGTTAGGTCCTGCGAACTAACCACTGCACCACCTGCACGCCCCAACTATTTCATTTCTGATACTGATTTGGTTTGGGAGCGATTCTGACCCGAATATAAGCACGTAACATATGTGCTTTTATTACTTATTTTGTAGTGAAGTGTAGGGATGGAACGGTTTTTGAAAACCGTCTGAATCGTTTGGTTCGACTGTCTCGGTTCGGTTCGTGTGTGTTTCGTTCGGTTCATGCGCTGCTCCTTTTTCTCATAGGCAAAGCGTTTACACTCCAGAGCAGAAGGTGGCGGTACTGCGACCGAAGCCAACCACCAGTAGTAAACAAGAAGAAGAAGAAGCGAAGCAGCTTAGCCGGGTGTAGCAGGGAAAAAAATCAGTTGTTGTGGAGAATTGTGTCGGAATGGCGAGTGGGAAAGAACAAGAGTTGGAAGACGCGCCAGCAGCACTTTATAGGTCTGCTGTATGGGACCACTTTGCATTTAGAGTGACCTACGATGACGGCGGGAAGAAAGCTGTGGATAAAAGTGCAACAGTGTGCGAGCATTGTGCAACACGTTTTGTTTATGCTAACAGCAACATGACCAACATTTCAGGCTAACAATCAACATATACCGAACCGAAAACCGTGACCACGAAACCGTGAACCGAACCGTGGATTTTATGAACCGTTCCACCCCTAGTGTAGTGTAAGGCTTGATCAAGTACTATCACTAAAACAGAGAACATAGTTATGAGAACAACTTACCAATGTAATATAAACCAGTGATTTTAGATACAGCCAGTATTATGCAATATTAGTTTTTTGGTTAATATCGGACCGATATTAGACATTGACATTGGATCAAGACATCCCTTTGGAATCAGGCTCTACCAGCTCCTTTCCAGATTGATATATATGGTAAGGGTGGAACGGTTCACAAAATCCACGGTTCGGTTCGGTTCATGGTTTCATGGTCACGGTTTTCGGTTCGGTATATGTTGATTGTTAGGAAAATCTATTATGTATGCTGGCTGGGAGGTGCAAACCAACAGTACAAAATCTAAAAAAAACTGTGTGTTTTAAGTTTAAAGTGTTTTTTTAAATGTAAATTTGTTTTCTGAAAAAATACTTTGTTTTGGAACTTGTAAAAGTCTTTTAGATTCTGTAATATTGGTTTGCACCTCCCGGCCACCATAATTATGTCTTGTATAGTATAACAGGTGTTGCACAATGCTTGCACACTGTTGCACTTTTATCCACAACTTTCTTTCCGCCGTCATCGTAGGTCACTCTAAATGCAAAGCGGTCCCATACAGCAGACCTATAAAGTGCTGCTGGCGCGTCTTCCAACTCCTGTTCTTTCCCACTCGCCATACCCACACAATTCTCCACAACAACTGATTTTTTTCTGCTACACCCGGCTACGCTGCTTCGCTTCTTCTTCTTCTTGTTTACTACTGGTGGTTGGCTTTGGTCGCAGTACCGCCACCTTCTGCTCTGGAGTGTAAACGCTTTGCCTACGCAACACACGCGAATCGAACCGAGACAGTCGAACTGAACGGTTCGGACAGTTTTCATTAACCGTTCCATCCCTGATATATGGCCATGATATACATGGCCTGTGAAAGGTGAAGGGTTAGAAGTTAGGAACAGGATGATAGAGCTACAGTGAGAGGTATCTAGATCAACTCAGGCTTTGTAACAGTGAAACCACACGATATGCAAGATATTTACCCCAGAACTATTGTTACTTCTTTCACTTTTTGAAAAGGGGCCCTGATGTTAAGAATCAAACTAACAGCGATCTGGGTAAGGTGGCAAAATTAGTTCGATTTTTAGGGGCTTTATTTTGAAATTCCTCATCTGATGTTAATGAACTTTGGCTGAGAAAGATCCTCCTCAATTAAAAATGAATCACTGGGAACTGTTTATTTTGAATGATTATGGAAACTATGAGGTTAATAAATTAACGTTTTAAAATAGGTCTTGTAATTCTGGTTTTCAGTGTGACTTGGTAAAAGAATGTGTGACTAAATGATCATAAATTATGTAAAGGTCAATAGATGACATTATTTTTAAAGTTAATTTCTTTCAGTTAATCCTTTCAATAGACCACTACAGATGAATTCCTCTCGGACTGATGATTTTTCTGCTTATGCGATATTTATGATCAGAATATCACATCAGACCAATAGGAAAAATAATCTGGATTAAAGTAATGGGCTTAATGGAAACATTCATTGTCAAATATTTCCTCTTTTAGATTCTCTGAGTGAGGAAGTATCTGTATATTTATAAAAAAAATCAACTCCAATATTTTAACTGAAGATTTGACTTATTTAGGAAACTCTAGTCTTTAATGGATCTGCTGTTGTTGAGGACACTCTAAAGGGACCTGGAGAAAAACAATTTAGACACTCTAAGATGTTCTTGTGTGCTATTTTAGTGATAAAAGAAAAAAAAAGTAGTTTTCACAGCTCCATTCTTCCCTCAGTCATGAACAGGACCCCAAGATACTTGAACTCCTTCATTGGAGGCAGGAACTCTACTCTAACCGGAAGGGGACAAGCCACCTTTTTCGAGTAGAGAACCATGACCCCGGCTTTGGAGGAGCGGATTCTCATCCGGGCCGCTTCACACTTTGGTGAGAACCACTCCTGTGAATGCTGTAGGTCTTTGCAGTAGGGAGCCAGCAGAACCATGTTATCCGCAAAAAGCAGGGACAAGATCAGCTGGTCCTCAAACTGGACCCCTCTGTCCCTTGGCTGGGCCTAGAAATCCTGGCCATAAATGCTGATGAAGATTCTCAGTCATCCAGGTCATAGTCATTCCGTAAAAATTCAAAAAATATCCACTGAACTTGGTTTCCAAGATTTGAAGACGTTTCGCCACCTCTCCAGGAAGCTTTCTCAATTCAAATGTCTGGATCTGCAGTGAGTTTGAGTCTTATATAGACAAAGCCTTGTATCGCTTGGAAACATGCAAATGGTAACCGATGAATGGACCCAAACCTGGCCATAAAGTTGATAAACAGGACCGGTGACATAAGGGCAGCATTTTCGGAGTCCTACCTGCACCGGTAAAAGGTCCGACAATGCTGGCAATGTGGACCAAACTCCTCTACTTGAATGGAGACCAGATGGCTCCTTGTAAAGAGTCCCTGACTCCGATTTCCTGAAGCGCCTCCCTACTCTGCAAGTTCAGAAACACTGTCCCAGACATCCACGCAATGTTGAAGAGGCGTGTCGGCCATGGCAGCCTGACAACATCCAGATCTTTAGGTACACTGGGCGGTTCTCATCCACCCCTAAAGCTTTGCCACAGCAGAGTTTTCTGGCCACCTCCATGACTTCAGCCTGGGTGATAAACGAATCCAGCCTCTTGTACCTCGTCTCTTCTTCCATTGCGAAGCGTATTAGCCGGATCGGAGAGATCCTCAAAGTATTCCTTCCACTGTCCAACCTATTTCAGGGTCAGCAGCTCCCTACTCCCACTGAAAGCAGTGTTAGCAAAGCACTGCTTTTCCCTCCGGAGGCGCAGGACAGTGTACCAGAATTGCTTTGAGGCCAACTGAGGTCTGAGATATTGCCTCTGCTACCGCCCGGGCAGCTGCATGCTTGACCTCACGATACCTGCTTTCTGCCTTGGTAGTCCCACTGGGCTCAATGAGACTCCTCCTTCAGCTCGACAACACCCCCTACTGCTTGGTTAAAGGATTGGTGCAGGATACAGACGGGTTGTTGCTATAATGTGGACACTGCACCGGTGGGTTGTGGTAAAGAGAGAGCTGAGCAAAAAAAGCAAAGCTGTAAATTCAACGGTCAGTCTTCCAACAGCGGCGCATGTATGACGTCATCCGTGCGCCGGACTGGAGTTGTGACGGGCAGCCCGGGCCCCAGGTGGCTACGCTCTACCCCTTATTCATTCGGCTAGCTAATCAATTCCGATTCTAATTCAATTCCATTTCCAGAGCGAGATCATCTGTGGTAGTAGAACTAGACATCTTCCAGGTATGTGAGTAAAAACTGGCAGCAGTTCAGTGGACAGGATGAATGAATGGTAGCCGGCACACACGGATGACGTCATACACACTCCGCTTTGTTTAAAAAAAAAAAAGTAATAAATATAAAAAAATATAACCGCGGATGTCTGGGGGACAGTGATTCGCCTTCATGTTATGAATGCTTGCGTTCCATAAATGATCAATTATGAACAGTTTAGTTTGTGCCTTAGAGTCGTTGCCCATTGGAAGACGTTACTTGAATATTACAAAACCAAATATCTTCAGAACAGCTCCAAATGACACAAAACTCATATGGGTGAGTAGAACATGATGTAATAGCATAAAATCAAAAGCCCAAGGTAAAAAAAAAACAAAACTTAAAAATGTGCACACATGAAAACCCCTGAGGGTCAGAGACTCTCCCAACAGTCTCCTAAAATCCTGTGTGAAACACTGGAGCTGTGTTGTCTAAGGCAGTACGCAGAGAACCAGCAACCCCATCGACAAAATCTTCAACCTGTGAAGGGAAATAAGCTACGCTTTTGCACTCTGCAGCACTGCTCAGCGACACAGAGGAGAGAGAAAGTGAAACAGATTCTTTAAAATTGATAACTGCAGTATCTGCTAATGATCTGCTAAAGTGAAATCTTCTTTTGGGGGAGGAGAACTCTGTTAAAGTAATCCTGAAGGTTATTAAAAAGTGGTCAGAGAGGTCTCAGATAGATGAACTTTCTCTTATCTAGAGCAGTGAGGTGGGGTGACTCAGACATCTCTCTCTTTTGCCCCCTGAACGCCTCCTTTAGGAGTCGTTCCAGGCACTTCCCAACAAAAAGGGGCCGAGGGGACGACCCAGGACACAATGGGGGGACTATGTCTGTTTGATGGCCGTGACGCACATCAAGGAAACAAATATTTGTTTTTGCTAAAGAATCCTGCTCTGATCTGTTTCCAGGTAACTATCAGCTGATTGCTCCATCAGAACCAATCATAGTAGCTCCTGGAGATGATGTCGTCCTTCCATGTCGGGTGGATCCTCACTGGAACGCTGTGGAGAAGACGGTGGAGTGGTCCAGACCGGACCTGAAGGCCTCAGGCCCACAGAAGCGTGTGGAGTACGTGTACGTGCACCGGTTCAGGAAGATGGACAGAGACATGATGATGGAGACGTACATCCAGAGGACGTCTCTGTCAGAAGGACTGAGACATGGAGACGTGTCTCTGAGGATCCACAACGTGAGCTTGGAGGATACCGGGAGGTTCAGGTGTTTCATCCCAAACCTGAGCATAGAAGCAGAGGTTCTGCTGCTTGTTGGTGAGGAAACTGCTCCAAACTGCAGGTTCTGGTTTGTTTATTTGGTTCTGGAGAATCTAATGGATCCCGTTGATGTTTCAGACCCAGACTTTGTTAAAATGACGACAACAGAGACATTTACTCAGAGAATCACTCCAGCCTTTCAGAATGAGAGCCTCAGTAGCGGTGAGTATGCAGGTCCAAACAGAACCATCTCAGCCTGAATGATTAAAGCTCTTTAATCTGGACTCTCTTGCATTTTCAGGAGGGGTCAGACTCTATGTTCTTTTACCCCTTTTCTTCATCTTCATCGTTTGCCTCGCTTCCGTTTTCATCTACATCGTTAGAAGAAGGAAATCAAACACAGGAAGTAGGTTGGGTTTATGTTCAGAGTTTCCTATTATCAAGGGTTTAGCTCTATTCTTCCGTCCATTTTTATACATCATAGGGTCCTATGGTGAGCGGCACACAGTCATTATTCTAAGGTGGTTCCACAGGAATGACGGATAACTTCCTTCTATTGAACTGATACAGTTTCCTGTCATGTCTTTTTTTTAACTCTGCACACAATTTTCTTATTCAACAAAAATAATGAACTTACATGAAAAAGGAATAAAATTCAGCACCAAAACTTCTGCTTTTAGGAGGCCTGCTTATTTAATGGTGCCTTGTCAGTAAATAAAATGTATTTATAGAAGGAGCTGCAGGGTAGAAAATTTTGCTAATGCTAAATCATTTATTCTGCTTTTAGACTGTTTTAGGTCTGAGGAAACAATTCTGTTAATTCATTTATTAATTATTCTGTTACGTTGATACATTGAACTGTGGAGCAACTGACCCTGGAGGTTATCAGGAGGAGGAATGGTGATGATTAAGGAACCTTTAAATATGTACAGACTTTCATTTTGAAGTTAAACTTGTTGGAAAGTCATATTTGAATGTCAAATCATTCTGGGTTAAACATGTATATAAATGTACTCTTTATCAGACCATATCGTCTCAAAATTTAGAAAAAAATTCTATTTAAAAAAACTTGTCTTAAAATCCCTGGTGGGGGGTTCGTTATCTTATGCAGGCCAGTTAGTTATACGTCAGCTTGAACACCTAAATTCGGCCAATCATATATCAAGGGTCATCTTTCAATCAAATTTTTTCAGTCATAGCATCTTGACTCATACGTTGCAGCTAATATACGCAACGGTTGAAATAAGAATCCTTTACTTTCCCATTGAATTCCGTCCCAGTGTTCACGGGGACGGACGTCTGTGTCTTCAGCAGGCGTAGAGCTAACAGAACTGGCAGCGTTGCGAGGCAAGGGCTCAAAAATGTACGGCTGGAAGCCTTCTACACCAAACCAAGCTTCTGCCGCCCTGGCGTCCTCTTCCACAACATCTTCGTCCCCGCTTTCCTCCTATAAATAAAAAATGGATGATGGAGGAGACTCCCCCACGACCTCCGACACTAAACTCTCCTCCTCTTGCATGTTTCCTCTGTCCATAGCGTTCCTTCACAGTGTCGTTGCTAAGTCACCAATTTGGTGCTACTTGGTCCCAATGGAATTTCCCATTGGGAACCTACTAGCACTAAGTTGCTAACTGGTTAGCAAGATGCTTCTGCCATAACAATCCCGCCCCCTTGATAATGGACCAATGACATTCACTTTATTCACTCATGTAAAGTCGTGCACCACTCAGGAGAATTCGGAACTGCAACATAGATCATACTGCAGTTTCAGATCCAGTTAAAATCTATTTCTAGCTAAAGTTTCATATGAAGTAAAATTAAATGTCAGAAAAAGATAATCGGCTTCAGTTCTGCCTGTTTCCCATCGCTTTACCACATGCTTCCCCTACAGAGGTGTCAAACTAGGCCTTAGGGGGCCGCACAGTTTCACATCAAGGTCCTTTTTATAAATGCCACCCTTTCAGAGGAAGTGGGCACACGCAGGCTTTATTTACGAAACCTCTGATCTGCTGTAGAGCACATTAATCTCACTAATAAAATAAACTCACTAATGTTTCCAGTGAAATAAGATCCAAGGCCAACAAAAGAAACAAAAACCCTCATTTATAGTTACAGTTGCATCATGATCCAGGAAGTTTTGATGAATCCTTTTATTTGATGATGAAACACATTTCTCGTTACACTTATTTCCACATACTGTAGCAGCCATTCAAAATGGCCCTTCCTAGTCAAACGCCAGCCAAATGTCAGCCCACTTCCCTGCAACTCCCAGCAAAATCCCCTCCATGAACCTAACATATCTTTTCACTCTGACTCCACCCTTTCACGTTATTACAGGGTCTGACCAGGAGATGGCGCTTTTCTTTAGATCCTAATATCCACAAATCATAACGGAATATTTTACTACAAATATTGATTTTTAAAAAGGAATTGTAGGGGACCAGCTAAGGAAAGGCCCACCAAGGAAAGTGGGGAAATTTTGAATGGCTACTACTGTACCATTAATAACACTATTGTCTCCTTTAATTTTAAGCTTCTGTTCAGTTTTTAACAGATGAATCCATATGAAGCTGGAGTACCCAGAGAGATACCCATGCATGCTAAGGGAGAACATGAAATTCCACGCAGAAATACCCAAAACCAGGAATCAAACAGAACCGTCTTGCTGCAAGGCAGCCGTGCTACCCACTGCTCCACCATGCAGCCTGTTATAACGACTTGTTTTATGACATTGTTTCTGGCTGTTTATGGAACAGACGCTGGAAGCGTCTGAATCCTCGTCCTGCTACGCTAACGGCAGTGTTGGGCACGTTACTTTGAAAAAGTAATTAGTTATAGTTACTAGTTACTTCTCCCAAAAAGTAACTGAGTTACTAACTGAGTTACTCCACAATAAAAGTAACTAGTTACTAGTAAAAGTAACTATTGCGTTACTTTTGCGTTTCTCGCCCCTGTACCCCTCACCACCCAGCCCCCACCTTCTTGCGGTGTGATTCAAAAGCCAGCTGAATAGAGCGGACGACAAAGACAAGAACCTGCAGAGAGTTTTGTATTTATTGCAACTCAATGTAAATATCATCAGGGGGGAACGCGATGTGAAGTTTTTTAACAGGGAATTCAGATCTGGTGAGTATATGAAATTAATAACTGGGGATGTCTAATTCTGAAATCCTGTGTGTTTGGGTTGTTATAGATACTGCAACATCTATCTATCCATCTATCTATCTAGATGTATATTCTGTGTGTGACATAAAATATGGATCTCCATCCCTGCCACAAAGGCCATCAAATAATGTTTAAAATAAAAAATACAGTAGGTTGAAAAGGCAGAGTATCCATCCATCCATCCATCCATCCATCCATCCATCCATCCATCCATCCAGATTTCTCCCTTTCTTCATATAGGCTATCATTTGATCGTTCACGCTCTACATAGTTCTCATGTGGCGCGAGCACAGGGCGACTGGTGCGCGCCTTTAGCGAGCATGCGCGTTTCCTGTCGCTTGCGCGGTGACTCGTGCCGCCTGCGCTGTGCGGAGATGCAGAGGAAACCGTATCTGATGGGGAAACGCAGCTCGACGTAACACCGGTATTTACAACAGGAAAACGCTGTTTGCTGCTGGAGTCATCCTCACTCTCCATCTCTCTGTGTGTGCTGTACGTTAACACCCACCAGCGGAAACACCCACCTACCCAACTGACAGACGGAATCTCACTATACATCAGCCTTTCTCATCCTCCCCTCTCTCATGACAAGGCGCGCACCTCTGGATGACCTAAAAATAATCTTTAATATCTCTTAAACAAAAGTAGCACAAACAATATTTTTTTCTGCACAAATCTGCACTAACGTTGCACTAACCATTCAGTCTATTTGCAGAGTTTTTTGACGTGGGTGGGGTGTCAGCTTCACGCAGCTGCGCACGAGTCCTATCATGAAAAAAGGTTCATTGTGCGACCTGAGTAACGCGCAGTAACGGGGTGTCTGCAATGGTAACTGCGTTATAGTTACAGTCAAAGTAATTAGTTAGATTACTCGTTACTAATAGAAGGTAACGGCGTTAGTAACGCCGTTACTTTCAACGCCGTTAGTCCCATCACTGGCTAACGGCTAAGCTACATGTCATCTAAAGTGGCGAGAATTTCTTTAAAAGTCTCTGGTGTTTATTTCCAATCGTTTGTTCTCTTTCAGGTTATTTTTCTTGTGGATCTCAGCAGGAACAACCAGCCTTCCAGAGCAATGCAAGAAGAGAAGAGAAACCTTCAGTTTAACTTTCCAATCCTGACAAGAAGCAAAACTGAACTTAAAGTATTATTTTTTATTTTCTTGTTATGAAACCAAGCGGCCTCCTCAGGCCGAATTGAGCATCCTCAGTTCACCTCTAATGTAGCACTGTATCCTTGAATGGCTCAGATCGATTTGGACTGTTATATGAAGAAGTTTGATGTTTTCTCTCTTTATCTCTAATACCAGCAGATGTTTCCTAGATGTTTACCAACTTTAGTTTAGAATCCACTTATTGTTCTTTATATGAGTGGATCTTTGCAGAAGCAGCTTTTTGAAGCACTGTGATCAGCTTCAAGTCTCTTTGTTCTGGTTTGACATGTTTACATATTTCATTGATTTTTGCACAGACGCTCTTAAATAAAGCAAAGCATTATGGGTAGGATTCCTTTAAAATTTCACTAATGTGCATTTACGCTATTTGTTTTTTGGATCGTGGAAGTAAGTTAACTTTATTTGAAGGACTTTGAAGAATTAATCTAAATATTAGGAAAGGTTTTATAAACCTTTCCTAATATTAACAAGTCATTGATTTTATTTATTTTTTATTTCTTTATTATTTTATTTTTTCTGCCATGTAACCAAAGCCTGATGCCCAGCCTATGTAACAACTGTTTATCAGTCGGCAGCTGCTGTGTCAGAGGATCCACATATGTTGTTCTATCTCCCTGTGATTGAGGCTGTGGTCAGAAACACGCCCTAAAGAACGTTAAACAAAATGTAATGTCGGCACGCCTTCAAGGTTCCTTTATATTGCTGTCTTTCTTTTACCCTAGAACTGCTGCACTTTTATTGTTTTAAAGTTTTTCTGCTGAAAGTTGACTGCAAATATTTCTAAGATAATACAGAAAAATCATAAACATTATTTTTTACTAAATTGTTTTCGCAGCAGATTAAGTTTCGATTAAAAAAAAAAAGGTTGAAATCCAATGCATTCTGAGCTTTTTTATTCGCCTGATGCAGGTTTCTCACAGCGGTGATCCTTTCTGATGTTTTAGCTCCATAGCAGCAATAATAATCACCAAAAATATTCCAGTAAAAGTTGTTCTCTTGTGTCGATGGATTCCCCGGGGAGCAGTGGGACGCCTCAATCCAGCAGCAGCTGCAAAGTATTCTGGGGCCGAATGTTATCCTCAGTAACCCAGAGAAGCATGCAGGGAGTGCGAATGATATACTGTAGCACCACTCCACAGATGAATCCCAAACCACTCCCTAACCTCAACTATGAAGTCACACTCACAGCTGTGGAAGGCGCCTGAGTTGTACTTGAGGGGTTTAAATAAGAATAGGACGGGCTCTTCCCTCCATGAAAGGGAAAACAGTTGTTCCTACGGCAACACACTGATGCCACATGGCACAGGTTAACATATTCTGAAAGATTTGCTTTTTTCTTTAAAAAAAAATTATCCAGTCATTACTATTCTAATTTAGGGATAATATTTTTTTTTTTCCTTGTTATTTTCTGTCAATGTTATTAAGATGCAGCAAACCAGTGGAGCTTCCATTTGAATGTAGGCGTTTCCTCCACTACTAGTTCACCGTTACACCCACAGTAAAATCCCTGTAATTTAGGCCCCGTCCACACGAAGTCAAAACGAACATGAAACGCTGATATTTTCCAAAACGTTTGCCATAAAGACGGAGACGTAAAATAAATGTGATCGTCCACACGAATGCATGAAAACGCTGCAAAATGTATGCCAGGCCTGTAAGTGGCGCTGTGGTGCCAAAGCAAAAATAGGCGACGAAATGTTGGGCATGCGCACTAATATTTATACATGGTTGCCCTGCGGGTCCATTTTCGTGGTTCAGTCAAATTCAGGTGCTGAACTATGTCGTCTATATTGCTCTGTTCTTCCTGGAGATATTCCAGAAGAAGAAGATTCTGTTGTAAGCCCGACAGCAGGGTGAGTAGCACGAGCAGCAACCATTCAACACAGTACGGCGCCATTGTTGTTGTGATACTGTGTCGCGCATGCGTGTTTAGAGGCGACGCTATGACGCATGCGTGTAAAAAAAAAAATGCGGTTAGAGCGTAAAGATGGAAACGCGAAAACGGCGTTTCAAAATCTTCCCACTCTGAAGGCTGAATAAAAAAAAGATCGTTTACAGACCCCCGAAACGCCGGCTTCGTGTGGATGAGAGGCTGGTTTGGTGAAAAATTTGTGCGTTTAGGCCAGGGTTCGTCTTCGTGTGGACGGGGCCTTAATGCAGACTCGTTATTTAAGGGCTGAATGGTCCACTCACCCTATGGCCCGACCCACTACGGGGTTTGGTATGTCATTTAATGTGGCGGACCCTCTGCAGGACGGCCAGTTTGGGATTCAGCCGTCCTGTGGATTAATCTGAATTAGATCCACTGGGACCTCAGCTGACCTCAGTCTGGTGGAGATGTATAAATATACCCTGCAGTGACCGCCTATTGGCGATGTCAAGACATGGTGCCGCCATCTTGGGGCGGACACTGCTCTACTCGATGTAATGAAGATTCAGCAGATTAAATCAATTGTGACTCCCTGAATACCAGATATTTCAGGTATTTTTGCTTCTATATTATAAATACAGCTATTATAACATGGTTCAGTTCATTTCAATTGGAGATTGGCAATACTGATAACTTTGGTATCAATCTGATACCAAGAAACTTCAAGGCCCACATCAGACCGGGAATAAAACAGAACCGTCTTGCTAACCGATGATCGGTGATACCGATACTAATATTTTTCTATATTTAAGCTCGATATATCATGAAATTCCACCTTTTGGTGCTGTTGTGATTTTTTTACTTTATTAGAATTAATACAGTAGAATAGCAACAACACAACAATTCAAAAATAAAAAACCTTAAGACAATAAAGCAAAGCTCTCACACCTTATACATAGCTGTATTTAATTTTTTTGCAGAGATTTAAATAGTGTAAAAAAAGAATAAAATAAACATTTTGCATTGCTTTCATTAACTGGCTTTCAGTCGGTGGATATGAGTAAAGTGATGTTCTCACAAAATACAACCACATGTCCATTAGTCATAAAGTTATCCTCTGACCTCAATAGTCATCGATTACAACACAAATATGCAGCAGGAGCAGGAATTGTTTTGTCTATGGGAGTAGGTTGACCAATCCAAGATGGCGGCCATATTTTATACAGTTATCTCTATTTATTCACTGGATAGCTGATAGAGTGAAGCCACTGGCCGCCATATTGGTACTCCCTAGTTAGACGTAATGTCGCAATGTAAACAATACGTGCTTTTTAGTGAGGTTTAAGACTTTCAAAATAAAGATAAATTCCTCACTTTGAAACACACTCGCTGTTCAATATCATTAGTAGATTACTTTAATGTACGATTTTAAGAAAAGGAATAGGCACATTTTATGGCATAGTCAGTATGAAGTCTATAAATCATGTAATATAATATATTATAAAATTACATCACAACAACATTAATGTGTTAATGGAGCATATTATAATAATACAGATGTGCCAAAAGTGCTAAATTGATGATGTACATTTAATATAAATGTATTGATGACATTATTATGGTAATTACATTTTGCATATAATTTCAGTATTTCACATTAAGACTGAATTACAACTACATGTCTGTTAATGCTATAGTAATTTTCTATTTGTAGGTTGTGCATGCATGATTCCATACACTTGTATGCAGTGTCTGTGCATTAGCTTTAAAAAATGCTTGAGTTGCTTTTTTTTTCTTCATCAATATAACATGCAATATACACTATATTGCCAAAAGTATTTGCTCACCCATCCAAATTATTGGAATCAGGTGTTCCAATCACTTCCATGGCCACAGGTGTATAAATTCAAGCACCTAGGCATGCAGACTGTTTTTACAAACATTTGTGAAAGAATGGGTCGCTCTCAGGAGCTCAGTGAATTCCAGCGTGGAACTGTGATAGGATGCCACCTGTGCAACAAATCCAGTCGTGAAATTTCCTCGCTCCTAAATATTCCACAGTCAACTGTCAGCTGTATTATAAGAAAATGGAAGTGTTTGGGAACGACAGCAACTCAGCCACGAAGTGGTAGGCCACGTAAACTGACGGAGCGGGGTCAGCGGATGCTGAAGCGCATAGTGCGAAGAGGTCGCCAACTTTCTGCAGAGTCAATCACTACAGACCTCCAAACTTCATGTGGCCTTCAGATTAGCTCAAGAACAGTGCGCAGAGAGCTTCATGGAATGGGTTTCCATGGTCGAGCAGCTGCATCCAAGCCATACATAACCAAGTGCAATGCAAAGCGTCGGATGCGGTGGTGTAAAGCACGCCGCCACTGGACTCTAGAGCAGTGGAGACGCGTTCTCTGGAGTGACGAATCGCGCTTCTCCATCTGGCAATCTGATGGACGGGTCTGGGTTTGGCGGTTGCCAGGAGAACGGTACTTGTCTGACTGCATTGTGCCAAGTGTAAAGTTTGGTGGAGGGGGGATTATGGTGTGGGGTTGTTTTTCAGGAGCTGGGCTTGGCCCCTTAGTTCCAGTGAAAGGAACTCTGAATGCTTCAGCATACCAAGACATTTTGGACAATTCCATGCTCCCAACTTTGTGGGAACAGTTTGGAGCTGGCCCCTTCCTCTTCCAACATGACTGTGCACCAGTGCACAAAGCAAGGTCCATAAAGACATGGATGACAGAGTCTGGTGTGGATGAACTTGACTGGCCTGCACAGAGTCCTGACCTCAACCCGATAGAACACCTTTGGGATGAATTAGAGCGGAGACTGAGAGCCAGGCCTTCTCGTCCAACATCAGTGTGCGACCTCACAAATGCGCTTCTGGAAGAATGGTCAAAAATTCCCATAAACACACTCCTAAACCTTGTGGACAGCCTTCCCAGAAGAGTTGAAGCTGTTCTAGCTGCAAAGGGTGGACCGACGTCATATTGAACCCTATGGATTAGGAACGGGATGTCACTTAAGCTCATATGTGAGTCAAGGCAGGTGAGCAAATACTTTTGGCAATATAGTGTATTTCTATATCTTGTTTTTGCAGCCAAATACTAGACATGTAGGCATTTTTAGGTCCCGGCTCCATGGGAGTGGGGGGTTCCAATATGGCAGCCGTTTGCTTCAATTTTTTCAGGCCATAAATAAAGAGAGATCAGTGATTTTATAATATTATACTCCATAACAGAAACTGCAGCACCTTTTATGCCTGCTTGCATGGCTCCCTCTAGTGATGGGGATATCAATTCAGTTCCAAAATACTTTATTAATCTCATGAAGAATTCTTCTTTGTAAAATAATCTTCAGAGGTTCCAGAACAGAGCTGGCCTTCTTTATCAGGTTGTTGAGCTTCTTTAAGTGATTAGCTCTAATACTGTTACCCCTGCAGAAGATGGAAGAAGAGATCACGCTCTCCTCACCAGACTTGTAGAAGAGATTTAGCATCTTGCTTTAAACACTTAAGGACCTAAACTTCCTTAGAAATTACAATCTACTCTGTCCTTTCTTGTAGACGGCTTCACAATTGTGTCCCCAGTCGTGTTTTTTGTCCAGGTGGTATTTAACCAAGGTTTTAATCTCTTCCACCACCTCCACTTCTTCTCCCTTGATATTAATAGGTTTCAACTCGTATTTTCTGAAACCTACAACCATCACTTGTTTTGTTCACATTCAGGATCAGATGATTGTTTTCCCACCATGCAACAAAGCAGTTCACCAGCTCTCTGTACTCAGCTTATTGTCCATCTCTGATGCACCCAGTGACTGCAGAGTCAGAGTATTGCAGATGACAGGACTGGAAAAAAAACAACAGAAATGTAAAATATTCTACTGATTTATTAAAAAATAAAGAAAACATTAAATATCATGATACTCCTTGAGATGGTTCTACCCCCTGCGGCAAGGCCCGGACTTGTCAGAAAGGAATTTCTGCATCACTCAAGGTTCATAAGAGCCCAGAGGTCTTCATGATCCTTCAATGAAAGAAGCTTGAGATGAATAAAACTTTTCATAGACTGTCGGTGAGAAAAGATCCCTAAAATCCCTGTGGCTGAGATGCAGCAGGGAGATGGGAGAAAGTTCCACAAAGAGTTTGCCAAAAAACGTCCCTTCGGCTTCAGGATCACGAGTTTCCTAAAAGACCCATGGGGCATGACTGAGAGATAGGATGATCTGTTCTGATGAGACCAAGACTGAACCTTTTTTTGGAGCTAAATCTAAGCAGTATGTGAGGAGAAACCCAGCTAATGCTCATCTTCTGCCCAATACAACCCCAACATTGAAACATGGTGGCGGCAGCATCATGCAATGGGGATTTTTGAGCTGATAGGACAGGATAGCTGGTTGCAGTTGAAGGAAAGAGTAATAAAACCTCTGGTGGAAAACCTGTTCCCGATGTTCAGCACCTCAGACAGGGCCAAAGGTTCACCTTCCAACCAGACAACGCTAAGCACACAGCTAAAATAACAAAGGAGTGGCCAAGAAAACAATTCTGAGACCCTTCCTGACGAAACCCAGTTGAGCATTTCTGTAATACCCGAAAACGGCTGCTAACCAACGTTCACCATCCAACCTGACATAACTGGAGACGGTCTGGAGGAATAGCAGAGGATCCCTAAATCCAGGTTTGGAAAACTTGTTGCATCATTCCCAAGAAGACTTGTTGCTGTTCTAGGGCAAATGGGAGGATCTGCTCAATACTGAGAGAAGAGTCTGAATACTAATGACCAAGTGGTATTCAGTTTATCTTCTTTAATGAATTTCCAAAACTTCTACATTATTTTTTCTGTGTACATTAATGATAAATGAAATCAACTTTTGATTGAAGCAAATGGCTGCAATGAAACAGAGTGAAAAATGTAAAAGGGAGTCTGAATATTTTCTGTACATAAACAATATAAGTCAGGCTGAATGTGTTAAATGCACCGTAGAAAACAAAGAATGTGATCCTCACAGTGCTTTCTGCCTTGTCTAAATGACAGTGGGTTTGTTGAAGCAGGTGTATGATGACATCATCAACTCCAACGCAACCGCATTAGCCGCTTGTTTGCTGCCTGAGATAAACCAACAGAAGTCTCTCTAGGATCTTCATGATGTTGGATGTCAGAGCAGCAGTGTTCTTCGGTACCGGAACAAGGCAGGAGGTCTTCCACATCACTGGATCTGTTATTTGGGTCAGCCTAATGTTGAGGAGGTTTTGGCTGCAGATAAAAATGAGCAGAAGCAGCAGAGTCCATTGCAGAAATGGAGGATGGAACATTTGAGGCGTGAAGTTTGGGGTCAAAGGAGGAGAGGATGTCCATTTGACTGCGGACAAGAGAGCAGGATGCTGAGCTTGTTCCTGAACTATATCTAGTGACGAATGTATTCAGTTCTGTAAGATCATCTTTCTGCCTTCTGTGATCTTCTTCATCCCTGACCACACATCTCTGATATTGCTGGAGCTTGCTATCCAGTCTCTTCCTCTATGCCTCCTTGCTTCTCTTATATGGACTTTAAGTTGCTTCTGTATACATCTCTTCCTTCCTAAAGGATCATTGTTTCTTGTTAAGCAGATACTTCAGATCACTTGTGGCCAAGGACATATGATGTGGAAGCATTTCACTGTAGTATTAGAGATGGTATTATCGTCATGGAAGTTTATGTAGTCAGTTAAACACTCCGTCATTGCATTGATGTCCTCTCCATATGGCTGACACTGTGCATCCCATTCTGTAGCCTCAAAACAAACTTGCAGGGCTTCTTCAGCTTCCTATGACCATTTTCTTACAGTTTTTTTAATGCAGATTGTCTTTTAAAAAGTGGCTTATATTCTGAGAAGAAAAAAACACGATTATGATCCGATTTCCCAAGAAAAGGTTTTACTTTAGATTTAAAACCAGTGCTTAGCAATGTATTGAATAAAATCCGCCATAGATCATAACTAAATTGAAATAAAAGTAGAAGTAAATTGCAAATTGTGCAGAGATCTTTCCAAATTTCTCTTGTTATAGCTTTAAAAAAAAAAATCAAAATTTACATTTGTAAATAGACTAAATGACAATAAACATTAAATAATTTCTTCTGGAAAGAATGCTGTCAATTCTGTGTAAATAAATATCCTAAAATTATTATGACTTGAACAATACAAAGCAGCAAATCATATATAAATTCCTTCCTCCTTACTGCTGTTAGAGTCCATTGCAGACACTGCTCTATACAAACAATAATGATGGCCATGACTTTTTTTCCCTTTAATATTTAACCACATTTTATATAATTATAGTTGTATTGCATGTTGAATAAAAAATGAAGTGTTGATCTCCATCTTACTTGGTTTGTGATTCGTGTTTTCTTTATCTTAATATGCTAAACACTAAGAATCGTGCCCACACGCTTTCATTGATGTAAAACCTGTTGTGATATTGGAATGCACCACAAGAGGGCAGCAGAGACCCACAATCTGCTTCCAGGTCGGATTCTTCTTAAGAAAAATTAATTCAGATTACACTCTCTAAAAGGCTTTTTTTGCATTGACAAAAACAGAAAACGCAACGCAATAAAATGTTTTTTTTTTTTAAACACAGAAAGTATAAAATGGTTGCATGATTGTTATTAGTGTACGAAATTGTTCTTTCAGTGCGAGTTTGAATATTTTATCTTTATAAACAATCTTTATTTATTCCTATTGACTCTCTAATTTTCCGGGGGTAAGTAAATGCGCCATCAGACCTCCTGTTGAGCTATCCATGGTGCTGAAACGCCGAACCCCACTAACCTCAGCTCTTATTCTTTTTGTCTCCTCCTTTAAACCATTTTAACCCCAGTTTAAAGACGACACCTTTGATCATTAAAATGACGCCACGATTTCAAACTTGTAAAAGCCGCTAATCTAAGGAAAAATCTCGTGCTCTGCAGGGCGGCGCGTGGATGCTAGAGGGCGGCGTGTTCACGTGACAGAAAAAACGGTACAGCTTGCTCTCTGCCAAAGATCGTATAATTATGCACGAAGGACCCTTCAGAGGATAAGGGATGAGAAATTTCAACTTGTTGGGAAAAAAAAAAATATTCGGTCGTTCAAAATGTTCCTCTGCATAAAGATCGATTTCCATGTGAGCTCATGATCTAGATTTGGTTCATAAAGAAAAACCCAAAACTATATAATTTAAGCAACCAAGCAGCATTAAAGACAGTTAAAAAACTTACATTTAAATTTAAATTTTTAAATTTTAATTGGAGACCTCAATGACAATTCTATAGTTTGTCCAACATCATAAATAAAACAAAATGATCAGAGATGGAGCAAAACTATAAAAAACATTAATACTAATGATTAATTAATTCAGATATATAAAACATTAAAAATGTATGGCTTTTAAGGAAGTTACTGCATTAAGGTTTTTCTTTTCTATCTTTATCAGTACACCACTGTGTGGGCCAGAGTTTCTACACAATAGGACTCAAGTTTTAAAAATTATGACCTTATATTAATTACTAGTCGACAATACTGTTTTGCTTTCTTATACAGGTGGAACTGGTGCTTGCAGAACAGAAATTTTGTTCAGCTCAGAGCTTTAAGAGGAACATTGAGCAAACTGTAACTGGTTCAATCTACAAAACTACTGTAATCTGCTGAACACACTAGAGCAGGGGTCTTCAACGTTTTCCAGGCCAAGGACCCCCAAACTGATGGTGAGATGGAGCGGGGACCCCCTAATTATATAAATTGTATGAAAAAATTGTTAAATCAAACTGCTCCTATAGTCCCTCTATTACATATAGAGTAATGTAACGAAAGTAATCCCTCCCAGGGATTATTAAAGTATTTCTGATTCCTGGTTGATGGTTGATGGGACAGGTGTTGTGAATGAAACGGTGCCCAGCTTGAAAGAGCTCCTGTGTGTCGCTGAATGTGTGCATTGATGACTAAAAGACATCTTCTGCCTCCATTTATTTGTTTACTACAGTGTGTTGAGTTCATGTTAATGTGTATTTAAAGACCTTTCAATTAGTGGAAAAAAAATTGCAGGGAGAAATATAAAAAAAGATCTAATCAATCAAAACTTTCGCGACCCCCATGCAGTAACTCTGCGACCCCCTAGGTGTCACGGACCCCCTGTTGAAGACCTCCGCACTAGAGTGAATGCTAAACTTTATTACTGATTCCAAAATTGGATGATAAAATATAAAAATGTTTGAAAAGTTGACCAACTAATATACTTAAATGGTTTCTGGGACTATTTGATAGAGCCTGTTTTAAAGGCTTGTTAATAAAAGCTGTTCATACACCAGATGAGATAGATCAAGTTAAATGTGATTAGAACCTGAGCTCCACCGTAAAATGTAATGTAAATCCCTTTGTTGTCCAATAATGGCGAAATTGACTCTCTGTATTTTAACCCATCCCCTTGGGGAGCAGTGGACTGCCATTGTAATCTCAATATACTTTAAATAAAGTTAAGCAACTTATTGACCTAAAATTATGATAACGCAAACTATAATCAACACATCATGCCTGAACTTTTAACTTACAAAAATCTGTCTGATTCTGCTTTAATCAAATAAAAAAAGGTTTTAAGAAGTGTTTTTGTCATTACAGTTAGAGTAATAGATATTAAACAGATGATTCAAGAGATTTAAAAGGTTTGTAGAATTTATATATTTATAAAATTTATAAAGAAAAACATTAGCATAATTGAAAAACTGAAACAATTCTGAAAGGAGGCATGGATTTAAGGAAACATTCTTTCATGGCTATTTTTTGTCTTAAAATTTCCATTCTAAATGAGTCATAACAAGCATTACAATGAATACATGTAGAATTTAAATAAGGTCTGATCTATCAGAGTTGACTGATTAGATCTAAATGATGCCAAAGATCGCCACAGGTTTCCAGGTTGGGTGGCTCATCTGTTCATTAGACGATCTCCGTCAGCCTGAAAATAGATCCAGCTGGGTTTGGTCTAACAATCATCATCCTCGTTGGCTCCTCTTTCCTCCAGTTTTCTCGGATAAAACGGACCGAATTCGCGGCTCTTTAAGGATTTATCGATAATTTCTCCTTTAAACGTGATTTAAATTCTCCAATTAGCGGGAAAAAATTCTCTCAGATCCAGTTTCTGCTCTTTATTTCTGCCTGTGAACCCGAACAGAGATGTCCGTCGCGGGGTTGAAAAAGCAATTCCATAAAGCCACCCAGGTAAGAGAAAAATCCCCAATTTATTTTTATATTTTATTTATTTTAAATGCTTTGGATTATTATTTTCCTACAATAATTGTTTTATTTGTAATAGAAGTGAGCATCTTTACTTAAATCAGTCCTCTTTGCCTTATTAACATTGAAATAAAATTCTCCCAAAATATTGTTTTTAATATCTTTATTTTAACCTTTTAAAGCTCTGATATGTTATTTTCTGACCTTTCTCTTGACAAGTGTGTTTATAAATATTTATTTTGTCTCTTTGTTTTTGTTTTTATTCCAATTAAATAATTGAATGGATAGTTTTATGATGACATTTTAATTATTCTCGCGATATCTGATTTTTTTCTTTTTTTTCCTGTTAAAATGAGGGTGAACCCCTTCTGTAACATTATGTAACAGTTTCTGTGCTGGAAGTCTGCAGAGCTGATTGGCTGTTGCTTCAAGCAACAGGGAATTCCCTCCATCCTCCTCCACATTCTTCCATCGTCATCCCTCCATCTTCCCTTCACGTTTTACACACATCTTTTGCTTTATTTATTTATCTGCTTTATTCATGCTTTTCCTTTGATCCTGTTTATCTTTAAAACTCCAATATACTGTATTTCCCATTCATTTGGCTTTTGCATCCCTTCATGGCACATATTTTACTCTTCCCCCCCCCCCCCCCCCCCCTCTAATTCAACTTATACCCATAAGCTCTTCCTTCCATAATTCCTAGATGTTAGATTTTTTGTTTATTCGTATTAAATGTTTAGCTACATATAGTTTAGCAAATGTTTCTAACAGTGTTGCACCGATGCCATTTTTTGGCCCCAATACCTGGCTGTGCAGTATCGGCCGATACCGATATCTATATCGGTGCAACACTAGTTTCTAAGGAAGGGGACTAATCAGCCAATCAAATGAGGATTTCATCAAATATCTGATCACATCAAGTCAAATGGAGCCGATTGTTTTATATGTTCTTTTTTTTTTTCTTTTCCGCTGGTCACGGTTACTTCCTCCCATTTGTCTTGTGGCATTTGGATCCAATCAGTCTGAGGAATGAAAATATCAGATCCTAGTGAGTTTTATCACTGCTTTAGCACAGATAACATTGGTCACCAGATAAAAGTCTGCATTGTTGTCAGATAAGTCATTTTCAGAGGGTTGTTAGCAGGAGGAGGATTGGTTTCTCTGGCAGATGTTTAGTCGCTTTTCTGTTAAGGTGTTATTTTCAGATGTTGCTCATGTTTAAGCGATGGTCTCTTCTTCTTTTGTCCTCCACCTGTTAGATTTCAGCTTTTAAACAGACAAAGAGGTCAGATGTTACCTGAAAAGTAGGGAAAGTTTTGCCAAAGTCCTAATAAAATGAATGAAAGCCTCTATAACTGTCAGGCTGTTTCATTTTCTGTCATCATCGCCTTCGTGTTCCTGTTGTCTCTGAGCATCATTAGATCCAAAGTGGATTCATTCCAGTTGTTATCGTCATCCTGTTATTTAACAATCCTGTCTCTCCTGTGAGGTTCTTTAATTTTGTGCCAACCTGCGTCCTTTTTCCCGCTGTTATCGCTGATTAAATCCATGTTCCTGTCCTGATCATCCTGTTTTCAGGCTGTTTGATGCTCCTCTTCTCCACATGTTTCCATGTTTGTTTGCAGAATTTTAAAAAGCCTGATTCTTGTTTGTGTCAATCCACCGTCCTTTAATAATCTTGCCTTTTTCTGCCTGTTTTTTTCCACTTTCTTTATGAGGAAGACTTGTTATTATTCTAAACATGACCCTTTAAGATGACTCTTTCTCCGGATACATGCCTCCCCTACATGCTGCCTCCACTGTCTTCTCTCTAAAGCCTCCATCCTTTCCATCTGTTCTCTAATGTTTCCTGTGTTAAAGCTCCTCATTCATTAATGCATCCTTCTGTATTTCCATCTTTCCCTTTTTTCCGTCTTCTTTCATTTTCCTTTTTTTGCCCTGAGCATCCTTTCATCGTCGTTTCATCTAAGATGAAGCTGTTTGTGTCGCGTCGATCAGGCACAAGCCAGATGTTTACTTTGTGTGTTCTGGGCTTGGAGCCGAGCGAACCGACATAGGAACGGTCACCTCAGACCCGTTGGGCTGTGAGCTGCTTGTTGGTTCTGTTTTGAATCAGACGGACCCGGGTGTCCTTTCCAGTCAGCCTCTCTGTCTCATTAGTCCTCCTGTTTCTTCCTCATCGTGTCACTGCTGTTGTTTCTGGAAACCTGTCAGAGGAATGTCCTCCTTCTGAATCGGATGCTTGCGCAGAAGTCGGCCTGCATAAACTCCAGCTTTCCTCATGAATATTCCAGTTATTGATCTGCGTGTGCACCACAGACCAGTCATTTTAAAGCTGTTGCTCTGACCTTCTGAGCTCTGCAAACATTTCATTGAGGAAGTCATGGCTAATGGCCTTTAGTTAGATGCTGATGGTGTTTGGAGTTTGATGCAAAGCTTCTTATAGGAACTATTATTGTTAGATATCAAGCATGAATGTTAAATTATATATAAAGTAACAAAAATGGTACAGAAATAATTATTTCAGTCTAGGAGCAAACATTTCTGCAGAAGGGCTCATCAGCTCTAAATCAGCACCACAACTTGATGAGAAAGACAAAAGCTTCAGTCATTTATATTCGCCAAGGTAAAGAAAAAAGGAGCATCAGATGCGATTGCTTCAAATTCATTGTTAAAACAAGCAGCATAAAGCTTTGCTGCAGGTTGCAGCTTCAGAATCAGAAATGCTTTATTTCCAAGTAGTGTTTGACGTGTATAAAGATTGTTTAGCAGTTCTACACATAGACAAGTAAACACGGTGTAGTGGAGGGTGTTCTTTTTCTGGGTGGATCATCTAAATAAGTGGTCCTCTAAATTGTCATTTCTGGTGATATGTTTACGTAAGGCCGTCCTTATCGGTGAAAAAAAGTCATTAAAAGGATTATTTTTTAAATTAAGGCCTTAAGCTCTCAAAACCCACCGAGTTATTAGATAAATTACATCTAATAACTCAGAATTAGATGTAATTCTGAGTTATTAAATCTAATTACTAGGGATGCACGATATTGGGATTTTGGCCGATATCCGATATGCCGATATTTTAAAACTCATGTAGCCGATAACCGATATCGATACCGATGTTAAAGCTGGACAAAAATAAGTAGTCATTGAAAATAGCAGTTTTGTTATCCATTTCTGACACTTTGGAAAAATAATAAACTCAAATATATTTTCATATGCTGATATCAAATTGATTTTTAAAAACGCGGTATCGATCTATTTTACTTTCAAAATCTCGTGAAATTTCATCATTCTGTTACAAAATATCGTGATATTTTGCAAATTCTCGTGAGATTTTGTTAGTAAAATAGATCGATACCGCGTCAATATATCAACATATAAAAATATGGCAAAATTTTGTGAATTTTCGGGGGATTTCGTAGCATAACGATGACATATAGCAATATTTCATTAGTAAAAGAGATTGATATGGTGTTTTTAAATGGCAATATATCAGCATATGAAGATATTGGGATATTTTAATGTATCAATATTTTTTCCCTCGTCTTTAGAAGTTTTTAAGGAAGAATAAGAAGTAGTATTTTTTTTAATTTTTAGACTTTAGGAACTCAGAAGCTGATCAAATATCGGGTTAAATATCGGTGGGGTGGCCGATTTCCGATATTCAGTTTTAACGCCGATACAGGCCGATACCGATAGGGGGCCGATTATATTGTGCATTTCTACTAATAACTCAAAATGCAAGAAAATTACACCGGTAAAATGTTTACCAATATAGACATGTACGACATCATTGGAAAGCTTAGACTCTCCACAATTCAACCACCAAGATCATTTTATGAACACAGTGAGCACCAAAACACAATTAACACAGATATAGCAGCATGTCAAAATGTAAACATGACAAAGCAGCCACAACAACCAAGCATGTTAAAAAATATAGATTATTCTCAAGGATAAAGAAACAACTTTGAGTCATGTTTGAACTGATGCAGCTTGGGCTGTGTTCTACTCACCCAATTTTAGAAACTAGAAGGTATTAGCTTTAAAATAATGGATCTAAGTTATTTGCTTTTCCATTTGGGTATGAAAAATAGGCGAGAATTTCCCAAAATGTGGATGTTAAGAGGTTAATTGACATTAAAATTCATTAAATGTGATTATCGTGCCATTTAAAATGCTTTATTAAAAAAAAAGTATATAAAAACAATTTAATCAGATATATAAAATCGTGATATATTTGCATGGAAGTGCTTCCGATTGATCGTAAAGCCGTATGTTCGGAAAAGAAGCTCGAGGCGGAGAAAAAGGGAAAAATGCAAGTTGGAACAAAAGTGGCTGCAGCTTGTCGGCGCTAAAGATGATGAAGGATTTTTCTGTGTTTTCTGAGTCATGGGTACCTGTTGATGGCATTAAAATGATTTTTAATAGCATTAAAAAGCATTAAATGAGTTACTCATTCCTGTATCAACCCTGAGATGCAGCCTGATAAAACAGGCCTGTAGCATCAGAGATGGAGTTCTTGGGTTTTTATCATCTCTCTGAGCGCTGCTTCCAGTGAGATCAGCAACCATCTTAAACGCTTTCCTCTTCAAAATAACATTTTTACTTTAGAGTCATGGGCTTTAAAAGCTTTTATATCAGTTCCAGACTGATGGGCAGCAATGATTGCTTCTCTAAGGTCAGTGCTGATGCTTTCCCACCTTGACTTTTTGTTAAAATACGGCTTTATGTTTTAGACAAACAAAAAATATCCAACTGATGCAGGAGCTGCTTTATTAAATGTTATAAATAGTCTATATCAATACAAATGTTATTTGTTAGACATCTTTGTGCGGTGTGCTGAGACTGAGGCCTTCGTAGCATCAGTGAAAACTTTGAATGTTTCCTGATTGACATACAAGCCTGAGACGAAACGCCAACAAGGAGGAAAATGGAAAGAATCCACCACCTTCTCCGTCTGTTTTCTGTCATCTTGACAAATTCCTGCACAGCTTTGTTTGTTTGTCAGGCGGCATTGGGCCGATAAAGAGAGGAGATGATGTTTATTGATTCATGGGGGCAAAAACTGGGTCACTGCAGCAGAGCAGGAAGTATAAAATAAAAATAAAAAGCGCAGCAGCAGCAGGCTGAGACTGACTCAGAGGACAGCGTGGATCGTCCTCCACTGCTTCCTCTGAAGGAGAACGTCTTTTTTCTTCCAGTGTTTCGTTCAATTATTCATACCTGTTGAACTTGTCTTACTTTGTTACCTTCACACCACATAAATCAGTGTCTCTTATTGGGATTTATTCCAGTTTTAAATATAAAAATCTAAAAAAGTGTTGAGATCCTTTTATGTAGAAAGTACCTGTGTTATAAATAAGAGCAAAATCCAAGTCTCCAGTCTGTGTGGGATAGAAAAGTATCACTGCAGATCAGGCTGATGATACCATCCACTCAGTGAAGCATGGTGGTGGCAGCATCATGCTGTGGGGATTTTTTAGAGACAGGTTTATTAAAGATGGAGGTAAGGAAGCTTAAAAAAAGCAACAGATTGGAGTTTCAAGCAGAGGTTCACCTTCTGCCAGGACTCTGATCTACAGCTGGAAGGGGGAACCAATGCTGGGGGCCCTAGAGCCTCTTCTAAAGGTGCTACAACCACGATGGGCTTCTGTTTTGTAACGGAAAGCTCTGTGTTTACATCTTTAAGCTGTTCTGAGAAGAGATCACTTCATAATGTATATGTACTAAATAACCACACTGCAAAAAAAGTAAATCTCAATAAGTATTTTTTTCTTTAATTAAGGAGGTAAGTGAGACACTTTGCCAATGGAACAAGAAAATGTATATTTAAAATAGGATAAAAAAAATTATATTGTCTTATTTCAATTGCATATTATCTAATTATCTTATTTTAAGAGTAAAAATACTCATTCTATTGGCAAATCGTCTTATTTACCTACTCAAATTTAGGGTAAATACACTTAATTTAAGACATTTTTTACTCATTTTAAGATTGTTTTTGCAGTGCATGAGACAGGACAACAGATTTTAACAGAAATTGTAATCTTACTCAGATCAGGGAATTTGCTTTGAGTTACGAAAGGCAGCTGCTTACCAACCGGGTGCACATCTCTTTGAAGTCGGCCCCTAATCCCAATTAAGAAAGCGTTTTATACAACTGCAGTAGGCCACATCATTACGTCAAACGTTTGTAGATCAGGAGACATCCATGGCTCCAGCCTTATTAAAATATTACAATATGTTCTGAGATCAAGGACACCGCTCTCATTCCATTCCCAAATCTTTGCTACAGACATAATGAAGATGATAACTGTATATCTGGACAGAGGAACTGTCCTAATTGGATAAACTACTGGGGAAAACATTAGTTCTAACATGTAACAGGGATTAGTAGGGTTTAACACCTTTGTTTATAGATGTTTGAGATCAGCCTGTTTTTCAGTGTAGTCCTGTTTCTCTGACTGTGACTGGCTGGATGTGCTCTCTTCACCCTCTGCCTGGCTGTGTGTTTCCTTGACGGGGCCGCCTTTTACAGCTGCCTTTTGTATCTCTGCTTCTGTCTCCTTGAACCCCAGTCGGCCTCAGCAGATGGCCGCTCACACTGATCCTGGTTCTGCTGGAGGTTTTTTCCTGTTAAAAGGGAGCTTTTCCTCTCCACTGTCGCTACAAGCGTGCTTAGTGTGAGGGATTGCATTCGAGTCAATGAGTCGATGCAATCAACTGGTTTTCCTTAGATAGAAACTCTATTTGACTAAATGATCTGGTGAACTGTAAAGTGCCTTGTTGATGACATGTGTTGTAAATTGGCGCTATAGAAATAAACTGAATTGAATTGAACAGACTCACACATCATCAATGACAATAATCCTAACAGTTTCTCCTGACAAAGTGACATGTTTACAGTCACCTTTAAACAAACACTTGTATGTCTGAAAACCCATCTATGTCTGTTCATGAGCAGGATATAAAAATAAAGGGAAAATCTTTTCCCTCAACATCAGAGAACAACAGTCCCCCTGATGATGTAGCATTAAGCAGGGATCAAAAGTCTCACTGGTGAGTTATACCAGGAGTCTTCAACGTTTTCCAGACCAAGGACCCCCAAACTTATGGAGAGATGCGTATTTCTGATATTTCTGATTCCTGGTTGATGGGACAGGTGTTGTGAATGAAACGGTGCCCAGCTTGAAAGAGCTCCTGTGTGTCGCTGAATGTGTGCATTGATGACTGAAACACATCTTCTGCCTCCATTTATCTGTTTACTACAGTGTGTTGTATTCATGTCAATGTGGATTTAAAGACATTTCAATTAGTGGAAAAATATGAATATGAAAAAAAGTTTAATCAACCCAAACTTTCGTGACCCCCATGCAGTACCTCCATGGACCCCCTAGGGGTCGCGGACCCACTGTTGAAGACCTCCGAGTTATACCATCATTCGCACTTTCATTTATAGAGATTTAAAAATGAGAACATTCTGAAAGGAATGTTAGAAATATGTTATGCATAAAGTTTAGGTGAATGCAGATTCTTCCTGTTAATTGATTGATTGACTTTATTGATCTCACAGTGGAGAAATTTACTCGTTACATAAACTCAAATAGTCGAAGAAGAATGTACCAAAAGAAGAAAAAGGTGCATGGGATATATACAGTATACAGATAAGATGGATTTTTTTTTGTTTTATTTAAGTAGGATCACTATACAGGGTTATTGCACAGTGTGTTTACATGGGTATTTGTATAGATTGATATTTATATTTATATAGTTAATGCACTGGGTGTCAAATATAGAGAAACGGGTTATTGCACAGGGTATCAAATAGTAATTGCACAAGTTATTGCTGTTGTAGTGTCGCATTGTAGATGTTAATAGGTCAGTATTGGTAGCTCTTCCTATGACTCAGTACTCATGAAGAAGCTCTTGGCTTAAAAAAATATTGTTGACCTCTGACCTACTGCATGCAGCAGGTTTCGGATACAAAACATCTAAAACAGCTTTGAAACAGGCTGAGTTACAACAGTTAATTTCCCTTTGAGATTAATAATTATTGAACTGAACTGACCTAGATGAAGGTTATAATCATGTAGAAGGGTGGCCCAGTCAAAGGCCAGAGAAACATCTGCTTCAAGAAGTATTAAACGACTTTAATGTTTCCAGATTCTTCCCCCAGTTTGAGTTAAAGCTGTTTTGCAAAGATTCTTCAGATCTAAAACCTCTAGATGTTTTAAGACATTTAGTAGTTGACATTCTTCATCCCTCTCTCCATCTGGACATCACTTAGTGTTGGTCAGCATCATTTAACGCTCTGAAGGGTGAAAAATATTTTGCATTGATCAAAGGACGGCGTGATAATAAACATCTCTTATGATTTTACTAGTGTGCCACACTAAAGCCTTTATATTCCTCTCTGTGATAAAAATTATTGTGTGGTTGTAGGAAATGAAAGTAAAATGGAACCAAAAGCTGAAACAAATTTAATTTGAAAGAAAAACCATTTAACTTTGAATCCTGATGGAAAAACTTTTAACGTTTGACTCATTTATCCCTCTGATCAGTGCATGAATCTGGGATCCGCTGCTTTTTGATTTCCCTCGGAGACGTTTGAGGTGCACACTAAAAAAGAAAAAACAGCACGAATCAGATGTTTGAAGTGAGGTGAGATGTCGACAGAGTGAGGGCGACACCCGAAATAGATCTGTGAATCCACAGCAGACGTTATCGGGAGGAGCGTGGGCGGCTGGTGGCACGAGATGTCACAGACCGGTGACTCTGGAAGCCTGGTCCGAGTCTCTTTGTCTGCGGCTCATTCGCCGGCTCCCTCTCTCTTTCTACTGATCCCTGCAGATGTCGTCGATGCTTCGCTTGTGTTTGTCCAAACGGTGGCCTGCAGCGAGCGAAGGGAGCAGCAGGGTGAATATTGAGTTTCAGGGGACCTGATAATTATCCGGCATTAAACACAGCACCGCCACATTACCATTTCAACCTTTTATAAAGTAATTACAGGTTAAAAAATCCACTTATTCGCATTCAAAGCACCGTTCTAAAGTAAAAGAGCCAGAGCTGCAGGATGTCTGAATATGAAGGGTTTGATTATAAGTGTCTGACTCACCTTAGTGATGCCAGCAGTGTTTGTTGGACAGAACCTGGTGTTTCTTTCTCTGTAGTTGGCTGGTTTTAATCAACTCGTTGGCTTTTAGGTCCCTCAGTGATAATAAAGATCATCAATACTAGGAAGGGTTAGTTTTCACTATCGCGGAAATGAGGCTTTAAAAACACTTTACCTGAAATTGATGACATGTAATTAAAAGAAGAACAGCGTTGATCAACAAAGCTGAAACTTTTGAGTGGAAAACAGAGCAGTAAAAACATGTTTTGTTCATTTAACAGCTTTGAAAACCTTTTTCTGTCGACTCATTAATTACTCCTAAATGTTTTCTTATTAATGCTTTTCTAATATAAAGCGTGTTCAGATCTGCATGTACTGACATGCTTATATAGAGAGCAAAGACTCTGCACAAAATAAACATGATTAGTTTATAAAGAGAGCGCGTTACAATCTGGTGCACTAAATATGATTAACTACTAGGGAACTAATCAGAACCTAATGGTTTGTTAATCAGTACTTAATAGGGAACACCCAGCCCAGCCTTATTATGGGATGAATGCTTAGTTACCGGGGGAAAGCAGACTAACTAATCAGGGACTGATGGGTAGTTACCGAGGAAACCAAAGAGGAACTGATAAGGAACTAAAGAGTTCAGCATTTTTTAATGGACCACCACAAAATTAGAGTAGAGATTCTCCACGTTGCTTCTGAATAAATGGTAAAGCTGTGAGGTCACAGGTCACTAAAACCTGTTTCCTGTCGATAACTGACAGTTTGTCATTGATTTTCTCTTAGTTGTAAATTTATTGATAATTGATTGATTGAGTTTATTTATCTCACAGTGGAGAAACCTTATCCATCTTATGTCCATCCTTCCTTAGTCCCAAATTAGTGCCAAGCTCTTAAATTATGGACTTATTGGATTCAACCATCATATGAAGTATTACTAAGGAACTGATAATTACTCAGACACTATCTGACCATTAGCTAATGATTTTATGTACCCCTATCTAAAGGGAAACTACCCATAATATTGATTAGTTACTCTGTTTTGCAGGTAACTCAGCAGCCATCCCATAATAAGGCTGGGTTTGGTGTTCCTCATTATGTGCTGTTTAACGTCCCATTAGGTTCTAAATAGTTTTCTACATGTTATCTAGTAGTGAGATAGGTTTTCTGTAACTAATTGTAGAGTGTTACACATAAAGGTTCACTTATCACAAAATGCATTTAATACTCAGACATGGGGTTTGTTTTCTTTCTCTAAAATAACAAAATCTCTAAAATTATAATTATTTTTTTAACAGCCTGGCATCTAGTTTATTGTAGATATTTATTAAAGCTGGTAAATATAAGAAAAAATGTAGTTTTTCTAATTATTGGACTTAAAAATCAGACTTAACTTTTAATGCCTGTGGTTGGTTAGGATTACCCGAATTAGTTTATTTTTGCTATATGTAAGAATAATAAGAGAGAGAAAACATTTTGGGGAAAAGTAATCCTGACATCTTTTGTCCTGATTGAGTAATATTAGCTTTTTAAATCTTTAATTGGTTAAAAAAAAAAAACCTGGACGCATCAGCTAATATATCAGGAAGGGAACTATTGACCTCCACAAGTCTAGCTCATCCTTGGGTCTAACTTTTCAGATATTTCAAGGTGCATCATTCATCTGTCTAATTGGTTATATATAAATATACATAGATGGGAAATGGTAAGAGCCATGGTCAGAGCCTTTTAACCAGTGTTCAGGAAGGAGATTCCTCTGCATCTTAGAGGATCATAAACATTAAGGTACGGAG
Source organism: Cyprinodon diabolis (assembly GCA_030533445.1). Lineage (NCBI taxonomy): Eukaryota > Metazoa > Chordata > Actinopteri > Cyprinodontiformes > Cyprinodontidae > Cyprinodon > Cyprinodon diabolis. The sequence goes on along the minus strand of CM060075.1, from coordinate 39,919,042 downwards.
GTAGCAGTGTCATGCTGGGCCCTTTGTCCCTGCAGGAAGGACAGATGGACTTTATCATGTAGATGCCATCATCAGTAAAGAACAACATGTGGAATAATGGAGGCCCTCTGCACATATAAAGCTAGTCATCGCCACTGCCAACTGCTTGAGCTGCCGTCACAATCCTGATCCCCGTCTGAAATTGAACTTGTTGCAGGAGTCAAAAAGGTGTGTGTGTGTGAAGTGGTGACCCAGTTACACCAGTTCTGTCAGGAGGATTGGCCAAAACTGCAACAAAGTTACGTACGAAGCCTGCGGCAGAAAACCCAGCATGTTCAACACATGTGATTCAATTATCAACACAGTTTATCAAATGTCAGTGTAAAAAGGTTAAGTATCTGTCATGGTGTGTCTTTGAAAAATTTTTTTATCTGTTCATGATATGCAAATTAAGATTTGCTTCCTTTACCTTCAATCTGCACTGTAATTTATGTGTAAAGACATTTAATCATAGAGCTTTTATAAAGTTATTTAAACTGTAATAATGAATGTTTTAGAGAATTTTAACTGTTTCAGAGATAATTCCAGGTTTTCTGTTTAGAATCAAAGCATTTTAATCATATCTTCAATTAAAAATAAAACTCTTAGCCTCCTTTGTTTTGTCATTAATGGACGTGTTTTTGCTGGCAGTCGAACACACTGCAGGAATGTGAAAAAGTAAAACTTGCTGAGATGAAAATCTAGGCCATGTCCCAGCAGGAAGGTGATTTCTCATTCAGTGGAGATGATATTTAGAGCGGCGGCGGCATGAAACCGACGGCCTGACGGCGGCGTCATCAACTGAGATGGAAACCAGACACCAGCGATCTGAATGAAACCTGAGAAAACCAGAGGGTGAGACCAGATCGATGTCCAGGTGTGGAAACGGAGAAGAAAGGAGTAAAGAGGAAAGAAATGAGGTCAAATTTAGAAATTTGATTTGATCAAAGTCAACAAACAAGCCAGCTTTATTTTGATGTCTGATGATATTATAGCAGGAGATCATCCCATTTATTCTCTTTCTGATTTTGTTTACTTAGCAGTCTTAGGGCATTTTTTTTAAATTTAGTTTGTTTACATCTGTTTAATGTTGTGATTATCAAAAGGTCTTTGTAATTGCAAGGGGGGCATAATGGAAGTAAACTGAATTAGCTATTTTGAAAGTTAAAGTATGTATGGCATTGTTTTAAATGCACAGTAAAAATAGAAATAAACATTTAACTTAAATGACACTTAAAAAGAGGTAGTTTTATGATTTAAAGAGGACTGTAGTTTTTTTTTTTTTTACTTGCAATATGGTTTTACTCCAGTTGTCTTTATTTCGCTAATCTATCGGGTAAAAACAGCAATCCCAGTCTTTACTACAATACTTTTATTTCATGAGGAATTTCATGAGTGAGGTTATTTTTCTATTAAAGAGGCTAATTTAATGTTGCAGCTCAGTGATTGTAGAATATAAACACTTAACTGCAGGATTGTATAACTTAAAAAGAAAAGATAATGCTTAATCTGTCCTGATAATAAAATACAGAAACAATGTTCTACTTATGTCACAAAGGATCTGTATATTTAAGCCCAATTAATATATCAATAAAAATACATTTAAATATAGTAATATCAGTTTTAAATTAAGTGTTTTAGAATAAAACAGTTCATTAACATTTTAATACGCGTGTTATCTTAGTCAAAATATTAAATGTCCTTCATTGGATTTTTCTGTTCAACTGAAAAAGTCTGAGTTAAATAGTGGTTTAGGGCAACCCATTTCCGCAAATCATTGTACTTTTTAAGTTTTACAGAGGGTAAGGTTGTGAACCAATACAGCCGATCAGCATCAGCTCAGGTCCTGCTGTATAAAGTTATCATTTGATACAGATTTTATGCTTAAATTAACTGGAAGCAAAAATAATCAACATAAATTGAAAAGTCAGAATATATTAAAGGGTGTTTTTTTTTCTTACAACGTAACCATCAGAACAGTAATACTGTATCAGTTGTATTTTACTAAGCTTAGGTTTGTGACTTTTTTTTTTAATTACATTTTTACAGTAGGTAACATTAGATTACTGGTAGTACTTTGTGAAGCAGTTACAATCCGAGGTGAACCCTGCAGACTTCATGATTTTACCTGGTAACTTGGACGCTAAAGGGTTCACCTGTACCTTTTGCTGTTCATGTTTTTCTACAAAAAGGAAACTCTGAGCTTAACACCTGTTGATAAAAACACAGGTGGAAACATTTGTTCGGTTCATAGGTCGGATTTGTCCGACACGGGGGAACAAAATCTAAATCCAGGAAGTATTCTGTTCCGTAATCTGAGCTCATAGATGAAAATTATTTCATCATATTTTTTTGAGAAGAAATGACCCGAGAAATTTACCAAGGAGACATTTGAAGCTTGCAATGGGGTTTATGCTTTCAGAAAAAGACGCATCCCATTCTATCTCATCCCAGAATGCAGAGCAACCTTTACTATGAGAAGCTGTTGGATCCAAGCTTGCAGTGAACACCTGGTAGGTGTGGAGGTGAGAGAGCAGTGTTGCATCTATGCCATTTCTTGGCCCTGATACGTGGCTGTGCAGTATTGGCTGATACCATACCGATACCATCTGTTTGAAATTGATGTGTGTGTGTATATATGAAGAACTGCATACTACTTGGATGTAAAATAATTGCCATCATGGCTTTGTCAAGCTGCTGCCTACGTTTGTGAAGCAGGAAAAAGACTGTAGAACTTTTTATTGCCTACCTGTAATAGGTGACAATAGTTGAATAAATGTTTGGCTCTCAAAATGGTGCCCTATTTGTTGGTACTCACCGATAACGAATTCTGATCAATTTCAATTTAATTCAGTTTATTTCTATAGCGCCAATTCACAACACATGTCATCTCAAGGCACTTTACAGTTCAACCAGATCATCCAGTCAAATTGATTCAAAGTTTTCTATATAAGGAAAACCAGTTGATTGCATCGATTCATTGACTCGAATGCAATCCCTCACACTAAGCATGCTTGTAGCGACAGTGGAGAGGAAAAACTCCCTTTTAACAGGAAGAAACCTCCAGCAGAACCAGGCTCAGTGTGAGCGGCCATCTGCCAAGGCCGACTGGGGTTCAAGGAGACAGAAGCAGAGACACAAAAAGCAGCTGGAAACACACAGCCAGGCAGACGAGCTCTGAGCTAGATCCCATGTCAGAGGATGAAGAGAGCACATCCAGCCAGTCACGGTCAGAGAAACAGGACCACACTGGAAAACAGGCAGATCTCCTACATCTATAAAGAAGGGTGTTGATGGAAGCAGCACAGCTGATATTTCTCTCCAGGATGGAGTCACAGCCAAACGGGAACAGACAAGGCACAGCTACTAATACCACCATTTTAGTGCTGGATCAGGGCCCCGCCTGATACTGGTATCGGTATCGGTGCAACACTATGAGATCACCTCCTAAACCAACAGTTTCAGCTGTGTTCACATCAGACAGGTCGTAACTAGTTACATTAGCTTGATTAATATATTTAAAAAAAAACTTTTAGGAGCAATTTTACAGCATTGTACTTTTTACTCTTACGTAAAATGTCTGTGTACTCTTTCTATTGTGAGTAATGTCACTGAATGAACAAGCTTATTTTAACCGTTTAAAGCCCGATCCAAGAATAAAACAAAACAGAAAATTACTTTTTTTAGGTTTGAAGTCCTTATTTGGCCTTTTAACAAAATATGTAAAAAGAAAAAACAGAAATACATTTTTGATATTAATAATTTATTACTATGCGATAAGTCAAGGTTATTTTTTGTGTAGTCTTCTTTCCTCTGTTATCAGGTATATCTGATTGTGTACAATAGGATTTTGAGGAAAGTTTTTACCATTAAATTATGCAAAAGGTGTCAGACGCAAAACATTTCAGAAACCGTATGTATCAAATATGATACATTTGGCATTATAGGGTTAAACAAATATGCTTGATTGAGAAACACTTTTTTTTTTTATTTACTGGAGGCTCATTGGTTGAATATTATTTTCCATCTGCCATCATTACGGTGGGTTGAATACAGTAAACAGTATACTAATTTATCCTATTCAAACACTGTAACTGTTTTATAACTCAAACAAATTATTTTCAAGAGTGCTCATTCCACTTAAAGTTTTATTGTGTAAATACTGAACATTATATGCTTAGTTTTTATCTTCTCTATAAAACACTAGAATGTGCATATCACTTTATATTTTGTTCAATTTTACATAATTTAAAAAAATATATTGAATCAGTTCTAATCATGGGTGGTAAGAAGATTTCTTCTTATTTTTTGCCAACTTCTTTTCTAGTCTTACTTCAGTAATTTTTTTAGAGGCTTTCTTATTTTTTTTACTTCAGTAAAAATATGATAATGTAATGATACTATTACTAAAGTACAATTGTTGGGTACTTTACCCACCTCTGGTTCACATTTACACAAACAAAAAGCCCATAGGCAGGTCATAGGTTGGTTACAAAGGCTGTTAATAGATGAATTTTCTGTGGTTTTAAAATCTTAATCTAAAAACATTCAATAGGAAAACACACATAAAATGTTAGAAATGTGAAAAATGACTGTAGCTGGTAAATTCAGCTGATACGTTTTGATTCTGGGAGCATTTCTCAAAATCATTAAATGCTCATTCCTTCACCAATTATCTCAGATTTCAAGTCTACTTACTTTTTGTTTCATCATAACTTAGTCACATCCTTGTCATAGTGTTTATGTTTGTTTATAGGCCTGATTAGACGTTGTTATTCAAAGGTTGGTTTTCACAGTGGAGGATGTGAATATGAAGCTTTTCTTTTAGAAAAATGGAGACATGTAGACGGGCCAGAATCAGAGGAGAGGAGGACAATTTAATACTGATAAGAATCATAAATTTAGAAACTCTGTGATCTTTAGAGTAAAAAACATCCAGTAATCAGGATTAAATGTGATGTTTGGGATTAAAAACACAGAATTGAACAGAGTCTAATTTTCCTATGATTTCCCCAACGAATGCAACCCTGCTGGTTTGAAGGGACGGTGTTGTCGTAGCAACAGAAAGCAGGTGTGACGCCAGAACACACACACACACAGAGCGTAGACTGTTCTGGCTCGTTCTGTAACTCAATAATTAATCATCCTGCAGGGCATCGCACGTGGCCGAGAGGCAGAGGAGGATCGCCTGGTTGTTCCTGACTCCTATTTCAGCTGAACGGAGACCTTTGACCTCCACTCTGTTAATCTGATGAAGGAAATTCAGATTACAAACCTTTGTTTTAGATGAAGTTTTGATTAGTAGAGGCTGAAATGTCACTCAGCTCATAAGGCTCATTTCTCTTAATTTGTTGAATCGATAAATTAATCTGTTTTTAACAGTTTAGACGCTTCACAGCTTGAAGGCTTCTGCTACAGACAGTCTTCCTGCGGTTTTCCATAGAAAATGCTCAGATATACTCTGCAGTGTACTTTGTGATGTGTTTTTAAAGCATTACTCAGAAACACCTACTGTTGGACATAGAGGAGTTCCCGGCCATGAGACGAGGCTGGGTTTAAAATAACATTAGGAGATTTTTAGCCTCCATTTTAGGGGGTTTGTAAAGAAATTGCTTTAAAAAAATGCAGCAGCTCTTGATCATGATGCATGTTTGAACCAAGGCAGCTATACCACAACAAATACAGCATGGACCCAAACATGATTTATTATGACACATGAGGCTGTGCAGATGCTTCACTGCTAAAACTGTTAGCATCACCTGCTCTGTCTGATTAATTCTCCTGATTTCTTTTTCCAGGTTTTTAGGGCTGAAACATTTAATTGGATTAATCGATAATTGAAATAATCGTCAACTAATTTAGTAATCGGTTAATCGTTAAATGAACCAACGTATAGCAGGAATTATATCAAAATTGTACAAAAATACAAAAACCTTTGGCATGTAAGAGAAAAAAAACGGTTTGTCTGTCAATATGCTCTATCCAGAACTACTCAAGTGGAAACATTTTAATTTCACCTGGTTTAATAAAAAATAAAAAATCTTCTCTAAGGAACCTTTTTCTATCCCAACAGATCAGATAATCAACAGATTCATTGATTTGCAAAATAATCGTTAGTTGCAGCCCTACAGGTTTTACAGATTTGGTCTCAGCAAAAATATTTGTTTCTATTGAATTATTCTCTTAATTTTACACCTCATTAAGTTTCATGAAAAAAATGTGCTGCAATATTGTCTGCCCAGGTTCTATGTTGGTCTGATTTATTTTTATACTTCTTCTTAAAGCCTAAAACCGTACTTACTTTGTATACTCTTTATCAAGGATTTTTTATTTATTTATTTTTTTTTTTATTAATGTTCCTTATCGTTCAAACTCTAAATGGACGAGAAGATCTATTAAACTACTAGCTGGTTAACTGAGGCTAAATAAATAATTATGTCACCATTTAGGGCAAGCTATTAGAGAACTAAAATTTAATTTGCAAATAGTCAGCTTTCTCTAATATGAAAAAAGGACCTTAAGCTGTAGGGAAGTCATATTTATATTTCAAATAATTCTGGCTTAAACATGTATATAAATGTACTCTTTATCAGACCATATTGTCCCAAAAGTTAGAAAATTTCTATTTAAAAAAACATCCTGTCTTAAAATCTGTGTTGTTGTTTTTTTTATTTTATGTAGGCCAGTTAGCTATACATCAGCTTGTACACCTAAATGCGGCCAATCATATATCAACAGTCATCTGTCAATCAAGTTTTTTGAGTCATAGCATCTTGATAATTGCTAATATACGCAACGGCTAAAATAAGAATCCTTTCCTTTCCCATTGAGTTCCGTCCCAGTGTTCACGGGGACGGACGTCTGTGTCTTCAGCAGGCATAGAGCTAACAGAACTGGCAGCGTTGCGAGGCAAGGGCTCAAACATGTACGGCTGGAAGCCTTCTACACCAAACCAAGCTTCTGCCGCCCTGGCGTCCTCTTCCACAACATCTTCGTCCCCGCTTTCCTCCTCTAAATAAAAAATGGATGACGGAGGAGACTCATCCACGACCTCCGACACTAAACTCTCCTCCTCTTGCATGTTTCCTCTGTCCATAGCGTTCCTTGACAGTGTCATTTCTAAGTGCTACTTGGTCCCAATGGAATTTCCAATTGGGAACCTACTAGCACTAAGTTGCTAACTGGTTAGCAATATGCTTTGTAGAAAACGGCCACAATCAAACATGCTTTCAGATCTTCCGACACAACAATCCCGCCCCCTTTATAAACGACCAATCACATTCACTTTATTCACTCAAGTAAAGTCGGGGACCACTCGGGAGAATTCGGAAATCCAACGGTTGGAACAGCCGCTTTCCTACGACTTTAATGAGCAGAAGGTATCATGAAACAGAACAATATTCAGTCAGAAGGCAGCAGAGTACTGAAATCCACACCATTGGTCCCAGTATACATGCACTATTCTGAAAGGGAGGACATTAAAAGAGACATAGATGTGACAGGATTTAGGGTTAAAGCAACTTCTTCAGAAGTTACGCAAAGAAGTACAATTTCTTTCAGTCAATGCATCTAATCAACTTTATTAATATTTACTCATACAGTCATGGAACAAACTGAATAAAATGGTAATAACACTGATATAATGAACTAATTCAACCTTAATTCTGTGGATTTTGTTGAGCCGCTAAACTAGCATGTTGGTCCAACGCTGCCGACTGGCTTCTGAACCATCAGCCTGGAGTTTATGTTGAAGTGTGGCTCCTAATAGACCATTATTCATCATCTAGGGTACGATCATTGATCCGCTCCTGAGGAGTTAAAGCCTCTCTGATTTATCGTTCTCCGTCCTCTGATAAGCACTTATGATGCTCTCAGAGCAAAGTGTTTTACGAGCAGATAAGTTTATCAGCTTCCTTTAGCTTTGACAACAGATTGTAGACGTTAAAAGATGATTTTTCTTTAAAAAGCGCTGATATAGCTCACATGTTTCTGTGCTTCTGATGAGAGTGATAACATGTCAGAGCAGACACTGATCAGTTGGTCCATTTTTAAATCCTGTTCAGCTTTACTGACTAATGGTGTAGATTTGACACTTGATGCGTTTTTATAAGGTTTTAAAGATGCTATTATGAACAAAGTAATGACTTTAAGCTATTAGATTTTTTTTCTAATGATTTGAAAGACCTTAGATCAAATTTACTCCGAGAAAGAGAACAATAACAGTCCCTCCGTTACTCTGATTGGACTTTAGGGTTGAGTTTTGTTTCGTATACGAACGTTCAGGTCATGATTCATCCTCTACATCTTCTCTTCTTTTTTATTTCTTTTTAATATTAAAACCCGGTCCAGATTCCCCGTCTGTATGACGTCTGATTCCAGGCTGATTGCCAAATCAATCCCCTCCAAACTGCCGCGCTGCCAAGGAGAGCTCTTCAAACTCAGACAGAAATCTGGTTACAGCAGTCTGCTGAATGGATCGCTGTTCCTGTCCTGGAGACACAGAAATCATCCCTGAACTCTACCTCGACTCTAAGATTTCAGTTGGTCCCAGGAGAAAATGCATGGATCAAATATGATGTTAAAAGTGGGAAAACAAGGAATTAAAAAAATCAATATAACTTGAGTTTCTGCTAGAAGGTTCTTTCAGTTATTATTCAATAGTTCTAGTTAGTTATTTATAAATACAGCCTGGAATGATACTATTATTGCATGGGATTAGTAGAATAATATAAAAGTAAAATAATAAAAAATCTGTTTTTATTTTTCACAGAAAAGATTAAGTTAAATTATTTTCTGTCTTTTTTCAGTTCCATATCATTAAATTGTGACTATTTGTTTTTTTTTCTGCTAAAGTATAATCCAAGGCTATTCAAACTTGGCATCCAAGTTCATTCAGTTCATTTTTTTTCTTTATTCAGAAGTTGCTCTGCTTGTGTTTGACAGAAAAATAATATATATATCATTTTATTCTATTCCAACACTGGTTATAAATTCAGTTTTCATGCATGTAAACAATGATGGATTTCATAGACCTGTTTAAACCATATAAATCTCTCTTTTATGAGGAAATAAGAAAATAAATCCTTTATTAAATACAATGAAATTACAGGTAGGACATGGAAGATCCCAAAAGGTTAAAAAAAAACAAGTTCAAAATGATTCATCTTAGTCTGAAAACGAATCGTCAGCGAAGCTTTAAAATATTTCAGCGAAGCTGCTCTGCATATTTTTGTGTTCTCCTCTAAACAATCAAGCATCTTTACTCCCATCTCCGTCCTGGGACACTGAGCAATGTTCATATCGGATGCCTCCTCCTCTGTTTCTGTCATTGGAGGTAAACGGCTTCATTAACTCTCCTCTCTAACCAGCTATCTTCTCTCTCTAAAAAGCAAACATTTTGCTTCCCAAGCGTGTCTCTTGTCAGAATGATTTAGAGCCGTTTGGATAAGAGATCCATAAATTAACTTCAATAGCTCTGATTATTCCTATTCTTTATAATAAAAACATTATCCTTTAATAAATATATCTAGTTTTAGAGGATTTTTAAAGGCTACAAACACCTGCAAGTATCTTCAGAAAAAACAAAAACAAATTATGCTTCACAATATAATAAGTAGGGCTGACAAACGATTAAAATTTTTAATCTAATTAATCAAAAGGTTTCTTGAATTAATTTTGATTAATCACTAGCCTAAATATTATTAAAAAATACACATTTTCTGTGGCAAATTAGCCACTGCTTTTTTACATTTTTTTAGCAAATACAGGATGGGTGAATGGAAAGTTTTTCGTTTAAAACAAATAGCTTGACTTTTTAACAATTACATGAGGTCATTTTACCTATTATTTATTCATCTTTTAGCCAGTTGTTAAGGCAAACTAACTGGTTAACATTTTCTGAATGTAAAGCGGACTGTTACTTAATGCCCTGCGTTCGGTGAGGGTGGTCTGACGCATGCGTGTCGTAACACCTGAAGTTGAAGCCCCAACAAAGGAATGCTTGGTATTAAGATGACATTTAAGGCTCGAGGTGCTTCGATGAAACGAAAATTCCTTCTTGCAGTGTGAGCAAACCACATGTTTATCGTCCCGTCTTTGTTTTTTTTATTCACGAACTGCCCATCCAGCCAGCCAACGGGTTCTTCTAATTCCTCCATCTCGCTCATGTCGGACAATTGAATTGTGGGTAAAACAGGGCGGGACTGCGTTAATGCGTTAAAAAAAAATATTGCGTTAATTCTAGAAATTAACCATGGTAAATGGTAAATGGCATGTACTTATATAGCGCCTTTATTCAAGTTAGGAGACTTGACCAAGGCGCTTTACACTACATTCATTCACCCATTCACACACACACTCACACACTGATAGTGGCAAGCCACATTGTAGCCACAGCTGCCCTGGGGCTCACTGACAGAAGCGAGGCTGCCGTACACTGGCGCCACCGGGCCCTCTGACCATCTCGCGTTAACGTGTTAATTTTGACAGCCCTAATAATAAGTAAAAATAATTGCATTTTATTTTTCAAATATACACTTGGTTCCATAGGTTTATCAGAGCTTTAGTGATTTTTGTGCTCTTGTTTGTTTTGTAGTTTAGTTTTTTTGTCGTGCAGCGTCTCCTGGAGGTCACCATAATTCCTCTGCTTGGTCCTTATCCTCCAGGCGTCGGTTCCTACTTCTCTTGCATCGGATGTGATTTTCATTTTTACCACCTGTGAGTCGTGACTCCAGCGTCCGGATGGGAAGAAGTAGCTGCAATGTGTTTCATGTAGGACTTCATGATGGGAATACAAATGAAGAGAGGAACAGATTCACACAGGATAGAGCAGACCTGTTGGAGTTTGATTCCTTTCTCATCTTTTCCACCTAAACATCTCTGTTGACTTCTCTCATTTCCTTATGTTCCTTTTATGCCAATTAAGCTGCTAACGGGGATCAGCTGCTTATAGCCAGTAGATGTCTTAATAGTAAGTAAGTAGTAATGATTATTTATGTAGCACCTTTCAGATAAGAGGTCACAAAGTGCTTCACAAAATTCCAATACAAATAAAAATACACTTGCAGTCACAAAAGACATGGTCATAAAACAACCTTTAATCTACTAGAATTTAAATGCTTTCTTAGAAGATCTCAAGTCTCTGTTAGGTGCGGAGCCCATTCCTCCCTTCCTGCCCCCCTCCTCTGGTTTGCTCTTTAGCTTTCCGGTGCTTTGGTGGTGCTCGGTGTTTGAGGGTGGATGCCCGGGCGGGTGCTGGGCGCCCATGGCTGCCGGGGGAGGCAGCCATGGGCTATGTCCGTGGGGCTCCGGCATTGCGGAACCTGTGTGTTTTCCTCAGGGTCGTCTCTCCTCATCCCTTGGCTATTCGGATCTCTTTGGGTGTCTGGGGTTTTGGGTCCCCCGGCGCTTGCCTCAGTGCTCTGGAGGGGCGGGTCTTCTGCTCTTCACAACCACTATTGAGCATTTTTCCTTTGGTTAAACTTTACATGCACAAGTGCCTCTCACAAACAACTACAGGTACTTGGTTCCAGGTACTCAAGAGATAAATTTCCATACAGAAAGCCCATATTCTTATCTTCAGCTACATCAGTAAACCTGTCAGATTAAATAATACTACTTATACTTTAGCAATAGTATAAAGGTGTTACTTTATTGTATCTTTTATATTATATCCATTGGTTGTGCTGTTCTTTTTACATCTCTTTCCAGGTGATGGAGACTGTAGACATTTTATCGTTGTCTCCCTTTTATCTCCTCTATCTTTCATCTTTTCTCCTTTTTCCTGTTTTTTCTTTCCTGTTCTATTTACATTGCATTGTCCATTTATTATGTAAAACTTCCTGCATGAATTATAATAAAGCTATTTATATAAATCAAGCCGAACACTATGGCGATAGCTGTACTGCTCAACTTGTGAAAGAAAAAGGTCCTTTTTTGGCATCAAGACATTTATTCTTATTGAAACACTGCCAGACAGGACACTGTAAAAAAGAAAAAAAAAATGCTTTCTTAAACAAATAGGTTTTCAGTTCATTCTTGAAAAGAATGAAGGACCGCCTGAAAGGAGCAACCTCCCCTGGTCCTGTAATGAGTACGAGGGACCATATGCACGTTCTGGTCCTGAGACCTCAGCCTCTGAGAGGGGCTATAAGGACACGACAAGTCTCTAATGTAGGAGGGTGCCTGACCATGGGACGCTCTGAAGGTCAGCACCAAGATTTTACACTGGAACTGAAAAGAGACTGGGAGCCACTGAGGAGCTTTTAGAATCGGCGTAATATGAGCCCTTCTGCTTGTATGAGTCAGTAACCTTGCCGCAGAGTTCTGAACCTGCTGAAGACAAGAGAACTCCTTTGGTTTAGACAAGAGAATAGACTGTTACAATGTGGTTGAAAATTTTATTGTGGTTTAAACTTTTTGACGTTTGTGCGTGCAGGTGGTGCAGTGCTTAGTGTGCACAGCTCATGTACGGAGGCCTTATACCTCGACGCGGCCAACCCGGGTTCATATCTGACCTGTGGTCCTTTGCCGCATGTTTCTCCCCCCTCTCATACCCGCTTTTCTGTAGCCTACTTCCTGTAGCCTACGGCCACTAATGCCATAGAAAAAAAATCAAATAAAACAAAAATTGTTGACGTTTTTGTTATCAATGTATTTCAAATAATTTTACATTAAATTCCTGGAGGTGTAAACTGATCATTTTTCTGCAAAGAATAAACATCCTCCTGTTCAGCTTGTCGCTGCTAAATTCTCCTTAATATTAACTTAGAAAAGACATAGTGTTTGTTGATGGATTGCCTGGAGTGAAAACACAGCCTCTGTTTGGATCCTCAAAGTATGAACCATCGTCTATTTTTACATAAGTATTTAAAAAGAAATGACCTGGGTAACACTGGTTCTGCTGCAGACATAGGCAGCTTTGTCTGAGCTCCCTGTGGGGCAGATGAAGGCAGAGTTCCACCGTCACGGTGCAGAGAGGGATAGGATGCCTTTTAGCTCCTAAATCACTGCAGTTTTCCAGGTAATTTACTGAGCTGATGGTCTGACTGCTTTCTAAACCAACAGCAACTTATGTTTTATGTATTTGTTATTATTATAATATTCTTACCACGGTATTATTTTATTATGCTGTTACATTTTGTGTTTTTCATGGTGCTTTAAATGGAGCAGAGCATCACCGCTGAGCTGGAAGAAATGATCCAGGAAGCATTGTTTTGCTCAGATGAGCTCATTCAGCTGGAGGTGTCATAACTATGAACACCAGAAACGACCTTCTTGACATATTCTCTGTTTTACTTAGGTCTGGACTTTGACTAGGCCATTCTAAAGGCAGCTTTATGCTTGACCAGTTAACTTTCCATGCAGGAATGAGACATAAGGAACTTTACTAGTAGACTCTACCAATCTGCTGCCTATCTACTACCCATTAACTATGGAGTCACACTCGGAGCTGTGGAAGGTGCCTTGATTGGAGACTGGAGGGTATAAATGAGAATGGGCTGGACAAGTAAGGCTGTCGTTGCTCTGGCAACACAGAGACGCCTCATCTGCATGGCTGTAGCTCAGTGGTGCAGTTTGCAAGGAGCAAAGATCGCTGTAGCAACTCTCACCAAAAATTACGGACAAACTAATTTCCACCTTCTACAGCTTTGTGTTGTGTAGGGGACAGGTTAGGGTTTATTTTTTATACTCAATATAGATATTGTTATTCTAATAAAATAAGAAACTGATAGACATGTAAAAACTGTTTCTACTGTTCCCACTCTCCTCTACTGAAATGGGATGTTTGAGTGATTCCACAAATACATCAGCTCCATTATTCTCCAAACAAACATATAATAAAGCTGTTTAATGGGCCAACATGAAATCTAAAATCTGTCCATTACTTGAAGATACTTTTATACATTCAGATAAAACTTTTTAAAATAACAAAAAAAAAAAAAACTCAGATTTTAAGACAGGATTTTATTAAAAATAGAAACTTTCTAACTTTGTTGACAATATCGTCTGATAAAGAGTACATTTATACACATGTTTAAGCCAGAATGATTTGACATGTAAATATGAATTCCCTACGACTTTGAGGTCCGCTTGTTCTACCCACTATGTGGTTTGGGACGGCCCTTAATAAGGTGGCCCCTCCACAGGAATGGGCACACTGCAAAAAACATGTAGAAATATATAAAAAATGTCTTAAATTAAGTGTATTTACCCTTAATTGGAGCAGGTAAATAAGATGATGTGCCAATGGAATGAGTATTTTTACTCTTAAAATAAGATCATTAGATAATATACGCTTGAAATAAGACAAAGCAATTGTTTTTTTTCTTATTTTAAATGTAAATTGTCTTGTTCCATTGGCAGAGTGTCTCACTTACCTCCTAAATTCAAGAAAAAATGCACTTAATTTGAGCAAAAACGACTTATTTAGATTTCCATTTTTTGCAGTGCAAACGGAGGGTTAGTGCTTAGGGGAGGTGTTTAGGGACCGGGTTTGGATTGGGTCTGCTTCCAACATTATCAATGCCTTTTCCTGTTGTCAAAAAGTTAACAATAATTTCACAACAAAAATGGGCTAAATGGTAAGCTGTCTAAATGTTTTTGTGAACCAGTAGGCTGTTAGTTGTCAGCCATGTTTTATTGAGTAGAAATGTTGTCGGTGTGCGGTGCTGAAACTTCATGCTGCATGGAAGTTCATGGAAGCTAAAATGACATAATTTGCCAGCGCAACATCATGTGGAACCAGTCGATCTTCAAGCATAAATCAACTTTTACCCCTCTTGTGCTTTTCAGCGTTCCTCTATAGATCTGGTTGTGTTCTAGGTTGTTGTCCTGCTGGAACAACTTCAGGTGTTTTTAATCTTATGAATTTAGCTCCATCAGTCTGTTCATCGACTCACAGCCTCCGGCTTGGCTTTGCTGATTAAAAAAGAAGCCCCCAATGCATGATTCAATCCATGAAAACTATATCGGTCGCTGAGGGGAAGTTTTAAAGCACAGAGAAGCAGCGCAAACATAATGCAGTCAGTATAAACAAAATAGTTAACATGCATTTAAAAACACACCATACAAACGAATAGATAATGACTCACCCTGGGTCTGTCGATAAAGGTGCCCCCATGCTGTTTAATGGTGGACAGAAGTTGGTTTCTAGCAGGCATTCTAGTCTGGTCTGACCGGCACATATATTGTCTGTCTGTCCGTCTTTGCTTGTTCTGACAAACTGCATATTAAGTTTCTAGATGGATTTCTAAAGGGACCAGATTGTTGTTCTGTGGACAGGTTGTCGGACCTGAGCTGTGGATCATTGTAGCTCCTCTAGAGACCCATTGATCTTCTTATTGCCCTCCTTATTGATGCTTTCCTTGTCCAGCCAGTTGGTTGAAGTGGACGTCCACATCCTGGTGGTTCTGCAGGTGGTTTAGATTATGGATTCAGCACATCTTTAAAACTTCAAACACTTTTACACTGGAAAAAATTGCAATCTATATAAGTAATTTTCTCTTAAAATAAGTGCATCTGTTCTTGGATTGCGGAAGTAAAGGAGACATTTTACCAATGGAACAAGAAAATATAGACTGAGAATAAGAAAACACAATTGCATTGTCTTATTTCCAGTGCATATTATCTAATCATCTTATTGTAAGAGTAAAAATACTCATTCCATTGGCAAACTATCTCGTTTATCAACTCAAATTAAGGGTAAATACCCTCAATTTAAGAAATTTTTACTTATTTCTAGATTGTTTTTCCAGTGTATTAAATCCACTCCTCCAGACCTCCTCCCTGACTTTTCTTCTGGCTGTCTTGGTGTTTGTTCTAAAATGTTATCTAAAAAAAAACCTCTGGGGCCAAATACAGAACAGCTGGATTTAAAAAGAGATTAAATACCAAACAACACGACTCAATTTACAATTAGTTGGCTACTGCAGAAAGTTGGTTCAACTAAACTTTATTTTGGTGAAGCAGGCTGTATACACAGCATTTATGACCCATCGGGTTCTCAAACTGCCCCATTCTTAGTCGACAATAGTACCATAAATGATTATTATTGCACCAGTGAAACATCATGATTCCCAGCAGCCATCTTTAGTCCTTTCATTGAGTCACTCTGGGCTAAAAATGTTCATTATCTCAGTTTATTCTGCAGGACTTTCTGCTACCGGAGACTCCTCTAACTTCATTTGTTCCTTTGACTTCAAGCTTATTAACTTAGGTTGACTGAGATGTAATTAATGCCTTGCTCTAATGTCTTCACCACAGCAATAAAACCTGCAACCTTCCTGGTATTAATGAGACCTGTTATCGATTAAAAGATTAAAAAACAGAAAACGATTGCTGCAAAGGTCTTCTTCACGTGTCGTATTTTATCGGTCAGCTGACAAAGAACCTATTGTAGATCATTGCACGCTGAGCTTTAGTGGCTTATTTCATGGTGTAAGGTTTATTCAGAAAGTTTTTTAATCACCAAAACATTTGTGTTCTGTAAATTATCAGATGTTTGTTTTGCGAATCTGTTCAGTTTGTTTGCAGACGGAACAGGAGGCTTTATGGATCTGCTAGAGCAGCTATTGATCACATATTAAGGTGCATTTCCTTCACTCCCAGAGGAACGTCTCAGCGAGGGTAGAGGAATGAAAAGCCCTCTAAGGTTATTGCTGTAAATCTATCAGGTTATGTTGTTTATTTTAACTGTAGAGATTTATTGTTTTCAAGGTAAGGATCCTATTTATTATAAAAAAGAGCAGAGCTGAAGCCAAGGTTTTTTTAATCTCCCTGTTGAAATGAATTTACTGATGTTTGGTTTCTGCAGTGGGTTGAGAAAAATCAGGGTCAGAGGTTTATTTTTTATGTGTTTATATTTGTGCGCTTTTCAGCCGCATCTGGTCCATTTGGGACAAAAAACATGTTCAAGTGGTTTCTTGGTATTTACTTCTTCGGAAAACAAAACATCTGAATGACTTTTCGTTCCCTTAAAGGCACTTTCTTCATTTTTTTCCCCCCATGATTTTTATTTAATGCTGAAGCAGAGTTTGCCTGTAATGATGGTAAATGACTAATGTGCAGTGTTGGGCACGTTACTTTGAAAAAGTAATTAGTTATAGTTACTAGTTACTTCTCCCAAAAAGTAACTGAGTTACTAACTGAGTTACTCCACAATAAAAGTAACTAGTTACTAGTAAAAGTAACTATTGCGTTACTTTTGCGTTTCTCGCCCCCGTAACCCTCACCACCCAGCCCCCAGCTTCTCGCCGTGTGTTTCCAAAGCCAGCTGAATAGAGCGGACGACAAAGACAAGAACCTGCAGAGAGTTTTGCATTTATTGCAACTCAAAGTAAATGACATCAGGGGGGAACGCCATGTTAAGTTTTCTAACAGGGCATTCAGATCTGGTGAAATTAATAACTGGGGATGTCTAATTCTGAAATCCTGTGTGTTTGGGTTGTTATAGATACTGCAACATCTATCTATCCATCTATCTATCTAGATGTATACTCTGCGTGTGACATAAAATATGGATCTCCATCCCTGCCACAAAGGCCATCAAATAATGTTTAAAATAAAAAATACAGTAGGTTGAGAAGGCAGAGTATCCATCCATCCATCCATCCATATTTCTCCCTTTCTCCATATAGGCTATCATTTCTGGCTGTTGTCAGGTTAATCATTTGATCGTTCACGCTCTCCATAGTTCTCCTGTGGCGCGAGCACAGGGCGACTGGTGCGCGCCTTTAGCGAGCATGCGCGTTTCCTGTCGCTTGCGCGGTGACTCTTGCCACCTGCGCTGTGCGAGATGCAGAGGAAACCGTATCTGATGGGGAAACGCAGCTCGACGTAACACCGGTATTTCCATCAGGAAAACGCTGTTTTGCTGCTGGATCCTCCTCACTCTCCATCTCTCTGTGTGTGCTGTACGTTAACACCCACCAGCGGAAACACCCACCTTCCCAACTGACAGACGGAATCTCACTATACATCAGCCATTCTCATCCTCCCCTCTCTCATGACAAGGCGCGCACCTCTGGATGAGCTAAAAAAATAATCTTTAATATCTCTTAAACAAAAGTAGTACAAACAATATTTTTTTCTGCACTCTGCACTAACGTTGTACTAACCATTCAGTCTATTTGCAGAGTTTTTTGACGTGGGTGGGGTGTCAGCTTCACGCAGCTGCGCACGAGTCCTATCATGAAAAAAGGTTAATTGTGCGACTTGAGAAACGCGCAGTAACGGGGTGTCTGCAATGGTAACTGCGTTATAGTTACAGTCAAAGTAATTAGTTAGATTACTCGTTACTAAAAGAAGGTAACGGCGTTAGTAACGCCGTTACTTTCAACGCCGTTAGTCCCATCACTGCTAATGTGCAGGTTAAAGTTAGTTTTTTTTACAGGAAAAGACACTTTAAAATGTTATGTTTAATCACTTGATTTTGCCACTTGGATTGGCCGGATGACTAGAATAGAATAGAAACATCCCGTATTGTCTTAAGGGAAAGAAATCCGGATGAACCAGCAGACAATTTGAAGCATGCAGATTCACATAAAGGTTAAAAACATTAAAAAAAGAAAAAAAACAACCAGTGATTGTACAATAGGGGCAAATCTTAGAGCATAAGAAAAAAAAAAATTGAATGCCTGTGCAAATTCTCTATCATCTTGTTCATGTCTAAAGTTGTGCGAAGGTCCAGTTGCCTCTAATTTAAACCTGTTTGTGGAGAAAATGCTACCATTTCTGGAATATATAACTATAAAAAATATATAACTATTTAAAAAAAAAAAAAAAAAAAAAATGGATTTTAAAAACAACACAAAAGGTACATGCATAGTTTTGCATAAAAACGATAATATAAAACTGCAAAAGCAGCAGAGATGTGGACATTTATTGCTCTTTTCAGGAGCAGTGATGGTCGAACAGCTGCTTTGAGGAAGGATCTATGATAGCAATTGTCTGTGCAACTGAGATTCATGCATCGTTATACATGTTATAGTGCTTATCTTAAAAAAAAAAAAAAAAAAAAAAAAAAACGTATAATAAGTATTCCGTCCATCAATGCATCCATGCATTTATCCAGAAATCACTGAGTAATTTCAAAGGATCCTTCCATCTTTCCTTCCTTAAATTTTGCAGCAAATGAAATCTTTAGAGTAATGCTTTAAAACTTCAGGGTTCTGCACTTTGGTTCTATATTTAGAGAAACCAAAGCCGATAGAAATAGTTTATAGAAAAACTCTGAAAGTAGTAGATGATAAACCAAAAACATACCTTCACTGTCAAAGTTAAACTTTGACAACATATTAAGAACATTTATGCTATTTTGATTTACAAAATCTTCAATAGCTAAGCACCCTCTCACGGAGCCCTTAAAGGGACATGGAGGGGAAAAAGAGAGATCCCGCAATAGTTCTGCGAGATCTCGCAATAGTTCTGCGGGATCTCGCAAAAGTTTATTTTTAGCGAGATCTTGCAATACTTTTGCGAGATCCCGCAATAGTTTTGCAAGATCTCGCAAAAGTTTTGCGGGATCTCGCAAAAGTTTATTTTTAGCGAGATCTTGCAATAGTTTTGCGAGATCCCGCAATAGTTTTGCGAGATCTCGCAAAAGTTTTGCGGGATCTCGCAAAAGTTTATTTTTAGCGAGATCTTGCAATACTTTTGCGAGATCCCGCAATAGTTTTGCGAGATCTTGAAAAAGTTTTGCGGGATCTCGAAAAAGTATTGCGCAATCTCGAAAAAGTATTGCGCAATCTCGAAAAAGTATTGCGGGATCTCGCAAAAGTATTGCGGGATCTCGCAAAAGTATTGCGGGATCTCGCAAAAGTATTGCGGGATCTCGCAGAAGTTTATTTTTTGCAAGATCTCGCAAAAGTTTTGCGGGATCTCGCAAAAGTTTATTTTTAGCGAGATCTCGCAAAACTATTGCGGGATCTCGCAAAAGTTTATTTTTAGCGAGATCTCGCAAAACTATTGCGGGATCTCGCAAAAGTTTATTTTTAGCGAGATCTTGCAATACTTTTGCGAGATCCCGCAATAGTTTTGCGAGATCTTGAAAAAGTATTGCGCAATCTCGAAAAAGTATTGCGGGATCTCGAAAAAGTATTGCGAGATCTCGCAGAAGTTTATTTTTTGCAAGATCTCGCAAAAGTTTATTTTTAGCGAGATCTTGCAATACTTTTGCGAGATCCCGCAATAGTTTTGCGAGATCTCACAAAAGTTTTGCGGGATCTCGCAAAAGTTTATTTTTAGCGAGATCTTGCAATACTTTTGCGAAATCCCGCAATAGTTTTGCGAGATCTCGAAAAAGTATTGCGGGATCTCGAAAAAGTATTGCGAGATCTCGCAGAAGTTTATTTTTTGCAAGATCTTGCAAAAGTTTTGCGGGATCTCACAAAAGTATTGCGAGATCTCGCAAAAGTTTATTTTTTCCCTCCATGTCCCTTTAGGGGCTCCGTAATCTCTCTATTACAAGGATTTGAAAAAAATAAAAATCTCAAATATATCAAGAAGAACTCTGTCTAGAGGTAAATGTAAAGTTCATTTTAGGAAAAGTGCCTTTGGTCAAGCATCTTTCTCTTTTGCATTCAAGATTAAAATAAAAAAACGCTATTTCTCCTGTTAACGTGCTCTATTCAGAACTTGAGTAGAAAAACTATAGTTTCACCTGCTTTAATTTAGTAAAACTTCTTCTTTAAGGAACTTTTTGCTAAATCGATTATTAATCAATTAATCGTAAAATAATCAACAGATTAATCGATTTGCAAAATAATCATTAGTTGCAGCCCTGATCTAAGTATATATGGTTCCCTGACGCCCTGTTTCTGTTATGATCCTCTGTTTTTTGTTGCTATGCTTTTACTTTTATTTTTTGACCCTTTATGTTTCTATATGATAGTTTACTGTTTTAATTGTTTTACTGATTTTATTACTTAACCTTCTAAAGGAACTAAAGCTGGGCTATTATAATCTGGCATATTTATATGCAATTTAGGTAAGAGCTGTTTGAAATACCAGAGTAACAGCAGTAAAGAGTAGAATCTGTCAAACATCCCTCTAGTCACTGTTTGCAGTGGGTTTTAGTCTAAACACCCTCCTGTAATAAAATCTGTAATCTGTGATGTACACTGATGTGCTGTAGTTGTTCCTCTGCTGTGTTGATAATCCAGCTGATTTAGAGAGGTGTTGGAGATGTTATCAGGCTGCTGCACTGCAGCTGGTCAGAATCCTTCTGCAGGAATCCCACTGTGGTCTCTGGGGGAGTAAATGCGTAGCTGCAGAGCAGCGGAGCTTGCAGGAAAACTGTGATGCAACAGATGAGGCTGTTTACAAACAGCAGGTTTCACCATTCCTGTCGTCTCTATATCTTTCTGTCTCCTGCTTTGATTCTCACCCATCCCTCATTTTCTCCAGCCCCTCAGCTTTTGCTTGTTCTCTTAAACCTTTTCTTGCAGCTTCTAATCCAATCTTTTCCTGTCATGTCTGGATTAAAGCCGCTTCCAGATCAATCCCTCCTGTCTGATTGATGCAGACATCCACTGCTCAGGTTCTGATTGCAGTTGGAGGTTTTAGGATGAGGTTAGTTGCAGATAACAAAAGCACAGAATCAATAGGAGGCAACTCTGCAAACCCAAAACGTTCCCACAGTATCATCTCGAATCTTTCAGTGAGAGGGCTGTTTTTCAGTCCTGCCCCACGCCTCCTCTCTGTAAATCCATTCTCTCTCACTGGCCTCAAACAGCAGCTGGACGATCTGTTTAAGTGCTTGTATATTAATACACAGGCTGCAGAAGATTAAATGTACTGGAGAGAAATAATCCTCCGCATCGAAACATCTCACACAGATCATATGTATTTGCATTTAATCTTGTTTAGGTTACACCAGTATGCACATATAATCCAAACCATGAAGATTATTGCAAGATAATCTGACTGGAAAAGGTCTTGACTTTGACTTTCAGATCAAATATATGAAGCTGTCAAAGTTAAACAGCTCTTCTACTTTAATCAATATTCATAGTCTTCCATTAGCTCATGATTTTTTAGTTTTTTTCATATCCGCTGCCTTTTTGCTACTATCCCTTGTGAATGACCTATATATCTATAAGAACAGCTGATATGGGCTTTAAATTTTATCACCTTATTTGCTTTGTTGTGTTTTTCTTTGTGATTTTGAGAGAAAAGTATCTAAAAGCCACCTGTTTTCCTGCATGGAGTGCACATGTTCTCTGTTTGCATGGGTAGTTTTCCTACCTTCACACTCCGTGTTGTAAATATTCGGCTCATTGCTCTCCTGTAGGGATGAGTCGCTACATCGTCAACAGTCCATCATAGAAACACAAGGGAACAGACACCCAGTGACAGTCCAGTCAGACACCACCTCCTACCAGCTTTGCAAACACTGCAAAAATGATCTGAAAATGAGTAAAATTAGTTTATTTATCCTTAATTTTAGCAGGTAAATAAGAAAAGACGCCAAATGGAATTAGTATGTTTAAGCTTAAAATAAGATAATTAGATAATATGCAAATAATAATAAGGCAATTATTAAATAAGGCAATGCAGTTTTTCTTTTTTTTATTTCAAATGTAATTATCTTTTCCCTTTGGCAAAGTGTTTCACTTACCTCATCAATTCAAGAAAAATGCAATTATTTTAAGGAAAAAATGACTTACATTAAGTTTTTTACAGTGTATCTAGAGACCAGCAGTGGTTGCTTACTAATTACATTTAATCAGTTACCTTTAACTTGAGTAACTTAAATATTACTTCTGCAAACTACGTACTTTTTACTAAAGTAAGCAGTGGCGGCTGGTGAAAAATATTTTTGGTGGGGCTGATATAGCCTAGTGTATGTCTCAAACTAATCCGGAATAAGAATTCAAATAAACAATTGGACAATACATACATTTTAACAGTAATGATTTAATTTACTATATAATAACAGTAACAGTGATGATTTGGGTCACTGTGACGGGGTTCTTTGGCCTCCAAGAATCCAGGCTCAGTCGGGTTACCGGTGTTGGTGATTTATTGTGCTCAAAAACTCAAAACAGGGTGCAAAAGAAACTAAACATATACAAGATCCTCTGGGCCTCAGCCTCCCTCCAGTTACCAGCAATGTAACAAAGAAACAGAAAACAGAAATGGCCTCTCTTCTTCCCACAGCCCTCATTAAATAGTTTAAGCCCCTACAGGCTCTCTTATTTCTGATTTCTTCTCATTAATCAGTTATGTCCATATATTACCTCCACAAACAATTCATATACAAAAACAAATATTTTTTACAACTTAATTCCTTTACACAGATTCATTGACTTATTCAATTACACCATACTGGGTTTGAACCCAGCAAAGACGCCGCCGGACTGAAGATGACAAGTCCCCGTAGCATAAACACGTACACACCCACACCCCAAACACACACACACACACACACGGCTAACCCCACTGAAATATTAAGTGTGCACCCTCAATACGCCAGCAGGTAACCAGGAGAGCTTGTGTGTTTTAAGATAATGGAGCTACTGGGCTCAGCGCGAGTGTATTGGTCCTCACAAGCACAGTATAACCGGAATGTGTGTGTGGCGCGCAAAGTTAGAGGATGTTTTAAGCGATGAGGTGGATTCGTCACAGTCAAAATAACCATGACATGAAATTTTCCTACCCTACAACAGGGATGTTCTTCTGGCAAACGGGTAGATAAATAAGGATCTCACCGAATTTGGTGGAAGCTGCATCTCGCTCGTTACGTTCGCCATCATCCCTCTAATTGTCTGCACCTGCGCTTGGGTGCAGAAGCCTGTTAAAGCGCAGTATTTTCAGAGCCCCAAGACCATAAAGTTCTGAGTTCTGATTGGCCATTAAATTCACCTAGCAATAGTACATGATTGACAGATTCTCTGCAAATGTGGGGCTGTCTGATCACAGCCCCAAGACAGAGACGGTAGGAGTCTGTCTGTGGAAATCCACAAATGAATGACAGTAGATAGGGAAATGTAGTTTATATAATTTGTTTTGCTTATAAGTACACACTCTAGAGAGTAAAACTGACATTTATGAGTTAATTTCTAAAAATATATTTTACGTTTCTCTCTTCTTATCAGGGAGGGCGGTGCCCCAGCGCCCCCTATGGGCCGGCCGCCACTGAAAGTAAGGTATTTATGAAGTGATTGCTACTCTTACTTAGAGATCAGATGGAAATAAAGCAAACAGGTGATATTATAGCTAGACGTTTTGATATCCTTTCCTGACACACCAAATGTAAAGATTCACAAATTTATGTTGGAAATTACAAAAAAAGAAAATTAAAAACAATCTACAGTACTTTGTTTCCAAGTTTGACGTTTCGCTTCCCATCCAAGTTTTTTGTTTAAAAAAGGCTTTATTGGGCTACTGTATAAAACCTTGAACTCAACGCTATTCCTGATATTTTGAGTTGTAAAAGCTTCCTGGATGGGAAGAAAAACGTCTTTAAAGTTGGAAACAAAGTCCAGTGGATTGTTTTTAATTTTCTTTTTTGTTTTTTTATGACTATGACCTGGATCACTACGAATCTTAACCAGTGTATGTTGGAAAACCATCTAAAATTTGTTATTTTAGAATCATGTTATACATTCATATTGACTTTAACATGAATAATTTTTACTTCATCATACCCCTTTTCAGGTAATTTACATTAATCAATGTTAGTTCTGTGGCTGTATTTACCAACAGGTTTATCAGGTGGAGGGTTTGTTTCTGTTTATGTTAAGGTGAATTTAGTAAGTTTGGAAATAAGTGTTTGGTTGATGTTTACTAGTCTTTTTTGTGTGTATTTGATTAATTTATTGCTGTTTACCAAATTGTCTGTTTGAAATTGTCACAAATAAATTCCTATTCATTCATTCAACATAGCAGAATGTGCACATCACTCTGTCTGGTTTCATCATGTTAAACATTAAATCTACCAGTCAACAATTTTAAGGTCCCCGATAAGCTATTTTATGAAGTATGTTTTTCCTCTTGAGTAATTTCTTAGATTACTACTTCCTACTTTTACTTTGGTAAAACAAAATATAAGATAGTGCTACTGTCAGGGTTTGGTTGCGGTTTGAGGACCCAGAGGCAGGGAAGCAGAGGTGAGTTCTTGTAGTTTTAATGGAGTTCTTAAAGGCAATCCAAAAATCCAACATAAAAATGCAAAACAAACCAGAACCATGGAGACATCAGAGAAAACATGCAAAGAACTGCACAGGGAGAGTATTTATGGGAGACTGAACAAAAACAGGACTGAAGAGCTGATTGGGAGCAGGTGTGAACAGAGGATTCTAGAAGGAGCTAGAGAACCAACACCAGAAGGGAACACCTAAGAACTCAAATATATATCCATATTTATATATATATATTAAAAAAAAAATATATATATATATATATATATATATATATATATATATATATATATATATATATATATATATATATATATATATATATATATATATATATAAAAACAAATAAAGCTAGAAAACAAAGAAAACCTAGGATCAATGTGAAACTGAAAACTCACAGAAAACTTAACAGAATTAAGACCATGACCGCTACTCGTACTTGAGTAAATATTTCAGGTACTCTACCCATCTATGCTAGAGACTGAGGTCTGACTGGGCTTTTCTAAGGGATGAATAAATACTTTGATGGTAAATCTTATCTGAACCTGTGATTTCAAGTTGCGACTTCTTGTCTACCCTGTTGAAGAACATAACCCCACAGCATGATGCTGTCATCACCATGTTTCATAGTAAGGTGGGTGTTTTTTCAGGACCATGTCCAGAGCTGTGTGAAACTTAAGCACCATGTCTTGTGTCAAAATCTAGCTGATATTTTTGGTACTTTTTCTCAAATATATATTTTACAGAACATCTTTTTCACATTTTCTCCCTGTAAAACCTGCAGGATATCACTTTCTTCCAGCAATCTCCACCTACTACCTTTAAAAAAAAAAAGCTAACCATTAATCATGACAGCTTATAATCATCCAGAATGTGACACATTCCTGTCATTTATATATAACACTCAGTTTCAGGCTCTGCCTATGAAAATGCTGGTTGTAAACGTAAAAAGGTTCATATATTTATTTCCCTCTCTGTCTTGAGTTAGTTTATCCCTTTTCCATAGATTTTTTTTAACCCAAAATGTCATAAAATCAAAACCTCCAACCCTCCCTGGATAAAATCTTTCAGTCTGATTTACTGGCCGGTCCATCACCGAGCCGGCGCTCCGTTCTCTCTCAGCCGGGTAATTGAGTGACTGCTGGCTCTCACGTTTTCCCTCTGAGGAGCAGCTATCCACAAGACAAATCATATTTTCTCGGCTAATTAAAGCTGCAGTTGTTCAGGTTTTTGGTTGTGCATTTAACCGAGAACGAGTACACGTTTTTTTTTCCTGAATAAAAGATGATGCAACCGTCCCTCCTGCTGTTGAAATAAATGGAGCAGACTATGAAACCTGACTGTAACACAAAGGAATTGGCATTACGGGCAATAAAATCATTCCAGATGGGAAGAAAGAGACGACTGGAAACGATGGAGCTGTAACTTGTTATCTGAAAGTGCAGCTGTGTAATAGTGAATGGCAGGCTGTAGATATTCCCCTGTTCTAATAAACTATAATTGACTTTACAGCAGGACATTTATTGGATGACTGAAGTGTTCTGGCTGCTTTTTACCTCACATTTGGGATGTTTTAATGATGCTTTTGTTTTTTAACTGCTTCTTCCAATAGCCTGTCTGTGATATTTAAAATAACTTTTCTTTATAGACAAGTATGACAAATGAGGAAATTGTTTTTGGTTATTTTTTGTTTTTACTTTTGCTTTCTGCTTTACCTCCTAAAGCTCAGAGGGGCCTCAGTCCACCTAGAATATTTTTAAATCAGTATATTTCATCTGAAACTCACATTCCAGGTACCAAAATGTAATTACAAGTGTCTATTTTAGTGGCTTTGAGGCTTGTGCATACTCCACGGGAACAGAGTAATTTGTTCTTTCCTCCAAGGTGGCAGGAAGTTCTTTCTGGTCAAGACATTTCCTACTTCGTCTTCGGAAGAGAGAAGTAATTCCTCTTGTGTTGCAGAATGTTTATAGGCCTTTAAAAAAAAAAAAGTTAGAACTGTATACAGTCATATGTTTATTACTTTTTTATGTATTTATTACTGTTTTCAAGGCTATGAAAAAAATGAAATTGTCTAGAGCTGTTTTAAACGAAATTTCAAAATAAATGTAAATCTATAGACTTAAGCAGAGCCAAAAATCAAGACTTGACTGTGTCTGCACTGCATCCTCTGTACTTTCTTTGCTGTTAGAGCTATACAGGTGCTGGTCATAAAATTAGAATATCATGAAAAATTAGATTGATTTCAGTAATTCCATTTAAAAAGTGAAACTTGTATATTATATTCATACATTACATACAAACTCATATATTTCAGATGTTTATTTTGTTTAATTTTGATGATTACAAATGACAACAAATGAAAATCTCAAATTCATCATATCAGAAAATTAGAATATTACTGAAGACCAATAAAAACAAAGGATTTATAGAAATGTTGGCCAACTGAAAAGTATGAACATGAAAAGTATGAGCATGTACAGCACTCAGTATTTAGTTGGGCCTCCTTTGGCCTGTATTACTGCAGCAATGCGGCGTGGCATGGAGTCGATCAGTCTGTGGCACTGCTCAGGTGTTATGATAGCCCAGGTTGCTCTAATAGTGGCTTTTAGCTCTTCTGAATTGTTGGGTCTGGTGTATTGCATCTTCTTCTTCACAATACCCCATAGATTTTCTATGGGGTTAAGGTCAGGAGAGTTTGCTGGCCAATTAAGAACAGGGATACCATGGTCCTTCAACCAGGTACTGGTAGCTTTGGCACTGTGTGCAGGTGCCAAGTCCTGTTGGAAAATGAAATCTGCATCTCCAAAAAGTTGGTCAGCTGCAGGAAGCATGAAGTGCTCTAAAACTTCCTGGTATGTGGCTGCGTTGACCCTGGACCTCAGAAAACACAATGGACCAACACCAGCAGATGACATGGCACCCCAAACCATCACTGACTGTGGAAACTTTACACTGGACTTCAAGCAACGTGGATGAAGTGCCTCTCTTCTTTTCCTCCAGACTCTGGGACCTTGATTTCCAAAGGAAATGCAAAATTTACTTTCATCAGAGAACATGACTTTGGACCACTCACCAGCAGTCCAGTCCTGTTTCTCTTTAGCCCAGGCAAGACGCTTCTGACGCTGTCTGTGGTTCAAGAGTGGCTTGACACAAGGAATGCGACAGCAGAAACCCATGTCTTTCATACGTCTGTGTGTGTTGGTTCTTGAAGCACTCACTCCAGCTGCAGTCCACTCTTTGTGAATCTCCCCCACATTTTTGAATGGGTTTTGTTTCACAATCCTCTCCAGGGTGCGGTTATCTCTCTTGCTTGTACACTTT
The DNA here is from genome assembly GCA_030533445.1 of Cyprinodon diabolis. Classification (NCBI taxonomy): domain Eukaryota; kingdom Metazoa; phylum Chordata; class Actinopteri; order Cyprinodontiformes; family Cyprinodontidae; genus Cyprinodon; species Cyprinodon diabolis. Next base: position 39,890,558 of record CM060075.1, on the reverse strand, counting down.
TTTCGACCACATCTTTTCCTTCCCTTCGCCTCTCTATTAATGTGCTTGGACACTGAGCTCTGTGAACAGCCAGCCTCTTTAGCGATGACCTTTTGTGTCTTGCCCTCCTTGTGCAAGGTGTCGATGGTCGTCTTTTGGACAACTGTCAAGTCAGCAGTCTTCCCCATGATTGTGTAGCCTATAGAACTAGACTGAAAGACCATTTAAAGGCTTTTGCAGGTGGTTTGAGTTAATTAGCTGATTAGAGTGTGGCACCAGGGGCCATCAATTTTGAACCTTTTCACAATATTCTAATTTTCTGATATGATGAATTTGAGATTTTCATTTGTTGTCATTTGTAATCATCAAAATTAAACAAAATAAACATCTGAAATATATGAGTTTGTATGTAATGTATGAATATAATATACAAGTTTCACTTTTTAAATGGAATTACTGAAATTAATCTACTTTTTCATGATATTCTAATTTTATGACCAGCACCTGTAGTTGGTAATCCTGTTAAGAAAAACTTTTTGTATGTTGAGTGAAATCAGCTCAGAGTCAGGATGCAGCGGCTCCGTCAAAGAGCAGTGAAATACTGTACATGTCAGTCACTATTTGTCCTACTGTACTTTGTATTTTTTTTCATAATCATTTTTCATTTTCTCCCGTTCCAATCCGTCACGGCGGGGCGGTGCTGATCCCCGCAATATTAACTCTTCATTCGTATTGATGATTAAAATTATTACTTATTTATTTATAACTATTATTTTACAGTAGGCCTACAGTACAGTAGTTATTTGTAAAAAAAAAAAAAAAAAAAAAACAGACAACAACAACGTTTATACCGTACTTTTATTTGTTAAACAAATGCTTGGGCCTGTAAAAAGTTTTTGTTCCTTGAATTCAATGTTGTATGGAGTATTTCATTGTATAACTGTAAAAAAATAAAGGTTTCTACTTCACGGATTTCACCTATCGCTGGTTCTTTTTGGAAAGTAACCCCCGCGATAAACGAGGGTTCACTGTATACCTGTCCATGTTGTAGAAATCTCAGTCTAACTCTTATTTAAACCAAGTTACACAGTCCTACTGTAGTTGTAGTCTCTCTGATGTTGAGTTAATGCCACGCATTTCCACCCATGATCATAGGACAGACTAGGCTTTTTCATTGCATGACTCACAAACAGCTTGTTAGCATGTCTAGTGGCTAAATGGCCGCAGTTCTGCAGCTTTAAACATTTCTTAACGTACCTTACAGCTTCCTCTGGGTGTTTAACAGTTGATTTTGGTCCTTTTCTGGTCTTTTTTTGTGTCAGATACACAGCTTTTAATTGCTCTAACTGCAGATGTGGATAAATAGGAGAAAAACTGTTTTCCAACTCAATAAATCTGACTAAACTAAAAGCAGAATCTTTTTTCACTATTGATTTCTTTCTTTTAAGAGTTCATAAGTAACAATCCTCACATTAAAAGTGCCTAGACCAGCAGGGGCCAACCTTTTTAAGGCTTGGAGCTTCTTTATGAGTGCTGAGTCATAGGAAGACCTACTGACCTATGAACATGAGGAGTCAGTGTTTACCTAAACTTCAAACGTAATAAACATTTTTCTTTTAGATATTGTCCTTTTGAAATCTCTATAAATGATCTACATCAGCAGTCGCCAACCTTTTTACAGTTCAGGGCTAATTCAGGGGTACTGAGTCACAGGAAGGGCTACCAATACTGACCTATGAATTGCAAGGGTCAACGTTCACCTAAACTTCATACATCATAAACATATCTTTATCGTTTCTTTAAATTTATAATTTTCTTTTAGACATTTTCATTTTGAAATCTCTATAAATGCTTAAATGCTATATATGATTAAATGATGAAATGTTCTATAACTGATTAAAAAAGAAGAGCAACAGAATACAGTGAAATTTCAAACGTAGCTCACTGTTGAGTCGTTCTATTTTCAGAAGACTCTAAGGGCACCCCTTGTGGTCCTTGAGGGCCACCATGCAGGTGACCCCTGTTCTACATGATCATTTTTTTTTTATAAATGACTGCAAAAGAAGAGCAGCAGAATAAAATGAACTGTCATACTTGGCCCACTGGTGAGTTATTCTGGTTTCAGGGGATGCTGAAGTCACTACATTTGGTGCCTGAGGGCCCCTTGGTGCCTGCAGGCACTACGTTGGTGACCCCTGGCCTAGACATTGTGGTTAAATTAAATAGATATAGTTATTTTGGATGTTTTCTGTGATACCATCAAGTGTCAGTCCAGTGATTTTGATTAAAAACTATATTTCTTACTGAATAAATGTGAGAGTGTGCAGCTTAAAGGCAGAAACCCTAACCTGCACCGCTGTTCAAACACTGTAACAACCTAAACATATCAGTCTATGGATAAACGGCCTAAACTGCCCATCAATTCAGCCCTTTCTCTACTTCAAGATGGCGTCTGGATGCTTTTGGCTGCCGCTCAAGCTGATAGATGAACCGTCTCCAGCTGCCAAGCTCTGCCCTTGATAGCCTAATTCTACTCCAAAGATGAATGTCTGCTGGAGAGCAGGGGGCCATCTCCTCCATCTGTTGTCAGGATGCCACGACCTCTGACATTTGGCTTCCCCGCTGCCAGCTCTTTGCGGCGACAGTGTTGTAATTAAACTAATTTTCCTACAGGCCTCAGTGGAAGTGACTCAGCAAAGAGTGTGGACGTAAGATGAGAACTAAAAGGACAAGTGAGCGAGGGAGGAAAGATAGAAGAGTAAATACTCCAGAGGCAGTGAGTCCTAAATAAGAGCGAGAAACTGTGGAGCAGGAGAGACGAGGTTCTTATTGCTTCTTTTAAAAGATGGCTGGTTTACTTTTTCCATCTTTATTGAGCTTTTTCTAATCTTCATCTCACTGCAGCCGCAGACTTTAATGTATGAAGTCGAGGGTTAATATGAACCAACATAAAGTAGAGCCTTCTTAGATCGTTTTTCACTGATTTAAGTTAAACTGTGCAATTTGTATTTAAGATGGTGTGAAGTTTTACCTGGTGCAAATTACCGTCCCCCTTCCCTCACCTGTTGCTACAAGATGTCAGCCAGTTGTGTGCTTTCTTGAATAACAGGAACTTCCACCGTGTGGAAAGTAGGATGATGAGGTTTCCTGCTTTCTAAAGCAAACTCCGATTATTTGGCCAACAGAGAAAACACAATGCATAAGATTAGATTAGATAAGATAGATAAGAGATTTTGGCCATTAAAATAAGCCAACCAACAGCACAATTATTGGGAAATTCAACATAGAAATACCTTTATATACACAGTATTCTAATTTACCTGGGAACTAGCAAAAAGATATACGGTACTCAAAATTTTATGTAATTGAAAAAACTGATACTGAAACTGACAGCAATTAGAGATGAGCATAAAACTCTAGTTAGCCGTAATCTGACTCTGATTGTTTGCTGTTTCAGATTAGCCATGAACATGACTGTTTGATAAGGATTAACCAGCATCTTTACCCTGATAGCTGTTAGCCTTGTTCTGATTCACCATTAGCTTGATTTGGGACTCCAAATAGCAGAAATGTTCACTTTCTGTTTTCTTGTTTGACAGTGGTTTATTTCATGGTCGTAAGTGTTTGACTATAATTAGCCTTCAGTCTAATTTTGTTTAGGTATTTGCTTGACTTTGGTCAATAAACTACCAATAGGAACAAGTCCATTAGGTTTTAACTTTACTTTGGATTTACTTAGATTAGCCGGGTTATGCACAGAGTTGCTTCAATCTTTACAAAATTTTAAATCCAAGTTACTTTAAATCAGCACTACGTTAGAAGTTAGCTGTAAAATTTATCATAATTGTTCTAAATTTCTACCTGGGATGGACGTGACATTGCCTATGTATAAAAAAATCCCTCCTCTCAAACAACAAAGTCATAGTCAAGTTTTTATTCTTTTCAACCCACAGGTTCGGTGTGAAAGTGCTCAGCTTGAATTTACTTCCATTTACTACAATCATATGGGAGTCCCCAGTGTTGCTAAAACAGAGGGCACCATTTGGTACTTTGTGATGGCAAAAAGAGGAGCAAAAAAAAGTCTACAGGGTCTATATAGGAATGATTTACTCTAATTTAATGCTTTTTAAAGCTCTAATAAATAATATCAATGCCATCAACAAGTACCCATGACTCTCCTATGTATATATAGAAAATTACATATTATATCGTTTTTCCAGCCACTTTTGTTGAAATACTCGCTTTTTCTCCACCTCCAGCTTCTTTTCTGAACATACAGCTTTACGATCAAACCGAAGCAGTTCCCAATTGCGATATAATCTGATGAATTATTTTTATTAACGATTTTAATGCCAATTAAGGCCTTAATTTCAAAAATAATAATTTAATCACTGTTTATGATTTTTAATGACCGGCTGAAACCCTGGTCTAAGAAGCCTCGATCCTTCACGAGGGTTTGCAGAACATCTAAATTGTCTCATCCTACACAGCACTCTCCAAATGTGAGAGCTTGTTTTCTGTGTTGTTCTGACTGGAAACACTATGTGTCAGTACTACTTATTGCTACTTTAAACTTCAGGATTTCTTACTTATTGTTTGAGCTAAAATGCTTTGCCTGCTGTCTCATGGCTACTTCCTGATGCCTATAACTTCTCCGTATGGCTTCTCTTTCAAACGTCTGAACCATCTGTTTTATATATTATCTGCAGTAAAAACCAGACAAACCCACTTTAGATAGCCGTCTAACCAAAGGTAGGTAAAGGAAGAAAACTGCTGAGAGACTGAGTTATGTAAGGCTTTAACACACACACACCTCCCAGGACTCAGGCAGAGGAACATACTTTTATAGGTCTGTCTCAGTGTTTGTTTCCTGGAAACATTAGAGAGATCTTTTACATCCTTGTCTCCATGGTAACTGCATCCCCATCTGTTGGTCCCTCACACGTTTGCTTCCTGCCTTGATTTCATATCGTTTTAAATTTCCTAATTGGACTGTTTTTTTTCTAAAAATCCTAGAAACAGTATCGTCTGTGTTTATCTGTTATATTTTCTCCATCGGAGGAGCTTTAAACAAAGCCGGTGGTCAGGAACTCCTAGGTTAAGGTGTGCCAGCGTTTGGGTGGCTTGTTCATTCAATGGAAACAGATGCTTTAAATCCCAGACATGAACATTTAAACACGTTTCACATCAGTTGTTTTTTGGTTTTAGGGGCTCTATGAACTGTGTATTTTTTTTGTATTTCTCTCCTTATAATCACCAGTCTTTCCAATCATTAAACATCAGTAACGGTAATGGAAGAACATTACCTGCATTATTGCATTTGACTTTATTAGACTGATAAAACTGACTCAACCTGAGTGGTTACGATTCAGCTAGATCCAAATCGGACAAACGGACCATAAAAGGTTTTCTGAGACGCTGCAGGAAATATGACTCAGTTTGCATTTCCTGCAGAAATTCTTGGGATATTAAAGATGGATGACTCTTAAAATCCTCTAATATCCTACAGGTTTCACATCCATCTGGTTACACTTCCTCCATTGATCTATAAACCTTGATTTTTCCAGTAGTACTATAAATTCTTCTTCGGGTCATGGTGCCTCTGGTATATATTGAGTCCAGCTGTCTCCAGCCGGAATCATGTGTAGCCTTCATGCTCCTGTTTACTGCTGTAGTTTGTGTGAATGAAGCGTGGGCGACCGATGGCTCGCTCTCCTTTCCCTCCTCTTTCACTGCAACCTGAAGCCATTGCAAATCGAATGTTGTCACTGCAGCACTTCCTGCTCCCACAGTGACCAATTGAGCTGAATGAAAGGAGTGATGAACCAGCAGCATCATTGGTGTAAATGCTCTGCAGCCTTGGGAAGTTTAAATTCTATGATCCTAACCCATGAAGCTTGCCCTGTTCTGATAGCAACTGATTTTATTTATACCAATATTTTACCTACACATGGATATCTTAATTTGAATTAAATATGTTAGCCTATTTACCTAAATTAAAAACCAAAATGGAGATGTTCTGTGAGGAAAAGAATGATCCAAATGCTTTAAAACTACATTTAGCAGCTTTAAATCCCATTTTTCCTACTTTATTATAATCTCACAGTGTTATAGAGTAATTTTTATAATCTCTTCTTTTCAATACTACTTTAGTTCTCAGAAGTTTTCCGAGATTTTTTTCATAGCAGTTCTCTCCATCTCCCAGCATTTCAATTAAGTTGATGTCTGTACTTTGACTAGGCCATTCAAACACAATCCTTCTATTCTGTGTTCTATTCTATTGTATGTTTGCTGTTGTGTTCAGGATCATTGCTAAGTAAATTATCCAGTTGGATCTCAGTTCAGATCTTTGACCATTGGTCTCAGATTTGATTCTCGAGAACTTCAATTTTGACACAATGACTGTGCCTGTAAAACCAGCCCACATCATCAACCCTCCATCGTCTTGCTTAATCAGTATTTATACTGATATTTTGTTTGGTTTAATGCTGTGCTTTATGCCCAATTATCTCTACCTTGATCCCATCTGACCAAAGGCGATTGTTCCAAATTTCATAAATAAAGATAGACTGAAGCAGAATGATAAAAAAGGGGTCCCTATGTCCTCCAGCAGTCTAAGCCTATAGCAGCATAACTATAGAGATAGCTCAGGATATTTAAAATCAGTTTTTCAGTAAAGGTTATGACCTCTCACAACATTCTGTGTAAACAACTGAAACGAACATGGCAGCAGTTTCAAACCTTGCCAATTTTACACTGGAAAAATCTAAATCTAGATGAGTCATTTTTTCTTAAAATAAGTACATTTGTTCTTGAATTGAGGCGGTAAAAGAGACATTTTGCCAATGGAACAAGACAATTTACATTAAAGATAAGAAAACACAATTGCATTGTCTTATTTAAAGTGCATATTATCTAATTATCTTATTTTAAGAGTAAAATTACCCATTCCATTAACAAACTATCTCATTTACCTACTCAAATCAAGGGTGAATACAGTTAATTTAAGAATTTTTTACTTATTTCTAGATTGTTTTTGCAGTGTAAGTGTGCAGAATATTAAAATTTTTTACAAAAATCACTTTATTTCTAATACCGTTACATGAGGGTTTAATCTGGATTCAGAATCATCAATGTAAGGTTAAATGTTGATGCTGATCTATAAACAGGAAATATAAACTCAGCGAAAAAGGATTAAACTTTTTTCTTTTTTTTATGAATCTTCTACTTCGGAGAGATTTTTGGGAAACGAGAGAGCTTTACCTTTAAAACACAGTTAAAAACAGCGTTCAAAAATGTTTCAGTTTAAGGACAGCTTAGCTTAAAATAAATATCCGATTCTGTCTTTGCTTTTGTTGGGTGGAAAAGAAAACCCCATTTAAATTCTGGAATATATTTATCTGTCCATCAGAAGCTGTTAGAAAGAGGGATGATGGCTCACTGCTGCTGTTCATTGAGGCATTTAATACATGAATGATTCTTCTGTTTAAAATGGATTTTCTTTGTAACATGAGATGAAAAGCGGATAAGGCTGAAATTCAGCAGCCTGGCCTTCAATGACGAAGGATTAAGATAAATATAAACTGCTCATTTTATGATTTCAAAACGGATAAAAACAAGATAAGAATGATCCTGTAATGATTTTATATTCAGAGTAACAGAGAAATTAGAGAGAAATAATGGTGATGTTACCGTCATAGGGAGTATATTAGTGGTTTTTGGGTGATTACAAAGTTTTAGGATAGCAGAGAGAGAATTTGGATGATTTTAATTGAATATATTAAGGTTTTCTGCCCTGTTATTATTACATCTTTTAGAATATATTACAGAAGCCATTATTACCAAACACCATTATTAAAGACTAGAAGCCTTATAATAAACACAGGTCTCTTTGATGTATGTTGAAAGCCTAATGTTTACTGTTTTTGTCTTTTCTCTGCATAAGTAGTCTCATCACCTCCTTTATTTCCATTTTCCTCTTCAGCAGCAGCTCCTCTTCTCTGTGCTTTAATCCTGTTGCAGCTCACGCTGGTTTTCATCCATAAGCACTCAGAACATGGATGGTTTGAAGGAGGATATTTACTAGTTCTCTCTCTCTGTCTGCCTTTCCTCACAGAAAGTCAGCGAGAAAGTTGGAGGAGCAGAAGGAACCAAACTAGACGATGACTTCAAAGAAATGGAAAAGGTAGCTGAAGAATACACTGTTTGTCTTATAGTGCGATAAAAGAACAAAGTGCATGGAAATACTTCAAAAGACAGAAACACCTGCTGCTTTACTTCAGTTAGTAAGAAATAAACTTTTTTTTTAAGTTCTCTCCAAGGTTATTATATTTTCAAAGCTTTTTTTCTGTTTAGTGTATAGTTTTTTTGATTCAGTTCTATTTGTTTATATATATATATATATATATATATATATAATTTTATTTATTTTTTTTGGTGGGGAGGTTACTATTATTCAATAAAGTTCTGATTTGTCTGTTTGTTTTTTTATTAGTTTTAGTGATAGTTTTTTGTTTTTTTGTTCCATTTCATTTTTACACACACTATTTAAAACATTTATTTATGAACTTTTCTGCATAATTGATTATAGAAACTCAACAAAAGATGATCTTTGGCTTCAGCTGGCTTTAACTGAGTCCTTTGGTAGAAAACAATTAGTGAACATGTAAATGAAAAATGCATCACTGAAAAAAACATTAAATCTGGATCAGTAATTTTTTCTTAAAATAAGTGCATCTGTTCTTGGATTGAGGAGGTAAAAGAGACATTTTACCAATGGAACAAGACTATTTACAATTAAAATAAGAAAATACAATTGCATTGTCTTCTTTTAAGCGCATATTATCTAATTATCTTATTATAAGAGTAAAAATACTCATTCCATTGGCAAACTATCTCGCTTACCTACTCAAATTAAGGGTAAATACACTTAATTTAAAACATTTTTACTTATTTCTAGAACATTTTTCCAGTGTACACAACAGGGCCACAATATGTTCCCCCTGGCTAATCATATATGAATAGACTGAAATAAAAGAAAGTGTTTTTGCTGTTCTGATTAAGATTCACTCTTTTTTAATTCTGTGAAGGTTTTATCTCAGCAGTGTTATTGCTTTGTTCTAACCTATGATGCATTAACCTGTTTCTGACTTGTTGGCTCCTGCAGAAGGTGGACATCACCAGCAGAGCGGTGCTGGACATCATGACCAAAACTACAGAGTACCTCCAGCCAAACCCAGGTATAATTAACACTCCTATAGCTGCTGCAGGATAAAAACATGGCTGTCTGTGCTGATGACCATACGCTCCGCTCGCTTTCAGCATCCAGAGCCAAGCTGAGTATGATCAACACCATGTCAAAGATCCGCGGGCAGGAAAAGGGGCCCGGTTACCCGCAGGCTGAGAGCATTCTGGGAGACGCCATGCTGAGGTTCGGGCGGGACTTGGGAGAGGAGTCCTGCTTTGGTAAGTTGGAACTTCCTGTTGATGCAAAGCTGAGGTGTGTTTTGAGCGTGAGAAGCACAGCTTGTTTTATTAAAGGCCTTAAAAAGTCTCAAATGAGGATAAGTTTCCAACCTAATGTCTTTTTGAGCTTGGGAACTTTTTATTAAAAAGATCAGCGGTTGAATAGAAACATAATTACTTTAGTTCTCTCCAGTACTCCTTCAAAATAAAAGCTTTCTTGTCTGTACTAGCCGGAACTAAATGTTGCATTAATATATTAGAAACTAAATGCATTAAAGCATTAAAGCTTTTTTATTTAGATTTCCATGAGACATGCAGTGATGAGAGAAATGATGAACCCTCAGAGAGCTCTGTGTCGCCCCCTACAGGCCTTTTATGTTCAATGAACCAAAACACTTCAAGAAGAACATCCCTGTTGGCTGAGGAGTCCAACTGTAAGCATACATTTTCTGTGTCCTTCAGGACTGGCCCTGATCGACGCCGGCGAGGCCATGAAGGAGCTCGGGGAGGTGAAAGATGCTCTGGACATGGAGGTCAAACAGAACTTCATCGACCCGCTGCAGAACCTCCACGACAAAGATCTGAAGGAGATCCAGGTGAGTCAACATCTGCAAAGAGGCTTCATTACAGAAGAAGAAGGATCTTCCCAGTTCTGGGTATCATCTTAGACTTATATCTGAAATCTGCTCCGCCCTCGCAGCATCATCTGAAGAAGATGGAGGGCCGTCGCCTGGACTTCGACTACAAGAAGAAACGTCAGGGGAAAGTGCAGGATGACGAGATCAAACAGGCGCTGGAGAAGTTTGACGAGAGCAAAGAGATCGCTGAGCAGAGCATGTTCAACCTGCTGGAGAGCGACGTAAGAGAAATGACAGCTACTCATGGGAATTACTGAGATCTCTGCTCAAATGGATTAAATCCTCATTTATAGAAAGATTTTTTTTTTATTTAAAGGCTTAGGATTCAATAGAAATTAGTTTTAAGGATACTCTCAGTATAAATAAAGGTTCAACTCTATTTGAATAAATAAAAGTCTAATAAAATGGGGGGAAATGTACTTATTTAGACTTATTTTCAGAATATTTTCACTTCCTTTTACTAATATTGTTTAAAATTTTTAAACATTTTTCTTATGTGTTCTATTTAAGTTTTGTTGTTGCCCAAGTTTTTGTTTTTGTTTGGTCAAATAATTAGTAACAACATTAGTAACATAACAAAATCAGGTGTTTTTGTTTTATTTCCATCTCCCATTTGCTTCAATAATTTATAATTATTTGTGCCTCATTAACTTTCACATTGTTTAAGTATCTTTACTTATTTGTACAGATTTTTCAACGATTATATTTATTTAAGGTATTACAGTAACTTTTTATTAGATATTATTAGTTTTATATTTATGTTTTTTATAATTCTTCTTTTTTTATATATATATTTTACTTTTTTCATCACTTCCTGCTGCATTTTAATAATTTCTGGTCATTTTTAATCACACTGAGATCAACAGATGAGATATTTTTAAGGATTTAAGCACAATTTCTGTTGGAGATGTTTGAAAATTTAATGGAAACTTGCCTTTTTATGCCAAATTATTTTTAATTAAGCAGGAATGAATGAGGTGTTACCCTAAAAGACCTCCTTTTTTTAAGAGAACTACCTTTTAGATGATTCCTCTCGGCAAAATTTTCCATTAAAAGTACAGAAAGTGTTTTGATAAATAAGAATAATAACCTTGAATCTGAAAGAAAACTCAAAATCCTCAACAACTAAAACCATTTTAGACATTTTAAATGTGTTTATTTGTCAAAGGCCTCACTTTCTGTCGGCTCCACATTTCTATCCAGATCTGTATTTTTTTACTGGAACAGTGAGGAAACAAAAGCCTGTTTGCTCTGTGCTACTAAACCAGACTCAGGCCCAGCTTGAGAGCAATAACAGCCTGTGTGTGTGTGTGTGTGTGTGTGTGTGTGTGTGTGCTGCAGATAGAGCAGGTGAGCCAGCTGGCAGCACTGGTCCAGGCCCAGTTGGAATACCACAGCCGCTCTTCAGAAATCCTCCAACAGCTCTCCAGCAAGATGGAGGACAGGTATCTATCCGTCCTCCTACCTCGGGACAGAAATAAGCCAGGAAGGATACATCAGCTTAACTGTTTTTGTTCTCCAGGATAAAAGAGGTGTCCAGTAAACCCAGGAAGGAGTACACCCCGAAGCCCAAAATGACCCTGGAGCTTCTGCCCCCCAGCGAGAGCCACAATGGTGGGATCCTCTCAGCCAAGTCCCCAGGAAAATCACCAGGTAGGAGAGGGAAATATATCCATCTGCTGTGGTATTATGCAGCTTTAGGCCAACCCCAAATCAGTGACAGAAAAGCTCAACAAGGAACCTGTGGTAAACAGTGCTGAAGGAGGGAGGTTTTATAGTAAACACCAGAGAAACAAAGCAATAGATGGAAACAATCCTGCTATGGTACCTCTGTGGATTCAAAAGGTTAAATTAGAATTTAAACAGAAATAAAATCTTTTTTTTTTTAAACATTTATACATTTTTATTGATTTTCTATCACTTTTAACAAAATAGTGAATTGCCACCAAGTGGCTATCTTTTACTTAGGGGAGGGTGGCCTAGTGGTTAGGGTATAGAGCATGGAATCCCGAGGTTGCTAGTTTGAGCCCCACTCCCACAAACAGCCACTCTAGCTCTCTGAGCGGCTCCCCGGGTGCCGCACAATGGCAGTCCACTGCTCCCCTATGGGATGGGTTAAATGCAGATGTAAATCTCTCTAATCTGAGATCACTGAAGTTCAATTATATTATTTATCATAGTTAAAATTGACCAAAATGGTAAAAGACGCTTCAGGTTCCAGTTTCTGACAGCAGGGGGCAGACTGAGACTGTTTCATTTAATTAAACCTGAGCTGCTTATTTATATTTTTGGCAATAGCAATATGTATTTTACTAAAGATATTTCCATCCAGTTTGCAATATTACCTTAAAATGCGGCAGTATTTATTTCCCTATTTACGTCACGGTGAGAGCTCAAATTTTTTTTTCAAAACATTTTTATATATGTAATCTTTTTCATAGATATAATCTGACAAGGCAGACTTCAAAACAAAATAATCCAGTTTGACTTGTAATAACTGAGCAGAAAAATGAAAAACAAAGATAAATACAAAAATACCAAATCACAAGCTCAAGTGTAGAAACAAATAGAAGAAAAATTATTATAAGACAACTTTCTGTTATTAAAGTAAATTATTTATATATCTGTATGACTGGCTTTTTGGATTATTGGAGTAAACTAGAGCTCCCTTAGAATGATTTCACTTCAAAACATTGACATTACTTGTGAATTAAAATGTTTTCCTTGAGGATTTATTGTGAAAAAGTCAGAAGTTCTTTTTTTTTTTTTCTAAGATCTAGTTTTTATAACACTTTCACAAAAAATATTATTGCAATCAAACATATGTTCTTTTACTTTCCCGACCTTCAAAATAAAAGAATCTCTCTAAAAATACAAGCAGAGAGGAATCTAAGGGTGTGAAACAGGCGTCTGCAGCCCAGGTCTTTTTTAACTTCAACATTGGCTCTTCATACAATTCAATTCAGTTTATTTATATAGTGCAAATTCACAGCACATGTCATCTTAAGACCATTTACAGTGCATCACATATAAAAATGAACCAGCTAATAGTTTTGAATATGGTATAATGACACATGGCAGTTTAAGATGCATTAGCAGTTTTTGAAACAATAATTACATTGAATTTCCACAGCAAAGAGATATTAAAATAAAAAAACAATAATGTGTTTAAACGTCATTTTTTTTACTCATTACAGGCTTGGAAACAGTTTTGTTTTGCACAGCTTTCCACATTCCCTAAAAGCTGTTTGTTATTCCTGAATTGTAAAACCTAAAAATACAAATAAGATGTTTCTTTTTAAACATCTGCTATAGGAAATGCATTTGTTCTTTAAAAAAACAAAGTGTCTTTTATCAGGAAGCATTGTTATATTTGGTGATCTAATTGCCTTTATATTAGCTGGATTCAGGGGAAAATGCTTATTTTGAAGGTTGCAGACCCCTGGTGTGCACAGAATAGCAAGAAGCGTTAGAGGTGACTTTTGTGGCCTCTACCTGACACTGCTGATTGGTTTTCTCCTTTGTTTGCTGAAATTGTTCCTACATTAAAGTTTAAGGCTGAAATAGTTTATGCTCCATTCAGGGAGCTTCTCTGTCTAACCATTACAAAACTTTGACTGTAGGAATAGGAATTTTTAAACCTTTAAGCAGCTTTTTTCTACGTCAAAATGATCCAAACAACATCTAATCAAACAGATATTTATATAATTTCCATTATGAATGAAGAAAGAGTAAGAATTGAAGGACTGGTCATCATAACAACTTAATGATTTTAAGATTTTTGTCGATTAGACAATATAACACATCTAACAAAATAAAAAAAAACTTTGTAATCTTTTTTTACTGCTATTACATTTGAACTAAGATTAATTAAGCAGTAAAGGTTTAAAAACAAGATAAATGCTAATACAAAAACTTGGCCTTTGTACCATAACTCGCATAAATAGAGCTAATTTAGCTAGCTAGATATAAACTTTAATGAGGTGCATTTCTATTACCTAAAGTTTTCATCATTTAAACTTTGTCTTTCCTTTTTGTTATCCCAGTCGCCCCAAAACCTGATAAGAAAGACATAATTTGTTCTAGATTTTGATTGATTCTGAAAAGAAAATAATGTGTGAAAGCTGGATTTTTGTCACATCTATGTGTTGTTCTCTGTCTGATTGCTTTAATTGATCAGCGGCTCATTAATCAGCTCCTGTTTTTTTTTACCTTAGCACCGATGGACCAGCCCTGCTGTCGAGCACTCTACGACTTCGAGCCAGAGAACGAGGGCGAGCTGGGCTTCAAGGAGGGCGACATCATCACACTGACCAATCAGATCGACGAGAACTGGTACGAGGGCATGATCAACGGCCAGTCGGGCTTCTTCCCCATCAACTACGTGGATATCCTGGTCCCGCTGCCCCACTAGTTTCCAGTCAGCAGCCCGTTCCGTCCCTCTCGACCGATCCAGACACCCGTGAAACAGCCTGTACTTGCAGAAAAACAACAAACCACGCCCTCCTTTTACTTCTTCTGTGCTTCTGTGCAATTCTGCTTTCACTAAACGGACTGCAACGAGAGAGGCGCTGGACAACACGAGACTTTTGAGAAAAAAAAAGGGAGAGATGGGGAGGATTATAGCGTGAGCGGGGCATTGGAGGAGGACAGGAAGAGACGAGACGATGAAGAGCTGTTGGTCTGTTAAAGCGTGGTGCTTAGCCTGGCAGCAACAGACACCAACAAGGCTTTTTGAGACTTGCAGTGAAGTCACAGTGTAATATGTACGTGCATGTCTGAATGTGTGTTCTTACCTGTTAGTACTCCGCTATGATGAAGCCAGCACAAATTCCTGCTCATCAGTTTTACCTTTTAACTAGTTTCTCCTCTCCGCTTGGTTTCTCTTGAGGTTTCCCTGCATTTTCTACCTTTGCTTACCTTTTTGTGCTTTTCTACAGCCCTCCAGCAACCACCACAGTTGTTCCTCTGTCTGTCTTTCTATCTTTCTCTCCATCCTACTGGCACTGCTATAGAGATGAATCAGAGCTGAACATCATCTTTGTTCTAGCTCCTCTTGTAACTACAGTAACTCTGCCTTACTTGCATAGATTTTCAGTCCAGTGCTTGCATGCATGGATCAGCCACGTCAAAGGTTTAGGTGATTAGACGTCGTGCTTTGAGGAGTGTGTAGCAGGGATAAAGCTGCATTAGATCCAGGATGAATAAGACCTTAAAATCTCTCATTTTGAGCTCTTCTGTCTTCAGGCGGTAACTTTAGCAGAGGTTTAAAAGAAAAAGAGAAATATGCTGGAGCAGTTAAAGAGAGGAAAATCCTGGGGTTTACTCCAAAGCAATGATATTCAGCAGCTTTGGAGAAGGATATGCACTAAGGTAAAGATAGGTTTGGTTTTTCTGTCCTCTTGGGTTCACATTTGTGGGTGTGTCATATGTGGAGGTGCTTGCAGCTTTGTCTTGTTCCTTGCTTTTTGCATGCAAGACTTATTCACTAAAACTTCTAACAATGTTTGCTGTTACCAAGCTTACGTTACGCTGTTCCGACATGCATTCAGTTTAAACACAACTTTAAAGTAGGAAACAAAGGAAGAAGGAAAGCTTTATCATCTGCAGAAATTATTTTTTATCAGTAATCCCACCAAAAGCTTGTTTTTAGAAAGTTTTTTTCCATTCCTACTATTTTTTGGAAATATGCTGAGTAGCATGAACACACCTTTACCACATAATAAATCGACTTCTTGTCACAAATTGACTCTAGCTGAGATTAAATTTTGGATTACTAGATAAGAAGGATTTATGTGAATGAGCATAATCTAAATAATGCCACTAGCTGCAATTCCATTAAAATGTGCGCAAATATATGTCGATATTCCACCAATTTAAAAATGCAAAGTATCGCAATTGCAATATTAAAATTAAATAACGAACGCAGTTAAAATTGTGCAGGAATATGTTTGTTTACGCCATAAGTATAAACAGCATGGCATTATCCTGCAAACTCCAAGGCAGTCAAGTCCAGCTGCAGATTGCATGAGTCGCATACTGTTTGCATCGCAGTTTCGCAAAATATAAGAATTTCGATGCAACTGAAAAATCCACGTTAATGAAGTGTAAACTTTTTTTTTTTTTGTCAAAAAAGTTTCAAAATTAACGTGCTTTTCAATTATAATTTGTGCAATTTGTTGGTAAATAGAAACACAGCTACTGATAATTCTGGATGAGTTTGACTAAAAAACAAAAAGTCATTAAAGCCATATTTCAGTACAGTTTGATACAGTGACCAGTTTCCCTACTAGAGCCATTATTGCCATTCTTTTATACATCTGCTGAGACATTTCCAATGGTGCAGTTCAATGAAGCTAGTTTGTTAACAAGAACCAGACTTGGCTTGAACTATGCTCTGTTTATGGTTATTGATGGTATGGGTCAAAAAATTTAATCTGTATTTGGGCCAAAAAACAAAGTCTTCTATTATAAGGCGTCTCTTGGTTTCTTATAATATAGAATATATTTTACAGAAACTTTCTAGATCTACCAGATTTCTTTAAGGGTGATGCAAATTGTAGAACCTCCATGGTGCTGTTAGAAATTTGCGTTGGTTCTACAATTATGACAACCAACTCATCCCTATATTCCATGCTTGTTCTAGTTGGAGTACACAACAAACAAAACATCAGGACCGACATACAACTGTAGGAAAAATATTTTATAGTACCAGATAAATATAGCTTTTCAGTAATGCGGTAGTTTATGAAGAAGTTATTAATACAGTGAAAAATAGATATATTAAGAAAAGAAAAATTTAGCTCATGTTGGCATTATTGAAAAAGTTAGCTATATGGATTTTGACATTAATGTAACTTGTTTTTTAAAACGCATCTGGAAATTTAAAGTTGGTATGTTTTCCAGGAGCCTATTAAATTCCTATACTGATGAGGAACAAACTATAGATTGAAAGTCTGGGTTCGACAACAATCAAGACATTTTTACATTTCTAGGGTTTTTGCTAGCAAAAACGAAACCAGTGCGCTAATTCTTTCGCTTCTTCTTGTATCAATGTACTGGACTTAAAACAGCTTCAATTTTACATTAAACATGATTTTATGAGTATAATACTTAAAACTGCCTTACTTTGAAGTAAAATATTCTATTTTGATAACAATTTCTTTCACAGAAAAACACTAGCAGGAATCTGTGCTGGTAAAGCTAATGCTAACTGTATAAAGAGCGGCTAATCACACTACCGTTAGCATCATGCTCGTATATTTGTGCTTTAATGACGCAGTGTTGAGCAGAGTACTCATCAGTATAAAATAGCTAAATACTAAATACCTCAGACTAAATATAACATTAAACAAAGAAAAAAGAAATTGCTTGGGTTAGACTGTCGAATGGAAAGGCTTAGTTTTCAAGCACTGCTTGCTTTTGTCGCACATTTTCTAGCTAAATCCATTTAAGTAGCTATTCTAAAAATCTGTTTAAAATCAAATTACAAAATTTGGATTTCTTATTAGAAACTATAGACTTATAATAGATCATGTTATAACATCTTATTTTGTTGAGTTTTTAAGCAATCAGATTTAACAAATCGTCACTACATTAAAAAATGTCCTTAAGTATCTGTTTCTCATTTCCACTAGTTTCTACAAACATAAAGAGTAATACTGATAACTGTTTCTTTGTTTTCATGATATTTGCATTGTTTGACAGCTTTGTAATATATCACAGAATCAACAATCACATAAGAGTTATTTACTAGAAGCCATTAGAATTGGACAAATTATGTTAGGAGAAAAAATTGTATAATATTTGGTAGAATGATAGTGAAATGCTAATAGTGCGAAAGTGAAGCTAACTGACACGGTCAAAGAAACAATAAACACCATGGCAATAAATTATGATGCAACAATAAAATGTAATGTTTCAATATGAACGTCAGAAGTTATCTATCGCCTAGCTATCTATCTCTAATCTCTGACTAGCTTCTCTAGCTAGCCGTCTAAGCACATGCTACACCAAAATAACGCTAATAATCGTTTCCGCCATATTCTAGTTTCTCCTTTTAACTATTTCTAGGATGTTTGAAGATTAGGGTCTGGAGCACAATGTATGTTCAGTGTTTGCATTGTTTTTTTTTTATTCTATTTATTTTGTGAACTTATGTGTCTAAGAATCAGATTTTTTGGGTCTGTCTTTGGAAAGTTTGAGCTGCATGTACCTGAATTGCTTAATGTGTTCTGTCCAGGATGACTTCCCAAAAGCAACTACTAATGGGATATGTGTCTCACCAAATTTTATCGTAAATTTGCTCAGAAACATTTTTTTTTTCATCGCTCGCTGATGTTTTTTTTTTTTTGTAGTATTTAAGCCCATTTGTGCTTTCTTTCAAAAAACATTCCGGTTTATTCAATGAAGTGCTTTATGACTTTAATGTCTTTGTGTAACGTCTACTTTAATTTCTCCCTGTGTTTTTCCGTTTCTGTTTTTCCATCCTTGCTGATTTGCCCTCTCAGGCGACATGTATTCTAACCTCAATGAGGGACTTGTACAGTGTTATTCTCCGTGTCCACTATTCACCAAGTGTCAGACCTCGGCGACTTTAGTTGCCTCTGCTCAGTTTAAGCAGTCTGTGGGCTGAAGGATCAAAGGTAGCACTAAAAACCAAACCTACAAGCAGAGCTTTTATCTCAAACTTTCTTCAGTTGTAAGAAGAAATGAGAGTTAAAACACTTGTTTGTGATGAACATCAAAATTTTATAATGGAGAAAAGCTCCACAGCGATCTTAAACGACAAAACTTTAGATTGTGAGGTCAGATTTGAGGAAGTCTTACTCTGCTTTATTGTATTAGCTTTGTTGAAGTTAGCCTTTTTCTTGTAGATAATCAGTACCAGCCTTTCTTTCTTATGAATAAAGACATCGCCTGTGTCCAAACATTCCCCCTAATCACTAAATTCCTCAATCACTATTTATGATTAACTTTATAATGAACTCCGTTAACTGACCGTTCGGACATATGATCACTACTTTTCGTTCCCCGTTAGTCACGTAACTCCGCCTCCCCGCATGATGCCTGCACCATCTGTGTTGTCGCTGCGACAACAAATCCCATGAAGCATCATGGGACATACCTGCATGTATAGTGAGCACCGATGGCTATCACTTTTCAAGGTGCATTGTGGGAAATTTCAAATCCACTACTTTTTCATCTATTAGACATATGGTCACTCATCTAAAATGGTGTAACCGTTATATATACTGCATTTACACTACCCTTGAAAAACCGATCCATGCCGAGACCGCTCCGAGCTCGGATTACTTAACCAGGCTGAGCTTGGTTCTGACGACCGTTTACACATCACGCTATCTCGGTTTCTCGCGACGATCTGTGGTGTTTACTGCCAGTATTGAAGGAGGAAATCAAGCAGTTGGTGTTGGTAATGCACCAAAAGTTGTTTGCCAACCGCCATAAAACACAAGAAGACGTAGACGAAGAAGGAGGGAATCAAGCAAATCAAAATGGCGGCCCCGTCACATTCAGGAAGTTATGCTTGATTATTATTGCTGTACTTCGGTGTTTGTGGAGGGTCAGGTGAAGACGGCAAGTTGTTTATAGTTGTTGTTCTTCTGTTTTGTGTTGGTTGGCAAGCAACTTCCGGAAGGGCATTACCACCAACTACTGGAATGGAGTGTGAATCGGGATGTGCAGCCAGACGGAGATGACGCGTTCTGCTCATGCGCTCTTGTTATCAGAGAACCGAGCCAGGGAAAAACTGAGCCGAGCCCACCTCTAGAACTGGTCTTCAGTTATCTCGGTTCAGTTGTGTCTAGCTCGGTTCAGTTCAGTTTGCTTTCCATTTACACACAATAAGTTATCTGAGTTACTGGGCTCGGACCGGTCTCGGCACAGTTTTCCAAGGGTAGTGTAAATGTGGTAATAGTGCCCTATATAGTGATTATGGCGGGTGTTCAGACACAGCCATCGTTAGGACACAAATTTGTTCCTATAAAAAACTAAAAAATCAATCCATTTAATCTACTTTGGCTTTGAAACTCTGAGCCCTATAAGAGCCATAGGAAGAAAAAACAAGGAAGAAGGCATACTTTGACAAGATCCTGACTTGTTTTTGTGAGACCCACGGAGGTTCTGCAAAACCCAAAGTTGTCTTGTTATATCAAAATGCTTTTTAAATTAAGAGCTTTGTCAAACTTCACAGATTTTTCACAAAATCTAGAAAAAGTAAAGATTTATTAGCTGATAATCTTTTCAACAGAACACAACACATAGAGTTGTACGGTTATCCCTAATGGGTTCTTTGTCCACATCGATTCATTTTGTAATGAAACTCAAATGAATCACTATTTGTCTTATATCTGTCAAACAAACTGTGGAAGTGGATCATTGGTGCTACTGCAACTCATGCGATATGGATGTTACCATTAAGTTGCAATGTTCTTTGTTTTGTATGTTTTTGTGCATGTGCTAGTCATTTTGAGAGCAGGTGATGATCCACGACACAGAAGACAGTACATGTATGCATTCCCGTTGATGAGCATTGTATTGTTGGTAATGGGGAAAACTTTGGAGATTCTATGAAAAGTTCTGGGAACCCTGTCAATACTTTTTTAGATGTAAAAAAAACACAATCTTAATGAATTCAGGAATTGATGCAGGACCTGCCGGATTTGCAGGAGATCTTGTAAAAACATTTTAGGATCTTGTTGAATCTATTTTCAGGATATTAAAAACATATTTGATTTTTTTTTTTTTTAAGCCAGTTGATTAGGTTTTTAATTTAATGTCTCTGAAAGGGTTTAGTTTAAAAACATCATTACTTCAAAATAAACTGGGTTTTACTCATAGTTGCCATCATGGATTAAGCTGAATGTTCGTTGTGATGTAACCCAACACCAATGTATTTCTCCTTTTTTTTAATTGTTTTGAGAACAAAACTTATCCCGCTTTATGAGTTTTTTAAAAGATTTTAAACCTTCATGAGTCCAATTGGACTGTTGGATCTCTCACCACATGGTTCAGCCATATTACATTTTTTAAACCTGATTGGTTATAAATATTGCCTTCTCTATAAGCCAACTTTTTCTCCTTAGGGTATGTTTGGTTGTTTTTTTCTGAATGAACTTTGAAATAACACTTTAAACCACCAATGGGAGACAGAAGAATTAGCCTTGTCCCATTTATTTTGAAGGGAGGACCCACATATAAACAGAAACTCAAATGCGTAATTCCGGTTCAGTAGGTGAATCTGCAGCATTGGGTTTAAGAAAGAATAAACATTTTTGTGTAAAATTAAGAATATAACAATAAAACAACACTGTTGGAATATTTTTCTACCTACTTTTACATGAATAACCTAAGCTTTACCATTATTGGCCTGTTGATCCAAATAGGCCTAAAAACCACTGAAGTTGCTCAATCTGCTTCACGAAAATGTTTGCACTCTGACATCCGAGGCATAATAATGTGGCCTTGGTCTGACCTGTGGCTGTGTTGCAAAGCTCTACGCCTTGGAGCTGCATTAAAAAGGAAATAAAAACTAGCTCTATGCTTGTGGAACCTGCTGTCCTTTGGTCAGCTACTTGTGTGTATGTAAATGTATATACACTCATTACTATTTATTTAGTATTGTATATATTATTTTGGTTATTTATTGATTTATTTATTCCAGAGTCCTGTTCATTTGTCAGGCACCTGTGGCATATTTTGATAGTTGTAATCACATTGGTTTGTGATGTAGAGGAGGAGAGGAGGTGGTTCTATTCAGGGGCCTGTGGGTGGGGGTTGGTATGTGGGGGGTAAAAACCATAGCTGTGATTCTAACTGTTGCTCTCCTCGTATTGGACAATGATATACTCTAAGACCACTGTATGTATTACTGCTTGTTGTGAAGATGATCTACAGTGATATGACAATAAAGATCTAAAACCGCAAGAGGATGCTGTGTGTAATGTGTCTCCATTGATTCAATGAATAATGTTTAAGCCTACTGGTGGTGAGCTGGCTCTGATGGTGGGGGGGCACGCCGGTCTCACCTGGTAGGCCCAAACGTATTGTGAGTTTTTATTTGTTACGTCTGTGTGAGGGGCCAAAATAAGTGAATATAAGGTGGCAAAATAATCAGTATTGCGACAATGCCATTTTTTGGCCCCGATACCGCAGTATCGGCCGATACCATCTGTTTGAAATTGATGTGTGTGTGTATATATGAAGAACTGCATACTACTTGGATGTAAAATAATTGCCATCATGGCTTTTTAAAGGTGCTGCCTACCTTTGTGAAGCAGGAAAAAGACCAATACAAAGTGAATCAAGTAGAACTTTTTATTGCCTACCTTGAATGGGTGACAATAGTTGAAGAAACGTTTGGCTCTCAAAATGGTATCGGTGCCCTATTTGTTGGTACTCGCCGATACCGATACCCCCATTTTAGTGCCCAGATTTTCTTGTAGAGTCTAAGGGGCAGTGTAAGGTTCAGATAGTGAGTGAACAACAGCAAGCTATGTCTAGAAATTAAAGCTTTTTTGAAAAATTCCAATACCTCTTTGTGTCATACAATAATAGAGATAGCAATTCATTTACAAGACTCTTCAATGAGATGATTACTGTAGTGGTATAATAATTATGGGCCAAATCATTAGATTTATATAGATTTGTGAACTCTGGCTAGGAGGCATTGGTGCTCGTTTGCTATGTTTTTCGTGTAGAACTTTGAATATAGGAACAAATATTCCTAGGTGTGCAGTGCGAAACATTTTGGCTACATGGAAAAACAATGATGCTAAAATTATATAATCTGGCCATGCAACACCATGTGGTCTTAGTGGACACCTAAAGAATGAACCCAATGACAGGCATGAAAGATTCAATGTTCATTTGAATTCAATTTAATATATATATATATATATATATTTATATATATATTAGGGATGGGACGATTTATGAAAACCGTCAGAACCGTTCGGTTCGGTTCGCGTGTGTTTCGTTCTGTTCATGCGCTGCTCCTTTTTCTCATAGGCGAAGCGATTACAATCCAGAGCAGAAGGTGGCGCTACTACGACCAAAGCCAACTAGCAGTAGTAAACAAGAAGAAGCGAAGCAGCTTAGCCGGGTGTAGCAGGGGAAAAAAATCAGTTGTTGTGGAGAATTGTGTGGGTATGGCGAGTGGGAAAGAACAGGCGTTGGAAGACGCGCCAGCAGAACTTTATAGGTCTGCTGTATGGGAGCGCTTTGCATTTAGAGTGACCTACGATGACGGCGGAAAGAAAGTTGTGGATAAAAGTGCAACAGTGTGCAAGCATTGTGCAACACGTTTTGTTTACGCTAACAGCAACATGACCAACATGTCAGGCTAACCCCGGAATCCCTCATACTCCGTCAGCGCTCCGCCCCGCTGCGCTCCAGACCG
The DNA here is from genome assembly GCA_030533445.1 of Cyprinodon diabolis. Lineage (NCBI taxonomy): Eukaryota > Metazoa > Chordata > Actinopteri > Cyprinodontiformes > Cyprinodontidae > Cyprinodon > Cyprinodon diabolis. The sequence continues at coordinate 39,867,056 of CM060075.1, read as the reverse complement.
GCTGCTCAAAGCAAAGCATACAGCCCCCACTGTGGCTTCGTCCGCTCCCCTCTGAGTCCCTTGGAGATGGTAGAGAGCATGCGCGAGATGATTAAATTCAAAGCAGCAAAACATGTGGAAAGGATCCAGGGTTTCCACGGATCATTTAAAATAATTACAATCCATTATTTTTTGGGGGATTTTTTCATTAATTCCATAAATTTTTATGGGATTTCGGTGTAACAATCAACATGTATCGAACCGAACCGAAAACCGTGACCAGAAACTGTGAATCGAACCCAACCGTGGATTTTGTGAACCGTTCCACCCCTAATATATATATATATATATGTTTCATCAAGTCATTGTAGGTGTTTTAAAATTTTACATTTTTTGAAGCCTTATTCTTTGTGAAATCATTTCCAACTGGTTTGCCTTTTTGTAGACGGCATCACAGGTGAGTTTCCAGTCAGGTTTGTTGTCCAGGGGAACATCATGGTATTTATACTCCCCTACCACCTCCAATTCTTCTCCTGTTATATTAATGAGCCTCTCCCTGGTTTAAAAACCTACTTGCTATGGTTACAAATGAAATAGATTTCCAAATAAATGTCCAAAAATGAAAACCATACTGGCAACAATTCTTTCCGTTTCAAAGCAGACCTGAGATTAAAGCTGCAGTCTGTAACATTGAGAAGAGAGCAGACTTCGACTGAAAATTTGAAGAAAAACAGGTTTCACGCCACTCCCCCACCCTCTCTGCTTCAGTCATGCCCCACCTCCAAGCTCCACCCCTCTCACAGCATCTGCGCGCTACCGCATGCGACCAGAAGCGTCCAAGCAGCGTACGCGGCATGGAGTGTGAACCGGTCAGAGCGATAACACTCACCTCCAAGCAGCTAGATATAAGATGCTGGTTATACCAAAGTTTGCCGTGTAAGCAGTTGTCGGCAGGGGCAGTAAGGGCAGTTTCTCTTTCGCTGGTGGCTGTCGCTCTGCCATGACTTCCCAGCGTCCTCCTGACTGCGGCAGCCGGGCGGCAGTGGCAGGTTCAGCGGTGAGAGGGAGGGGGCGGGATTCAGCGTGTGTGAGCTGTGATTGACACTCCATCAGAAGCTCCTCTGGCTGTGATTGGTTGTTTTGTCTCGTCCCGAAATATTCTTTCCACATTGCAATACAGGCAGTAGGCGGGACCAATTGAAGCAGTTTTTTTCACAGGTTACATATCATGTGTACTGCTGTCTGGGCATAGGGACAGTTTTAGCCAATATGACAAAAAAGTGATTTTTAAAAACTTACAGACTTCAGCTTTAAGAAAATGTGAAAAGCAAGAAAAAAGAAAGTTTGATTCTACAAATCGAGGAAAAAATATGTTATCTTAAAAGAGAATATTAAAACCAAGGTGGCACAGGCACTCAAATGTACAGCCACTTTAGGAAGTGCAATTCTAGTTCTCTACATTAACGAGAACATTTATTCTATAAAACAGCCAGTAAGCGTATACTATATGCCAGGATATTATAACGGTCAAGAAATGGTGCTTAGAAGTAAATGATAATGTTATAAATCAATTAAAATGCCCTAAAACAATTCCAGCAGAATTGTAAACTGTTCATTAACTAGTCCAGAAGCACTTCAGTATTGCCTGAAGTTTGCTTCTAGCCACCAGTTGTTTTACACCAAAGAACACCTTCCTAAAGGGGTTATGCATATCACCAGGCCATCATTGGATCCAAGTAGTTACAGTTAGAACAAGGCGCCATCTAGTGGCAGAAGTGTTTAAACATTTTACAGCCTGTTAATTTTGTATTTTATCAATGGCTTAGACTATTCAGTTTTATTCAATTTAAATAAAAGATCCTTAATTGATTCTAAAAGAAAATTTAATATAAATTAAATAAATTTTACTGCCTCCTATATTTTATTTTAGAATATTTTTGTCTTATAACTGACATCATGAAAACATGTTTTTAAGCAATGGATTTAAGGTAAATCATTTCTCTATTTACTATACATTTGTCTCTACTGTTCCTCATTGTTTAACTATTATTTAAACTTTGTTAATACATATTTAGTGCTAAGATCAAGATCAAAACAGGGGAATTTTAATTGTTTTGTGGTACGTTTGGTCATGGTATGTGCAATCTGCATCATTTCTGTTCAACGTTCTCTGTATAAACAAATCTTTGAAAGAAATGGGATATTTGTTAATAACATGGAATAAGTTATTCATTATCTCTAAAACCTTTACACAGATACAGTTATAAAAAGCTGTATATTAAGATTAAAATCTTCCTAAAATAATGGAAGTTGTGTGTTTCTTCTAAATTGGTCTTGAGGTCCTTGCAGAGACACTTAAACATCTAACTCACATTAATCTGAGAAACAGTTTTAAAGACACCGCCTTGCTGGAGCAGCTTGCAATCATAAAAAGAGGAAAAATCTTCTTTCTAAGAAAAATGCTTCACTGAATGAGGTGAACTATTATAATTCTGGATAAAAATTGCTTAAAGATTGGCTCTGCAGCTGAATATTTGATGTGCCAGAGAACTGTGATCATTCCAATATTACTTCATTTTGATCATCAAAATCTGTTCGGTTTTTTGTTGTTTTTTTTTAAATGGAAAAACAAAAAGTAGAAAGCCATTTTTAAAGGTAAAGCAGACACGACAAAGCTGCTCTGGTCTTAGAGAAATGGTATTCCTTCTAAAACTCTGATGTGAAGTAGAAAATGAACGCTGCATAAAGCCTGAACACAACAATGGCACAGAGATAACCTGGTGGCTGCATCATGCTGTGGGAATGCCTGTGCCTCAGAGCTTTGATTCAAATGTCCACAAGTCCAGATCAAAACTTTAGCTAAGGAATTGTAGCAATAACTATTGCAAAAATAATAAAGAATGGGAAAACCTTGCAGTCTATTTGATAAAGCTGGCAGAGATACACCCCAGAGGTCTTCCAGCTATGGCTGTATTTAAAGCAGTGACTCTGGGAGGGTGAATTAAAAAGCAAACATGGATTTTTTTGGATTTAAAGAGAAATAAATTGAAAATATGTCATTGCTTCCTGCCCCTTTACATCTGAATACTACATTGTGTTGATTGATCATACAAAAAAAAAAATCTTATTAAAAATACTAAACTTTAAAAGGTTGTTGACAAAATGTTTAAGGGTATTAATATTTTTTGTGGAAATATTAGAAAACCTAATCCCCACTTACAATTATTCAAATTCACAAGCAGCCTCTAGAGGCGCTTTAAGAGCAAAGCTTTTATTTTATTTTTTATTTGCCGTTGTTGTTTCCCTCGTTTTATATCTGTGATACGTTTAAGTGCTCCCTGGTGATCTCAACAAAATCATAAAAAACTCGTTATTTTATTAAAAATAAAACAAAATAACCACTGTTTTATTTGCATAGAAATTCTACAAACGAATATACCTACTCCTTAAAAATGAGTGACATGTATTTGCGTTACTGTTTGCTATTTTCGTTTTCTAATTGTCTGTTTTCTGTTGGCACTTGAACGCAACAAATGCGTTGACCCACTTTTATACACGCTATGTAAACGTTGTTTTTCTGCGTCCATTACAAGAGGAAAGTAGCGAACTTCCGGTAATCTGAGTGGCTTCTTTCAAAATAAAAATAAAATCTTAAATATATGTAATTGATTATCCTATAAATAAGGTGGTTATATTTTTCCCGTACATAAAATAAACCAATATAAAATTGTATAATGGGTTGAGAGTTTTAAATAAGTCGAGCTAATAGGTAGCGCCTTCACTGCGTCACGTCAGAATTTTATTTGCGTATTTTCACCGGAAGTTCTCCAAGCTAGCAAAGCTAACTTCACTCTGTTTCCGCGTGTTGATGCTGAAGAGAGGATAGCGAACAAACAAACATTTCGCAGCGAGCGAGAAAAGAGAGGAAAATGGACATGAAGAAGAGGGTTTCTTTAGAGTTGAGGCACCGGTCTCCGGCAGAGGTGAGAGTCCTCGGTTTTCTTTTATTTTTTTTATCCGCAGGAGTGTGCCGTAAACTCCACCGGCAGCGGGAGGAGGAGGATAGGCGGTGGAGCACATGGTAGCTGGACCTGCAGCCCCGCCAAACTAATAACGCCTTTATTTATGAGCTGAACCTAAAGTAGTCCTAAAGTAAAAGTTATCTGTGGAGCTAAATGGTTGACATTGATAAATGTGCCTCGCGGTGCCTTTTTTTTTATTTTCCCCAATATGCGTGTAAACTTCGCTCGGGCCAGCGTCGCTGAAGTTAGCTTCCGCTTTGGATCCTCAGCGCGAACGTTGCGGTTATATTGACTTTTTTATATTTCCGTTCATCTCTTAATGAAATAAAACATTATACTCTTAAAAGTGCTTTTGTTAGTTTTTAAACGCACTTGTTTTTTTAAAAGTATGCTTTATTTTAGACCAAAACAATCAAATTATTTATATTTGTAGGATTTTTTTTTAATTATTTGATTAAAGGAGACTCCTATATGTTAGGGTGCTGGAGCGCATAGGAAAAGTATTAAATATCGCAGTCTTTGAAGGTATCCTCTGTCGTAAAATCAGCTGCCCAGTTCTAAATTAATAATTGTTAAATATTTTAATTAGACCTGATTTAGTCTTTAATTTCCAAAAATGCGCTGAAATAATCGCTTTACTCCATTTTTCTTTTTTTCAAACCCGAAACCAACTTCAACCTCACATCCGCGTCTGTGTTCGGGACCCGTCTAATCTCTGAAACCACATAACCGCCAAGCTATATTTGACTGTAATGGAGAATGATCATTACTGCGTGTTTTCAAAGTACTTTCGGATTTTTTAAATTGTGTTTAAGTTAAAATTTGCTTGCTATCATACAATTGGTTTAACTTACTGCCGTCAGATTATCACGGACTATTTTTTTTAATGTTTTTTTTTATTTTAGCGAAGGCAGGAAATGGGTTTTAAATGTAAGTTCTCACTCTAAAGCCTGAAATAAAACACAGAAAACCAAACTTCAGATGCAAAGCTTTATACATTTGCTATAAAACCTCATTCGCGTATTGCTACACAGAAACAGTGTTAGTAGTTTGTACCAGCGCTGTTTCAGAAGGTAGTCGCGGCTCGTGCCCGCACTGTGTCGCTGCGCGTGCGTAGGCGCTAGCTTAAAGCTACATTAGCCTCCACGGCAGCGGTGCTGCTCTGCTCTTCTGTTAGTAATGTTGAAGCTACCGGGTGTACCATTACATTTAGTGTATGAAGAATAAAAGTATTGTTTTGAATTTGAACAAATGTATAATAATTTTTTATTTGAATATATATATATATTACACCCACGTGCTCGCGCGTGTCAGTAGTTTACAAACAGGGATGGGGATGGGTTATGATCAGATTCTCCTTCCAGTGAACTGGGTCAGGGATCCGGTCTAATGTGAAACAGGTCTGGGTCTGCTTATGAAACTAAGGAGGGTTCTGTTTAATTTAGAAACAATTGGAATATTTTAACAGTAAATACAGACACATTTTCATCTAGGACATAAGAAAAGACAGGCTGTAGATAAAGAAGGAAAAGGAAAGTTTACACTTCTTTCCACTCCTTTGACCGGGTAAATAACTTCCCTTTAGGGGTAACGGTGGGGTAAGTATGTTAAGATTACTTGAATGTTTGTTCAATAATAAAATAAAATGTGAGTTAGGTTAATTCCCATTGTCCTAACTGTGTGTGTTTTACAAAGACACTGAGACGCATGGATTGTCTCATAGGACATTCAGTTAAATGCATCCTGCTTGATTCAGATGCAGAAAGAAAAGATTTGCATTTAAATGTGCAACCCACACCTTGCATGAATTACCACCCTGAGTCATCCGATTGGTTTGCATGCAAATAATAGAGACATCGTCGTGTCACAGAGAGTGAACTTTTATGGGATGTTGCAGAGCAACCCTCTTAATGCTGATGAAGGTTCTCAGTCATCCAGCTCATAGTCATTCCGTAAAAATTCAAAAAAGATATCTGAACCTGTCTATGATTCTAGGGGTCGGACCGACCCCTAGAATCATAGAAAGGTTCAGATATTACAGGCTAACGATGGATCTAAACGACCCATTCATCGGTTACCATTTGCATGTTTCCAAGCAATACAAGGCCTTGTCCATATAAGACTCAAACTCACTGCGGATCCAGACATTTGAATTGAGAAAGCTTCCTGGAGAGGTGGCGAAACGTCTTCAAATCTTGAAAACCAAGTCCAGTGGATATTTTTTGAATTTTTACGAAACCCTCTTAATGCTCTGTCATTTTATCTGCATTGTTATTTAGACGACAATGTGATTGGGTTTGTCTCAAATTTTTTTTGTGGAATACAAGGAGTCAAAAAAAGGGAGACTAAAGGAAAGCAATATTTTAAAAGCTTAGACTCAGCGTACAGACACTAAAGATTTTTTACCCTTTGACCATTGCAGCAGGTAAACGGCTAATAGCTTCCCAACATGCTGTCATTTTATAATTCATTTGGGATTGTTTATGGATATTAAATGTTGGAATATTAAAGTCGTAGGGAAGTCAGATTTAAATGTCAAATCATTCTGGCTTAAACATGTTTATAAATGTACTATTTATCAGATGATATTTTCCCAAAAGTTAGAAAATTTCTATTTAAAAAAAAATGCTGTCTTAAAATCTGAGTTGTTGTTTTTTTTCTTCATTATTTTATGCAGGCCAGTTAGTTATACATCAGCCTGAATACCTAAATTTGGCCAATCATATATCAACCGTCATTTGTCAATCTAATTTTTTCATTTATAGCATCTTGTTTCATATGTTGCAGCTAATATACGCAACGGTTAAAATCAGAATCACGTCTTTTCCCATTGAGTTCCGTCCCAGTGTTCACGGGGATGAACGTCTGTGTCTTCTGCAGGCGTAGAGCTAACAGAACTGGCAGCGTTGCGAGACAAGGGCTCAAACATGTACGGCTGTAAGCCTTCTACACCAAACCAAGCTTCTGCCGCCCTGGCGTCCTCTTCTAAGACATCTTCATCCCCTCTTTGCTCTAAATAAAAAATAGATGACAGAGGAGACTCATCCATGACCTCCGACACAAAACTCTCCTCCTCTTGCATGTTTCTGGTGTCTATAGCGTTCCTTTCTGTGTCGTTTCTAAGTCATCAGTTTAGTGCTACTTGGTCCCAATGGAATTTCCCATTGGGAACCTACTAGCACTAAGTTGCTAACTGGTTAGCAAGATGCTTCCGAGAAACCGGCCACAACCAAACTTGCAAACCTTCCACCACAACAATCCCGCCCCCTTGGTAATCGACCAATCACATTCACTTTATTCACTTGTGCATTCGGAAATGCAACGGTTGGAACAGCCATTTCCCTACGACATTAAGCTCTTTAAAGAAAAAAAGAATTCCTTTGTTAGTCTAAATGCAGCTGTTATTAATAATAATCCGTATTCTAAGTTTGCACCTGTTTAAACATAATTGTATCAGATTTTTATTTCTTGTTTGTAGTACTGAATTGTTGGAAGATCCTGCAACCAAAACCTTAAATTCTTCAATATCGCCCTCTGGTGGCGGTTCTAAGCTAGACCGTCTTCCTTCTTAATTTTCTGATTATTTGTCAATGACTGCAATACTGTGGATCCATATAGTAATCGGCCACAGAAACAGTTTTTTATGACTATAAAAGCTACAAAGCATCAAGTTTGTAGACCAGAGCGTAAATTGATCGCAGCAGTTAGAACCAAGGTTATGGATATCAATAATTATGCCTTTAGGAAATTTACATAATATTTATTTTGATAGTTTTGTTTGTTCTTTAAAGGGATTTTATATTGAACTGCATTGAGGTCCCTAAAAGTTAAAGCACAGATTTAAATGTAAAGTTTATTGAATAATAAAAGGTTTATCAGCTATTTTTTTTTTTTATCGACTAAAATGTTACTTTGTGCATGGGTGCTTTCAATAACAATGCCTTGAGATCAAGTGATGCTTTGCTGCTCCTCCATTGTTAATGTTTAGTTTAAATCCATAATGTTTTTGATGCTAAAATTGAGGCTGGAGTAACATTTGGTATTGTATGATTTTAATCAGGTAAATGGAGGAGAGAGAAAAAATACAGCTTTAAAAAAAACCCCTGATGAGTATCAGCCTTTGGAAATCCCAGTTTAGTCAATATCTGGTTCTGAGTGCATCATAAATAACTTGGTCATAACAACACAAAGGAGTGATTTATAGACAGAGTTCAGCCGTAGCTCTTAGTCATCTCTAAACTGTAGCATAAAAGATTGGGGTGGGTTTGTGCGACTTATCGTTGGAGGAAATCACCTCATACTGATGTTTTTTGCTCAGGTCCAGGAACTGGTTCTGGACAACTGCCGCTCCAGTGACGGAAAGATCGAAGGAATCACAGAGGAGTTCTCCAACCTGGAGCTGCTCAGCCTCATCAACGTCGGCCTGACCAGCGTAGCAGACATCCCCAAACTGGACAAGCTGAAGAAGGTGGGAGGGAGCCTGATTCCAGCAGTCAGGGTTCATTCCTTAACTAATTATTACAGTTAAGGAACGTGGACTAATCGGAGGTTTCTGTGTTAAATCTGCTGGGAATCTTTGCTTTATGTCCCGATGTTGTGAATTATCTCATTCTTTATGTTCTTGAATATGCAGAACATCTTAGAAACTGAGTAAAACAACAAATCTTTTTTTAATTTTACAACCTTACAGCGTGTGTTTGACCCTCTCTCCCTGCAGTTGGAGTTGAGTGATAACAGGATATCGGGGGGTCTGGAAGTTCTGGCAGAGCGGCTGGTGAATCTAACGCACCTCAACCTGAGCGGCAACAAGTTCAAAGACCTCAGCACGCTGGAGCCGCTGGTAAGTCTGAGACCGGGAGGTGAAACCTGCTGGGGGGTTTAATGAAGCAGAGTTTAGGTGTTTGTTAATCCAAGTGAACGCTGAAGCTCCTCTGAGAGGAAACATTGAAGCTTTAGAGAGGAGCAGCTGGGAAGTAAAGAGACGGAGCTGACTGGTTCAAATAACAGGATAGTTGGCTCTTAAATTAAAAACTTTTTGTTTTTTCTTTTGTTAGAAAATCTCCAGTCCTTGAATCCATCATGTTTAAAACAATCTGAAAACCTGTAATCTCTGAATTGATACCCAGCTGTATAAACAAATGTATAGTTTATGTTTTCTCTGTAAATCATGTGTTTGGTTTAATAGAATCTGATCATTTTAACATGGCAGATATAATTGGTATGAAGCTAATTAGCGACGCTAGGTATCTAGGAAACAACACAGCAATTTTCAATATAGTAACTATAATGTTTTTTTAATAAGATTATAACTACTGTTTAGAAAAACAAGCATTGTTTTTTTAGCCTAGTAAATTAGCCCCACCCACCAGCGGCCAAAATAATCTCTGCCTGCGAGTGGTCTAGCCTCGATCAATGCCCCCAGGCCCTAGAACTGGCGGGCCAATCACAACGCAGAGATGTCTTTTGAAATCCTGGATGCAATCCAGTGTGATGACAAATCTGCACCAGATTTTCACGACTGCATTAGAAAATTAAGCAGATTGTAAGGTCGTAATTATGTACTTATAATGTCAACTTACCTTGGCTATATTTCGCTGAAGAGCGACATCCTTTAAAAGTCCTTAAAAAGTCTTAAAAGGCATTGAATTCTTCAAAGAAAAATTAAGGCCTTAATTGGTATTAAAATGTATTAAATCAGTCTTTTGTAGGTCTTAATTTTTAAAACATTATAAATAGGATCATTTTTATTACGATTTATTTTTGTAATCTAAATAAAACATTAAAATTGACAATTTTTGTTTTTTCTTTTTATTTAAAGAAAAAAAATGGCTCGCCATTATTGGTTCCGTCCCGATAGCGGAACCAATAAAAGCGGGACATTTGGGAGATGCTCCATTCACTTTTTGTCTGGAAAATATGAGCAAGTGTAAGTGTAACGAAAACTGGCTCCAGCCAAGAGTTTTCTCCATGGCTAAAACCAGGGAACATACATGAGGCTCAGTGGATTTTGCGCAAGAAGTCATTCAAGCTCGGAACGATGGGAATTAAGGCAGTGGAGTCGCATGCGAATCGCGAAACACAAAGCTTCAAAATCGAGTCACCAAGAAACAGCCGGTATTTCTCAGTTTAGTTCCACCCTTGTCTCTGCAACGCCTCCACTTATCACCAAATCAAACATACTAAGAAAACCATACAAAGAAAAATAGCTGCAAAAAAGACTTAGCACTGGTTATGTTGTGGCTTTAAAACTGATTTGTTTTGTTCCCTGCTAAAACAAAGTTTGTGAATTCAGTTAAATAATTGTTAAAATATATCTGTCATTTGTGTGATTTTAGCTTTCTTCCTGTATGGGAAGCTTCAAAATTTGAAACATTAGTGCAGTGGTTTATGTTAAAATAAACCTTTGGGTTAAGTTGACGCAAGCAGGTTTTTCTTGTGTTTCTTGTGAATTTGGTCTTAACTTTTTATTTCAAGTGGCATTAAAAAGATTTAAAAAGTCTTGAATTTAACTTTCCTTATGCTGTAGGAACCCTGCATCACATTCAAAATGAAAATCCAAAGTAGTTTAAGGAACTTTAGGTCCGAGGCTTCCTCAATTATCAGATGTAACATTGATAAATCTGTATTCATTTATTTTCATTGTGAAACCTCATTCAGATTTGGACATTTTACTGATTTCTATCAGCTACATGTTATATAGTCTCACAGTACATCTTTGCTCTGACATGGATCATGTTTATTAACAACTTAATGATCTAAAAATCAGATGTTTACGGTTTCCTTCGTACCAGAGGCAGATTTATAAATCAACATTTTTATTATATATCAACCATATTTGCTGGAACTGCTGTGATGCTAACTAGCTTCACCCATCTGTAAGGGGTTGGAGGTCCTGAAATGAGTCTGACCTTAGTGACGGTGCTGATGTCCAGTAGGTCAGAACCTGGTCGTCCTCCATGTTTAGACGGATGAAGCTTTTGTTGCCTTTCCAGAAAAAGTTGCCTCAGCTGAAGAGCCTGGACCTGTTCAACTGCGAGGTGACCAACCTGGGCGACTACAGGGACTCCATCTTCACGCTCCTCCCTCAGCTCACCTACCTGGACGGCTACGACGTGGACGACTGCGAGGCGTCCGACTCTGACGGCGAGGGCGACGGCCTCGACGACGAAGACGAGGAAGGTAGGAGTTCGGCGGCTAAACGTCTGTGATCATTCATAATGTGGGGCGATGCATTAAACGGAGCGCTTCTGGATCTCAGAGGGAGAGTCGGAGGAATTATCGGATGACGAAGATGAGGAAGACGTAGTGGCAGAAGAGGACGATGATGATGAGGACGACAGCGGTGATGATGAGGTCAGTTTCTAACCGGGAGAAACGCCGTGGAGAAGTCTCCTGCTGTTTTCTGCTTCCTAATCCTGCTCTTTGTTCCCGCAGGACGGAGGCGTGAATGGAGAGGTAGACAGCGAGGAAGACGACGAAGAGGAGGATGATGACGGTGAGCTCAATCGTCATCCTTTACCTTTTTATTGTCATAAACACGCCTCACTGAAGCCGCCAGAGGTTAAATGATTTAGAGTGGAGAGCAACCAGCTTCATGGGAGGCGGAGTCCTGCACCGGGTCGGCTACCCGGCGGGTACCTGTATAAAACTTTCATCTACGGGTAGAAAAGAAACGACGTATTATTTCATAGGTGCGGCACATAGGGATAAATGAACAAAATGTGGATATCATAGAGTCAACTTATATGTTTTCTCATTTATTAACTCTACACCTTAGAAATTTAATCAATACTATCCAGATAACATCTTTTTACGCAAGGAGGCACATCTTTGGCCAATTTACAGCTGTTAATCTGTCACTGGATGTGAGCGTGAGGCGATGTTCTTTTCTGCCTCTTTTTATAAATGGCTGTGTACACTTTGTGATCAAGGGTCCGGTCGCACTTCATCATTTAAAGTAGTGATGGTGAGATGAAGCCTCATGAGGCATTTAACCGTTTGGCCAAATTGCTTCAACGATCCCCACAGTTCATGCAGCTTTATGTGAACATGTCACCACCTACTGGTGGACAGCAGAACTACAGTTTGTAATAAAATTTGGGGGTTTTTTTGCAACTGTTTTTCTTTTTTTCCTCTTTCAAGTTCCCTTAAAGCTACAGTGTGTAATAATTACAGGGATATACGGTCAGAAATATTCTGATATTCATGTTGCTGCGGTCTGCAGTCTGGACGTTAGATGTCGCTGAAAATTACAAACTGTAGCTTTAAAATTGTTAATGGTTGGTGTGTATAATAAAATCATTTGTAATTTTTTTAAGTGTAAAATTTGTTAGAACAATCATTTAAGGTTCACAGTTTAGTGAAATCAACTCAAGCAGACAGTGAAAGTGTTTGTGCAAATTGGAGAATCAGAAATACTTTAAAGGCACACTATGCAACATTTTTCAGTTAATTAATGTGTTCCATAACGTTTTGGATGATTAAAAAAGTCATTTCAGGTCGAACAAAGGTTTTCTCGGCCGCCCTGGTGGTCTGTGGGGGAAATACCGTACTTGCAATTGCAGGAGCCCTCGGCCCGCACCCACAGGCTCAGAAGTCTTGTGCATCGCGAGAGTCGGTCTTGCTTTACGGCGAGAACTGCTACACGCCCCCAGTGAAAGGCATGCTCGTTGCTAGCGCAGTGGCGATATTTGTGCATTTATCATGGCGGAACCAGCGAGAATTTTCAAACTCGAAAATTGGAACAAAATAGTCACTTACCGCAGTAGCCATGTTGATTCGTTGAGTTCGCCTGTCTGCTAAGCTCAAAACAACCGCGCCTGGCATGACGGAGAAACCAGGAGAACAGCTGAGCATATTTACGACAGTGCACTTTTACTTTCGCCCTCTGGGGGGAGCCTCGCTGGAAAGTCAACACCGGTAGTATACCTTTAATAATCCCAGAGGGAAATATGATAGTTTTTCCATGTTTTTTGGGCTTAATCGGTTGGTTGTGTTCAACCAATCTTTTGGCTAAACCGACCTAATTTACCCAATCTATATTTTTACTTGAGCAAAACAATGCAAATTAGTCTCATCAGCCAGTTTAATCGCAACTTTCAAAAGTCAATGACAGGTCTTGACCCATCAACTTGTAGAGTGAGAACCTGTCTCTTACAGATGATGCCACCTATGTTGGTGACCATTGTGAGGAGAAAATACTACTTAGCAGTAATGTGTTAACTTTGTCCGGTGGTTTGCTCAAATTTTGACCATTACATTGTTCTAACCAAATTAGTTTTAAGCAACTAGATTGGTTGGAAAAACAGCCAATCTATTCTTAGAATCTATCCAAACTTTATCCAGCTGACAGCAGCTCTCCTCCAAACTCCCACATCTTGACTGAACACTGAGGCTGTTTAGATGCCTGTCAAAATTCTTGCTCTTCCCGAACCACTTCCCGAAGCGGTCACGTGGTTTCACGGTAGCAAGCCTCAGACGTCATCAATTTTGGCCCTGCCTCTAAATGAATCACGCCTCGGCACGTCACTTTGGGGAAACGCCCCCTCCATTACTCGACACATGCCTCAGAGCCTCAGCTGATGTCATAACATCACTAATCAACAGGCTGTGCGGTCCCAGGTTGGTTTTAAATGGGGATAATTGTGGGTAACGGGTCGCATCTCGGTTCTGAACTCTCCAGGTTCAGATATAACTCAACCTGTAACCTATAACTAAACAGTTTTATAAATCAGACCCATACAGGACTCTGCAGTGAGGCGTTTAAAGCAGCGGTAGCTTCTAGAGCAACAGTTATTGAACACCTCACACAGGTCTGGTACATTCATCATATGAACAATGGGGACCAGAACAACACTGCAAAAACAGCTAATCTAAAAATAAGTAGAAATTTCTTAAAATGAGTGTTTTCAGCTTTAATTTGATCAAATAATTAAGATTATTTGCCAATGAAATTAGTATTTTTATTCTTAGAATAAAATTGGATAACAAGGACTTGAAAAATGACATTACAATTGTTTTTTTCTTATTTAAAATGTAAATTGTCTTATTCCATTGGCAAAGTGTCTCACTTACCTGCTAAATTCAAGGAATAAGCACTTGTTTTAAGAAAAGTTGACTTGTTTTGATTTACTTTTTTGCAGTGAAAGCAGGAAGAAGACGCACAGATATGCAGTTATTTATCTTTAATTTATCTTGTTAGAATATAGGAGCTCAGACATCTGCAGATGATGATGATGATGAAGCTCAGTCTGTTGGTGCAGAAATCAGCTTTCTGCTGCTCTTCATCTGACCCGGTCTCCTAATCTGTGCTTTTCTTCTCAGAGGAGGATTCATCTCCGGTCAAAGGACAGAAAAGGAAGAGAGACCCTGAAGACGAAGACGAGGATGATGAGTGACCCCCCCCCCCCCTCCTCCTCCTGTTGTCCATTATAAACAGACACCAGCTCTGCTTCCATTTTCACCCAATCACGAATCCTCTCCAAAGCCGCCATAACTTCAGTTTTTCTTGTTTCTCCAAATGAAAATCCTCTGAACGCCTCATTCTTCAAGATGTTTTTGTTTAGTTTTTTTGTACATTTCTTATAAACTCAGGAATGCAATGTTAAATCTTCAGACTTATAGGTTAGTAAATGAAAATCCCTTAAGAAAACATTGGTAGATATTTTTCTTCCTAAACGAATCCAACAGATTTCTTTGTTATTTATACAAAGGCTCGCCACCTTTAATCAGCTCCAGATTCAATCTTTGTTTATAAACAAGAAACTTGGACCAGATTTGTCATTTTTGTTAATCCACCTCTAAAAATCCAGCACGTATTTTTAGCAGAAGCAACCTGAAGGTTGCATGATCAGCTTCCTCTGATATTCTGGGGAATAAAATAAACCTTCAGCCATAAAATGCTGCGTTTAGGAACAAAGTATAGGTGAAGTCGTTAATTATCTTTCTACGGTTGTATCCATCAGAAGCTATTTATGTGATGCTGAATGGATGAGCTCTGAAATGATGACATTCAGGTCAGTGGATGCAGATTTTTGTACTTTGATGTTTGAATCGAGTCCTTTACTCCGTTTCTCGTCCTCTTCCCTTTTTGTCCGTAATCTTCTGCCAACCTGCCCCCCCGTCTCCCCGCAGCATCCTGTGCGCTCAGGGCAAACTGTCTTTTTTGTTTTTTTTTGCCAGCAGAGCTTTTTAAAAGATCTATTTTTTTCAGAGAAAGTTTTGTTTATTGTTGTGTGGCTCTCAGGATGCCGTCTCAGACTCTTTCTCTCGCTATGGCTTCGAGTTCATTTCCAGAGAGATCCAGCTGTTCCTTCACTCTGACAGCCGCAGTGAGGTGGTTTGCTTTCTTTTGGGGTTTTTTTGTTTATTTTTTTACTTTCTGTAAGTTAAATGAGAATTCATGCAAAAGGACTGTAAATAAAATCTTAACATTTTCCTTCCGGTGTCTTTCTGTCTTGGTTTTAGTTTAAACTGCCATGTTTTTGTCCAACCATTACTGGTAAAGTGCTGCATATTTAGCCTAGTAAACTACCTCCACACTCCAGCAGCCAAAATCATTTTTGTCTGCGAGTGATCTAGCCTCGATCAATGCCCGAGGCCCTAGAACTGGCAGGCCAATCACAACGCAGAGATTTTGGATGCAAAGCGGGCGGGGTTTTGAGGGCGCGACGACAAAGCTGCATTCTAGGTTTTTGAAAGCTGAGTCCACCCCCTCTGTTTAAGGTTGGTTTTTCTTTACACATAGATGGCTTCCTTCATGCCCCTCTCTAACCACCTTTTTTTAATCCAAAATGTGAACATTCTGGTCCCCAAAAGAATGTCCTGTGTTGGGCCAAGCGTCTGTGAAGAGGTTGGTTTGTCCAATACAATGATCAGAGCATTCCGAACTGCATGCACCACCCTGCTCATATTTGGTCTGAGGATTTTAATCCACCCCTATGCCACAAACAAATCAAAAGCCTAACCTCTCTAATATATACAATATCAATAGATGTGTCTGGATCAGAAGGTGGCCCTCATGGTGTTCTTGTTCTTTAACTCCAGCTCCAGCTGAGCAATCCTCACCTGTGGGATGGAAACAACCACAATCACAAAGGATTAAGTTAATCCAGCAAAAATAAAGGAAGTGTCATTTTATCCTAAACTATATAAATATATATGTATTTACTGTTGCAGACTTTTCATTGTTCCTGCTGTCTGATTGGTGGGGAAGCTAAAAACTTCTTAATCAAAGGGGCCCACCAAGAACGCTTTTCGGACCCTTGAGTTTAACCTAGTAAGTTAGCTAAAATTAGCGCTTTGTTTTAGTTTTACGGCACTCGTGGCTCGTTTTTTCGACAGGAAATTGGGTATGAGAGAGCCCAGTTCGCAGGCATCCAGGACTAAGGCCTCTGTACGTGGGTCGTGCACGCTAACCGCGGCACCACCTTCATGCCCAAATTAGGACATTTTTAAGGAAGTGGATTAATCTGCCTACAGAGTCATATTATTGTAATAGCAATGAAGAATTTTTTTGTCCTTAGTTTAGAATAAGACATTAGCCACGAAAAATAGATAAAGTAGCTACTTTGGCTAACTCGTTAGCACTAGCCCATTTTGATAGATAAAGCCTGTAAATGTTTTTTTCTAAATCTAATATGACTTCATAGGTATTAAACGTAATTCTTTATTTTTATATTTATAGCAGTTTGTTTTATTTTTGTATTTATTTGGATTTTTTGGCAAGCAGACTTTACATTTCCCCCAAAACATCTCCTGAATATTTCAGCAAACTGATTAATCTGCTGTGGAAATTGCACAAAATATGCCTTTTTGGAGTTTTCTAAATTAAATTTGAGCCCCAGCACAACATAAATTCAGATTGCATTACTATATTTTAAGCAGATAAACATTTCTCTAAGCAGGTATTTTGCATATGTACACTGAGACTATAATCATCAGTCCACCAGCAGAAACTGGCTTTAATACCTTAACAAAAAGCAAGCAAACTGTCAGGTTTAAATGTAAAGCCAGTTTTGCATCTTTTCTTGGAAATCAAAATGCAATACTTTGCTTGCGTACTGACATCTTTCTGATGCAGATCCTCCTTCAGGCTTCTGATCTCATCCTGTTGTTTGTAAAATGTCTGCAGGAGCTGAAACATAAGTTGTAGGTGAGTTTATTTAGGGTTTAAGTACATCATCTGATTATCTGACAGGTTCTACCAGACCTCCTTCTCGGTCATAGGAGGTGGTTTCTCTGCAGGTTCGCAGCAGTGTGGGGTGCAGCCGTACCACCACAGCGGACACCCTGTCTCATCCGGCTGCCAACTGGACAGGTCACCCAGATACCCCAGATCTCTGGGGTATTTGGCATCCTGATAGGCCAGCTGCTCCTCCAAGAAAGCCTGAAAACATCAAAACAAAAGTGTACAAGGGAGTTCACAATCAGAATTGACCTTTCAGGTTTAATAACTTCATTGTTTTTATCCAAACCCATTTGGAAGGCCAGTTACTAGAGGTTTAAAGCAACTGAACAAAATTCAGCTACATATGCAATTCAAGCCAGTTAAGTTCAATTAGACCAGTTTAGTAAAATTAAATCTAGAAATCTTATGTTTTAGACTAAATGATCCCTATCATTCTTGAACCCCTGTGTAAAAATATTATCTGTTGACCTTCATATTGTTTTCTGCACAGCCACAACCTCAAGTGTCTCTTTAATTAATTAACTAATTGGATAGACCAACACTATCTTTATAATCATGAATTGGAAGGAAAATTACAAATTGTTGACCCCCATTACTCTGAAACCCCTAAATATAATCCATTGTGACCATTTCCCTTGATTTTTTAGGCTGTTATGGGACATAAGGTAAAAGGATGGATGCAAGTGAAAATTTATTCAGTTGTAAAAGATAAAGACCTTTAAAGAATTTCCCTTGACAACATTTAAAGAAGATTTTAGTCAGTTTGCCTTTGGGCTTAATTAAGCTTTTTTTTAACTCCAGTTTTCAATTCCAGGTTGTCCTGAGCAATATATCAGCCTACCTTTTCCACAAAGTAAAGGTTTGTGTTTGTCACAGCCCCATCAGCTGGTCCCATCTGGAACCTGAGGGAGCTCAGCTTCCTTATCTGGCCTTTGTCAGCAGGAATTTCAGCATATGGGTTTTCTACGTGAGCATCGGGCCTCAAGGACATCAGCACTGGGCCTGATGACGAGATCAAAACGCTACCAATAGCTAAATGCATGAACCAGTTTTATGTTTTTCACCAGTTTGGCGCCTCTGTAAGTTACTTACCCCAGTTGATTCCCATCAGCCACTCGTGAGCCGTTAAGGCTGCCCTGTTTCCGGCTGTCATTGGGTACAGATCCTCATGGAAAACGCCTGACTGGAGGAGAGCAAAATATCAGACTCCATGTTTTTCTGCACCTTTAACACCTGCAGTAATGAGACAGGGGGAGACTATCGCTACCTGTTTGCGTGGTATGATCATCGATAGAGGCTCCACCAGGTCCTTAATGGCAATCAGACGATAAAACCTGAAAATTTCACAAGCGTTTACATCCAGGCCACGTTTTGGCATCACCCCTGAAATGATGACGAAAATCTGAAATTAGACCAACTGTTGCAACTCTTGCAGATGTAGTTTTACGTCTTTTAGCTGTTAATCACTTTTCTAATTTTACTGTCTTATGTGCGATTTTTCACGATTTCACTCTGGGGAAAATAAACAACACTTGGGCGAGACATTTTTACCCATATTTCCTACTGATAGCGTTAAGAGGGCCTGGGTGGATCCTATGTACAGCAGCCTAGTTTCTGTTGGCAAGCCCCAGTGTAGCTGCGGCTACAATGTAGCTTGCCACCACCAGTGTGTGACTAAAAACTTGTGTTGTAAAGCACTTTAAAGTCCCCTGACTTGGAAAAGCACTATAGAATTAAAAGCCATTAAGAACATAGGAATAGATAGTTTTAGGTTTAATGGAAGTATTATGTTTCATATTCATGCCAGAATCATAAAGCTGAAAGTGAGCTCCCTAAACAGTTACACTAGTAAGCTAAAAGCTCATTTATTATTTCATTAGCTGGTTAGCAAGGTCGAAGTAGAAAAAGCTCTTAACTAATGCAGCTGTTTAAATGACAAGGACATGTCCCAACTAAGAAAACCTATTAGATTTACTAGCAATTCCCTCTCTGTTTTCAGCATAATGCTAAGTAGCTTTAGCCTACCAGTTAGCATTAGATGCTAGTAGAGATAATGCTTAATTTAGCCAGGATTAGACCCCTTTATTGGATAGATTGTGACTACTTTACTTTATTTGATACTAATTCAGTATTTGATCAAGCCAAATGATTTTCCAATATGGAAAAAAATTCAAGTTGAACTAGCTTTAAGTTGGAAAAATCAATTCTGTTGGTAGTCAGTTTCTCTCTTCAAAAGTTGGAGATTACAAAGCAGTTATAGTTCTACAAATTTACAGATTCATGTTAGGTATAATAACTAAAATGGAAAATAAAAAATATTTATTGACTTGTAATGCTACAATGAGACCCTGCTAGTTAGGGTTTTGAACAAGGTATAGGGTTTTATTGGCGATGTAATGTGTGCCAGATCTAACTAACTGTTTTCAGTACTAACACAACCTAAAATCCTCCCACCTAAATAAAATAAACATGGCAAAGTCTTAACCTCTCTTAATATATCTGTTAAAACTGTGTTCCTATCAAATCCACAGTAAATAACAAGGCATCCATTTACTTTTAAAACATTTCTGATTTAAATTCTTTAAATAAACGTTGGATCATCATTTTAGTTCCAGATCAGCCTCCCGTTTCTTTCTGAATATGTTTTTAGTTCCCACTCTGACATGACGCTATTACTCAACAGTAACATTAAAGGTTCAAACACCAAAGTAGTTTAGTTGAACTCTTGACTCTTGATAATCAAATATCCACATTTAAAAATAAACCAACTAATGCTATAAGTTTAAGTACTTTTTTCTGTTTTTCAATTTTCCCCCACACATCTGAAACACTTTTGTTAATTTATCAATTCAATTCAGTTTATTTCTATAGCTCCAATTCACAACACATGTCATCTCAAGGCACTTTACAGTTCACCAGATCATCCAGTCAGATTGATTCAAAGTTTTCCATCTAAGGAAAACCAGGTGATTGCATCGACTCATTGACTCAGATACAATCCCTTACACTAAGCATGCTTGTAGCGACAGTGTAGAGGAAAAATTCCATTGTCAATTGTTGTGTTTCTATTGTTATTCTGTAAAACCGGAAATATTCTATAAAAAGTATCACAAAGCTAATATATAAAACTTAATTAGTTCAAAAGAAGCCCAACCTAGTGACATCAGCTCAACCTGGCAACACTAATTGTAGTCCCAAGGAATATAGAAAGACTATATACCAAGGATCTTCAACGTTTTCCAGTCCAAGGACCCCCAAACTGATGGCGAGATGGAACGGGGACCCCCTAATAAAATATTTGAATGAAATTGTGTTCGATCAAACTGGTCCTATAGTCACTCTATTACAGATGGAGTAATTCCTCCCAGGGATTATTAAAGTATTTCTGATTCTGATTCCTGGTTGATGGGACAGGTGTTGTGAATGAAACGGTGCCCAGCTTGAAAGAGCTCCTGTGTGTCGCTGAATGTGTGCATTGATGACTGAAAGACATCTTCTGCCTCCATTTATCTGTTTACTAAAGTGTGTTGAATTCATGTTAATGTGGATTTAAAGACATTTCAATTAGTGGGAAAAAATTGCAGAGGGGAATATAAAAAAAAAGTTATCAACCAAAACTTTCTCGACCCCAATGCAGTACCTCCGTGAACCCCCTTTGGGGTCCCGGACCCCTGTTGAAGACCTTCACTATATACCATATAGTATCAACAAATTTTGTTACAACCTATAGTGTTTTTATTTCTTAACTATTTTCATTATTTTTCAAATAGTAGAAGTAGTGTAAAAGTAGCCAACAAACTTGTTTTATTGTATCTGTTGTTTTGAGTTTGTTAATCTGACCTAGTCCTTTCTGTGGCAGCAGCGATCGGTACTCCATCAGGAAGCTGATGTAGGGTTTCTCAGAGCTCAGCTCATACGATCTGATGTTCCCATCCCCCTATAAGCACAGGTACAAAGCATCCAAAGCAGTTATACCTCGATAATGTTGAATTTGATTTTAGAGACACACACACATAAAAACAAAACATCTAAAGCTAATAATGAGTTGTTCAAATTTACTAAAGAAGAATGTTTTCAGGTTTCCTGTATGGACCTGCAAAGGTCCTTCAAATATAAAAAATGCTTAGAGCCAAACATTGGCAGAATTTAAATGAATCTTGGAAAATATTTTATTTTGCACATGTGTGATCAGATCCAACCAGCTACAGGAATGACAAGGAATATATTTAATATTTGGAAAAACCTTTCCAGCCAGGTAGAGCATCTGCGTATCGGAGTCATAGAACGGGAAGAGAACGCCTGCAGATCCATCCAAATCTTCTTCATAAAGAGGCTCTGATAAATCATCCTGCACAAAAAAAAAAAAATTTAAAATAAGTGGAAGCAGAGCTTACAAACTGCCCTGCAAATTCACAAGGAAGTTTGGTATTATCATTTCATGAACTGTTTGGGAGGGCATGATTCATGCTGCTTCTATAGGACTGTCTTACTGGGTCCCAGAGGACGACCTGTCTGTGGTTCCAGGGCGAGCTGCCAGTGGACAGAAGCATCTTCAACCCTCTGATGTATAACACCTTGTTAGCCCGGTGGGTTTTGTTGCTGGAAACCTGTAAAACCAAACGGTACCACCAGAACATTAAACTCAATGATAATTATCATTGATGATGTGTGAGTTTATTACACCTTAATATTAGCTGTCTGTTGCGTGTCAGAACTGATGTTTTCCCCAATAGTTTATCTAATTAGGACAGTTCCTCTATGTGGATATACAGTTATAATCTTCATTCTGTACGTGGCAAATATTTGGGAATTAATTGAGACCAGTGTCCTTCAGCTAAGAACAAAATGTAATATCTTGATAAGGCTGGAGCCATGGATGTCTAATCATCTGCTGACGCGTATGATGTAAAATGTGATGATATGGCAGACTGGACATGTATAAAATGCCTTTTTAACTGTTAATCGGGGCAATCTCCCAAGAAGGGAGCCCGGGGGTATGCAGATGCCTTCTGTAATTCTAAGCAACTTCTCTGTTCTGAATAAGATTACAATTTCTATCAGAATCCATTGTCATGTCCCCTGGTTATTTAATACATGTAAGTTATAAAGTGATCTCTTTTCAGGAAAAACAATCGGAGAGATAGAGCTTCAAGGACACAGAGAGCCAATCTTTAATATGCTGAACAGAAAACCTGCAGGATCTTTCCACTCCTTGGCTCCAGGACCCGAATCCTCCTGTCTTTTGAGGTGACAGCCAACCTGCTGCCATCGCTGTTGAAGCTGACGGATAACAGCAGAGCCTCAGATGGATAGCGGTGATGAACGGGCATCAGGACCACCCGGACTGGATGTCTGATGACTGTACCGGCCTGGGACACGTCCCAGAGTAGAACCTGGAGAAGGAATCAAGGAGAAGTTATAAATGATAAATGTTTTATAATTTACCTAGCCTCTCATATTCATTTTAACCTCAGCATTAGTTACTGCTAACTTTAATGGGTAGCATTGCTGCCTTTCAACAAGTAGGTTCCGGGCTTGATTCACGGCCCGGGGTCTTTCTGCATGGAGTTTGCATGTTCTCCCTATGCATGTGTGGGTTCTCTCCGGGTACTCCGGTTTCCTCCCACTGTCCAAAAACCTGACTGTTAGGTTAATTGGTTTTTCTAAAAATTCTCCTTAGGTGTGTGCCTGTGTTTTTCTGCAATAGGCTGGCGACCTGTCCAGGGTGTACCCCGCCTCTCGCCCATTGACAGCTGGAGATAGGCACCAGCACCCCTCGCCACCCCAGCAGAAATACGCTTGACTGAAAATGGATGGATGGATCAAAAGTACATAACTAGCTTGTTGTGCAATCTGTTGCAAAAGAGGAAAATGAAAACAGTTTAGTCCAATACTCCAAAACTTTTTACACTACTTTACACTGTACTGTAAAGTAGGTGAAAATAACATCCAAATAAAGATTAAGACACTTAGAAAACTGACATAGCTAACGGGTAAGCTAATCAAAGCAACCCTTCTATGGCACCTATGATGGGAATCTTGGCAAAGATAGTCGCTAATATCACCAATTGTCAGCTCATGATAGAAACTCATTTCAAACCCTTAAAAGTGAGCATTAATTAGTACCAGTCCCTACTTCTATATCAGAAAAAACTTTATTTGCCAACTCTGTGCACAAAAAAAGGAATTTCACTTTCTTTTCCAGTGCTCACATCATATTTATCTTGACTACATATATGACCCTTAAAGCCTTCTTTATTTAGGGTTGCTGTTTTTAGGAATCATCCTGATCCCTGTAGACGTATGTATAATTAAAACTAAAGTAGATGGTATTAGCTGGTCGATAAGAATAGCTTTTCTAGTCTCAACATACCTAATTGTTGCAAATTAAGAAGTTATTTTTGGAACGGGGTTTTCCCAGCAGTTTAATAGTTTGCTGTACTTATATAGCGCCTTTTTAAGTCATGAGACTTCAAAGCGCTTTACTCTACATTCAGTCATTCATCCATTCACTGATGGTGGCAAGCTACATTGTTGCCACATCTGCCCTGGGGCTCACTGACAGAAGTGATGCTGCCATACACTGGTGCCACCGGGCCCTCTGACCACCATCAGTAGACAATGCAGATGAAGTGTCTTGCCCAAGGACACAACGACAATGAAAGTCGGAGCCGGGGCTTGAACTGTCAACCCTTCAATTTCAGGGAAAACTCCTACACCCGACGCACCTGTCGCCCTTTAGTTTGTGGCTTTGTGAACGATGTGTGCATTATTACAGAAAGACATAGAAACTGTTTTAATATATTTGACCAACTGTGTTACTGTTAAAATATCCATGTGACCTTGTAGTCGTAGCCAGAGCTAAGCAGCAGATTCTCAGCAGTTGGATGCCACGCAATGATAGCCACCCTCCTGGAATGACCCATCAGAGTCTTTCTGGCCTTGGTGATGTCCCGTTGGACTCCGCAAACTGGAATATCCCAAATCTTTACCTGGAAACATCCAGAAACATTGTTTTTGTGCACTGCATTGTCATTTCTACTGACTGGACAATTGTTGTAGGTTTTAATGATGAAAGAAGTCTGAATCAAATTCAACCTTTAGAGCAGGGATGTCAAAGTGGTTCCAGAACTAATCAAGTGAGACCAATCTGAACATGATGACTTGATGAAATGACAGGAGTCTGGTGTGCCATTGCTTGGCTGGAAAGAAAAACCTGCAGCCACACGGCCCTTTCTGGAACCACTTTGAAACCCCTGCTTAAGAGGAAGAGGTCTGAGGTACCAATAGAAAACCATCTTACTGTGCTGTCTTCTGAACATGAGGCAATGCAGTAATCATCGAATGGGTTCCACTTGACATCGAGGACTCTGCCGCTGTGACCACAAACCCTTGGATACTGAGGGTCCACTCTGCCCGTCTGAAATACAACATTTAAAAAATCGCAATAAATGACCTTTGATCAAATAAATCATTCAAAATTCTCTTAGCTTTGTTCAAGCTCCTTTTCTTTGGGCATTAGACAGTAGGAAGGTCGGACGTGTCGTAAGCGAACTCAAGGGTTGGTATTTTATGATCTAGCAGTAAATAGCAGTAATGCTGGTTAGAGACATCCTCATGAAGTAGAACGATTAGAACCTACATACGCAATGAATAGGCAGGACTAGAAACGCCCCGCCCCCTGCACACTCTGTCACCACGGCGATGAAGCAGGGATTGGCCGAACAGTAGTGGTTATCATGGACGCTTCTGCTGATTGGCACTCCGTCATAGCTGTGTTCCTTGGTGGCTGATTTTCCAAAGACGTGACGAAACTTTGAGCATGGGAAAGATGGCGGCCACGACATCTGGAAGACAGGAAGGGACGTAGGAGAAATTTTAGCAAGCTTTTGTCTCCTTGGTTTCATGCCAACAAAAGCAGATCTTTTAGTTATATCAGATGAGTCTATTGTCATTTCAATGAAGATCTAATAGTATTTTTTAAGATTTTAGTTTTAGAAATAGTCAGACAAATAAAACTTAATTAGATGGACAACATCAAGTATTATAAGCACACTTACGCAAGACCATTGTAGGGTCTTGAGAGCCTTTACAGAAATTAAATTAATCACTTAAAATTATGAATTGTGCTTATGTGTTTAAGATAAAGATAAAATAATCAAGAAATGGATAGAACCAAATGCGTTGGCTGCTGATGCTGTTTTTCTTACTAATCACCCAAAGATTAAAAGATGTTGTAGAAAAAAAATCATATTTCAACCAAATAGTTTGAGTCATGGACTGCTTAGTGGAGCAGTGGTTAGCACTGCTGTCTTGCATCAAGGGGTTCAATTCCCAGCCAGGGTCTTTCTGCATGGAGTTTGCATATTCTCCCTGAGCATGTGTGAGTTCTCTCAGGGTACTCCAGCTTCCTTCCACATTCCAATAACATGACTGTTTTGTAAATTGGCCTCTCTTAATTCCCAGTAGGTGTGAAGGGTTGTTTGTCTCTGTGTTGCACGGCTATGGACTGGTGACTGGTCCAGGGTGGATCTTGCCTCCTGCCCATAGACAGCTAGAGATAGGCACCCGTCTGCATTCCAGTGCTATTTAATAGGTCATAAGCAGAACCTCTTCTTTAACCAGATGCTTTGTATTTTAACACCATGAGGCTTTGAAATGGTCTGTTTAGGGACTTTCAAACTAATTCTTTTTTATATATTAGTCCAATTTAGCATTGTAAAGTCTTTAAAAGTGCCGACTTCAGGTGTACAAATTTTAGTCTCAAGTTTAACGCATATCGTCTGGTTGCTCTACTTTAAATGTGACGGTACCTTCTAGTTCTAAAAAGAGAACAAAGAAGGAAAAGTGTGTATTTATCTGATTATGTTCAGTGCTTGGTTCCTCTACAGGGTCAGACACAGATTGGGACACTCCTTTCCAGGTCCCCTCACTATCCTCTGCAGGACTGTAACAAAATCTACAAAAGTCCTGTTGTACTATTGTTCTATAATGCCTTAATGTATGTTGACACCTGATATTACTCTGTGTTACTTCTTATAAATACTTTATAATCTAGCAACTTACACAAACTTCACAAAGGTTTGTGTAAATTTCACATAATTATTGGTAAAATATATGTAAAACTTCATAAATGAAGTAATTAAACTGCAAAAAATATGAGCTAAAATGTGCTTGATTTCGTGCGCATGTTGTGCATTAATCAGCCGTTTATTCCGCTTTTGGACAGAATCTGGTGCTCAACTCTCGTATCACAGCAGCTATTTTCACCCGTTGTAGTGACGTGTTTTAATGTGTTTCAACATTTATTAATGCAATACGTGATGTTTTGATTTAACACTTTATTTAACACATCTCACACTCCTAAGCCTCCCCTGTTTCAGAGTGCAGCAGATTTATCAAGAGTGTATATCGATACAATTACGAATGATTTTTTTTTTCTTGCTATATTCAATAGGAGTTGGTCTTATTTTATATGCAATCAGTTCATATTAGAAATTGTCTTTGATCTGTATTTAGATTGTTTTGTTTACAGGAATTACAAGACCCATATTATGTTAAGCATTAACCGCCTAAGAGTGTACAATCTTGAATCTTGTTATTTAACAGTATTTTCTACATTTCTGTTATTAGATTCTCGACTTAACGCTATACATTCATTTTATTCTTAAAATAAAAAAGCAAATACTTTTAAATGTTATTCCTCCCATTTATCGTGTCTGCTTCACACAATCCCAAAACCTTACCGTGCAAATTATGGAAGCTTATTGTCTGACCTGATCAATAATGTAGTCAGCCATAGTTATTGGCTTTCATAATCCTATCAATAATAAATCAGGTTCTTTCATACTTTACTATTTTAATCATACTGTCCACAAGGGCTTGCAAATTGAAAACCTCTCATATAAAATGCATTTTAAATATTTATGTTACATCCTGTATTCTTGCAGTGACAATTCATTCCTGACCTTTGACTTTTAGTGCCTCTGCTATAGATCACCTTAGATGGGCTTTCAGACATAGAGGGAAAATAAATAAGAAATTATTGAAGTAAATTTTGTATGCAACTATTAAATGTATGGATTAAACCTTTAAGACAACTCTGAACTCTTTTTTTAAACATGTAACAAGAAATGATGATTAAGGAGAAGCCCTTTGGGAGGATAAAACTATAAACTGTAATATGTTTTCAGGCTTTTTCTGCTTATTACATTTTCTTCATAGTAAGATAAAGATCAACATATCAGGCTATATCGACAAGATTTTACATCATAGACAGAAGAAGAATAAGGTCTTACCATGAGCTTGTTAAAAGTTCTTGCAGCTCGTCTTCAAACGTGTCTCTATGTTGGTGAAACACCTTCTTTCTGGAGCTCTACATAAACCGACCTGACCTTTTACTGGCCACCTGAAAGTTACTCTCTTCTTCTTCCAATCCAAGACGTCTGCCCTCTGCTTCCTCATTAGCCGGGCCGTTTATGCACGGCTGCTCAGCCACAAATGCGTGGCTACAATCTGATACTACTACAGCCACACACACACACGCATTAAACACAAAGACAGACCTAATGATGACAGTCAACACCAATCTGTTGGACATCAATAACATTTTGTAGAAATATCTTACGTTAAAGTTAGATTTGGGCTTGCTTTCTAGGCAATGAGGACTTTCAGTTGTTTCTTATGTTTCTTTTCTGCATTTGGAGGCATGAATTTAGACTGAGCTGTTCAAGCACAGACTTTATGTAAGCTAATGGCTATACACAGTGAGGACGATAAGTATTTGAACACCCTGCCATTTTTCAATTTTGCAATTGTCATCGTAGGTGCATGTCCACTGTGAAATACATAATCTAAAAATAAATCCAGAAATCTTAATGAATGATTTTTTAACTATATTTTTGTATGATCCAGCTGCAAATAAGTATTTGAACACCTGAGAAAATCAATGTCAATATTTAGTACAGTAGTTTGTTTGTAAGTACAGAGGTCAAACATTCCCTCTAGATTTTCACCATGTTTGCACACACTGCAGGAGGGCTTTTGGCCCACTCCTCCACACAGATCTTCTCTAGATCAGTCAGGTTTATGGCTGCTGCTGAGAAACATGAAGTTTGAGCTCCCTCCAAAGATTCTCTATTGGGTTTAGGTCTAGACAACTGGCTACAATATTCCAGAACTTTGAAATGCTTCTTCCAGAGCCACTCCTTGGTTATCCTGGCTGTGTTCTTTGAGTTATTGTCATGTTGGAAGACCCAACTTCGACCCAATTTCAATGTTCTAACTGAGGGAAGGAGGTTGTTCCCCAAAATCTCGCAATACATGGCCCATGTCATCCTCTCCTTAATACAGTGCAGCCACTCTGTCCCACAAACATGATGCTACCACCCCCATGCTTCACAGTAGAAATGGTGTTCTTGGGACGGCATTCATAATTCTTTTTCCTCCGATCACGGTTAGTGGATGACCCAAAAGTTTTATTTTGGTCTAATCTGACCCGTGGCTTTCTCCCATGACTCCTCTTGATCATCCAAATGGTAATTGGCAAATTTAAGACGGACCTTGACATGTGGTGTTTAAGCAGGGGAGCCTTCCGTGCCATGCATGATTTCAAACCATGATGTCTTAATGTATTGCCAACAGTAACCTTGGAAACGGTGGTCCCAGCTCTTTTCAGGTCATTGACCAGCTCCTCCAGTAAAGTTCTGGGCTGATTTCTCACCTTTCTTAGGATCACTGAGACCCCAGGAGGTGAGATCTTGCATTGAGCCCCAATCAGAGGGAGATTGACAGTCATATTTAATTTCTTCCATTTTCACGTGATTGCTCCAACAGTGGACCTTTATTTCCACCAAGCTGCTTAGCAATTTCCCTGTAGCCCATCCCAGCCTTGTGGGGGTGCACAATTTAGTCTCTAGTGTCTTTTGACAGCTCTTTGGTCTTGGCCATGTTAGTAGTTGGTTTCTTTCTGATTGTATGGGTGATGGACAGGTGTCTTTATGCAGCTAACGACCTGAAACAGGTGCATCTAATTTAGAATAATGGATGGAGAGGTCTTTGAAGGTCAGAATTCTAGCTGATAAACAGGTGTTTAAATACTTATTTGCAGCTGTATTACACAATTAAATAGTCCAAAAATAATAAATTGTGATTTCTGGATTTTTTTTAGATTATGACTCTCACAGAAATTATGCACCTATGGTGACAATTTCAGACCCTCCCTGATTTTTTCCTCTAAACCTGTTAACCTGATTGGCAAACTGTAGATAAGGGGAAGGCAATGGGACGGGACATGGGGGAATTCTCTCAATATGTTTCAATACTATTTTATGTTACTATCAATTATGTTTATCAGTTATATTTATCAATTATTTTACATCCAACGAAAAGAAGGTTTTGTTTTAAAAACAAGAAACAAACTAGAAAAGCAGCCAGAGAGCGCAGGCCTCCACCAAGCAGCACATCAACAAATTATAAAAAGTTCTTGGTATGAGCCTCACCTCTGGTAAAAATGTCATTAAAATTTGTTCTGAATTTTTCAAGTAATCCCCCTAACAAGCCAACAAACAAAGCAGCCAACAAAAGAGCGAAAACATAACCTGATTGGTGGAGCTAAAATCTGCTTCTGCAAGTCAATTTCATTGGTAGGGTAGATTACTGTAATGGTGTCTATAGAGATCTGTCTACCAATTTATCATCCAAACACTGCTGCCAATGATCTAACCAACAGCAGCAAATTTAATCACATCTAAACAGCAAAAATGACATAATTTGTATCTGTTTGACAGTCTATAATGCTCTAAATAGTCTTGGGCCTCAATGTATTCAGAGCTTATTGTTAAGGATGAACAGAAGCTTCTTACTGTTTAGCAGACCCAGATCTAAACAGGTTCAGTTCTAGTTTGCTGCTGCTCAGCTGAGGAACAAACTCCCTAAAAACCTTTGATGTGTGAAATCTGATGGCTCATTTAAATCAAAAAAATAATTTGTACTGTCAAATATTGCTTTATGAGTTTATTTGTACTTTTTAAAAATGCATTTCTGTTTGTTTTGACTTCTCTTTATTTGATACTTACTTTTGAGAACAGTTGTTTTTGAATTATTTCACCTTAACTACAGAACTTAAATTGAATCAAAACAATTTGGGCTTTTGTTTTTCATCAGATTCTTCAGAAAACTGTGATATCTTTCTGATGTCGCAGTAGGGTGGCCAGCTGTTCTGGGTCTGCAGCTTTGAGAGAGAGTTGTCTGAGATATTCTGGTCGTCTCACTTTACTGAAATCAGGTAGGAAAACCGGATTTATCAGAAACCTCTTATAAATGAATCCTGCACGCTGATAACAGTGTTTGCCAACTGAAAACTCTCTTCATAAGGTATCTGGGTTCAATGTAGAAAAGATGACAGAAAGATAGGTACTATTTAATCAAATTTTACAAAGAAACCAATTAGTCTTCTCTGTGTTTAGTGTTGGTTGTTTAAAAATGTGCAAATTTCCAACGAGGTATTCGTTTCTATTCGACGACTGACCAACAGAGATGACTAAATTACATGTTTTACATTTTACATTAATAAAGGAAAAGCAAATTGTAATTTCAGGATGTTTGCTTAAAAGGTCAAAGACACATGCTCTTAAATATTGGGTCATTTATCTAACCGGTTTCTACTTCCTGTTTAACATCTTTGTGAGTTTGGTCATTTTGAGAAACAATAATTGAGTTCACCCACTACTGTTCATATAAATTAAATAAGTATACAGTACTGATATGATGTATGGCAGGATGAGGTAAAGAAAAAAACAATATTGTATCAAACTTTCTAAAATTTAAGCAAGCTTTTAGAAGGAAAAAGGCTGGAACCAGTAAGGTAGTTTCAACAGTGTAAAGGAAAGCTCTGTGTTTACACCTTTAAGACTTCTGTCCCAGGTTAGAGAAAAGATCACTCTAGACAAACACTTTAAAACCACTTCATAATGTATATGCATTAATTAACCATGAGACAGGACAAGTAAAAGTAAAAAAAGTAACTAAAAATTTGACATAAACATCAAAGTGTGTGTCTTTGACTGGAGAACTTCATTATTTAATGAAGTTACACACCATTGATGCTGTAGACTAACATTTTACTCAACTAATTAGCAAGTTTTGATCTATCCATCTTTCCATCCGTCCATCCATCCATCCGTCCATCCATCCGTCCGTCCGTCCGTCCATCCATCCGTCCATCCATCCATCCATCCGTCCGTCCGTCCGTCCATCCGTCCATCCGTCCGTCCATCCATCCGTCCGTCCGTCCGTCCATCCGTCCATCCATCCGTCCGTCCGTCCGTCCATCCATCCATCCGTCCA
This sequence comes from Cyprinodon diabolis, assembly GCA_030533445.1. NCBI lineage: Eukaryota > Metazoa > Chordata > Actinopteri > Cyprinodontiformes > Cyprinodontidae > Cyprinodon > Cyprinodon diabolis. Next base: position 39,835,520 of record CM060075.1, on the reverse strand, counting down.
TCCGTCCGTCCGTCCGTCCGTCCATCCATCCATCCGTCCGTCCGTCCATCCGTCCGTCCGTCCGTCCATCCGTCCGTCCATCCATCCGTCCATCCATCCGTCCGTCCGTCTGTCCATCCATCCGTCTATCCGTCCATCCATCCGTCCGTCCATCCATCCATCCGTCCATCCGTCCGTCTATCCGTCCATCCGTCCATCCATCCGTCCATCCGTCCGTCCGTCCATCCATCCATCCATCCGTCCATCCATCCATCCCTCTTTGAAGGGCTGGGTCGGAAAAAAAAGGGCACATATAGTTCGTCTTTAACACTTTTCACGCATTTTGACTCCCAAGCGGGCACTTTAGAATGGTCATGTGCACCACCGCTATCAAAGCTATATTCATACCAACAAATAAAGAAAGACTGTTAAATGTTCTAAAAGTTGGACACATGCACAGACACTAGCAAAACAGGCTTTAGCTTAAGTACTGAAGGAAAACATATAAAAGACTTATGTATAGACTTTTATCTAGATGTTATAGATCATAACTCTTACTGTTGATTTATATGAATACCATACATCTACCAGGTTGTCCTCCAGTTCAATGGCCTCAATGCAACCCGATTCTCAAAAGAGTAAAGCTTTGTCACGAGCGGACCATCTGAGAGAGACGGAGATGGACATCCATTTAATGGTGAGGAAACTATTTCATATCAGCTCAAGGCCATATTTTTATTGGAGCCAGTGGGAATCATAAATATGAACTGGATCCATATATAATACGACTTCTAGGATCTGATATGATTCAATGACCAGTTGATTATTCTACTGTTTCATTTGTTTTTACACACAGAACATAAGACAGCCTTCAGGGGCCGACACTGAAAAAGCTCTTATAGCAATGGACATCTCATCACAGTAGGAAAACAATGAACATCAACAGAAAGTATGTAATTTTAAACCAGTTATCAACAGATTTCTGTTTTCTCTTCTGGTGCCTAGGGTCCCTCCAGAAAGCACATTGATAGTCCGAGAAGCCCTGAGGATAGACCTCCCTCAGCATCTTGTTCTCAGAAGGGTCAAGAGAAGACTCAAGACCACCGGCTTAAATTACACCAACCTGAAAGATTTGGTTGCAGACCTATTTGAAAAGGACGGGTTTCCTTTGCCGCTGGACAAGGAGGTCCCCATGGAGACCAACCAGCTGGAGGAAGCGATGATGATGAACAACCCAGTCGTGAAGAAGGCCCTCAGAATGGGCGCACCTACCCATCTCATCAAGCCTCTCCTTCGGGCAAAAATACTGAGCACTGGTGCCCCCTACACTGACGTCCAGAAACTGCTTGCAGATTTAGAGAAGATGTAAAAAAAAAAAAAAGTATCATTAAAAATGTATGCATCTGCATAGGGGTGTTGGTGTCTTTAAAAAGGGAATTATGGGTGTGAAAGTATCGAAATTATATGCAAAGTCTTAGGTGGATGGCATCAAGCAGCGTTCAGAGGTCCTGCAGCAAGTCTGAGTGTTGGGCCATCCAAGCGGTTCAGCATCCTGGCGTCTCATAGTTTGGGCATCAAAGCATTCTGGAGTTCAGAAGCTTCATGCTGAGTGGGAACCGATCTGAAAAGAGACAGACACGAACATGCAAGCAGTGAAAAAATATCTAAACAATATAAAAGGGTTAAACTGCACAGGTTTATACATAAAAAAGAGTAAGCTCTGATCATTATTAGCTACTCCACAAAAATATTTTCTTACTAAACTTTAGCAAAACATTTTATAAACCTAAATGAACTAAAAATGTTAAAACCTATTTGGTTCTATACAGTTGTTACCACATATAAAGTGAATATAAAAAATGTTTTTTATTCAGTTTAAGTTGCAAACACTACATTCAGTCATTCACACACTAATGGTATGAAAGTGTACAAGCATGCTTGGTTTGAGGGATTGCTTTCGAGTAAATGAGTCGATGCAATCAGCCGGTTTTCCTTAGAAAGAAAACTTATAAATAAACTGAACTGAATTGAATTGGTCGTAAACTATATTGCAGCCACAGCTGCCCTGGGGCACACTGGTAGAAGCAAGGATTTCCATAAACAGGCCCTGCACACCCTCCGACCATCAAAAGCTGGCAATCTGGGTGAGATGTTTTTCGAAAAAACACAAGGTGGACAGAGCTGGGATTTAAAACCAACAACCCTCCCACTGAAGGACTGCCTCCAACACCACTGTCATCCTCATTATTCAAATAATAGTAGAAGCAATTTGGTTTAGCATAAACGTGTCAGAAAAAATAACACAGTATGACCTGTGTTTTTGTTCTATAGAGCTAGCACAGCAACATGGCAAACTGAAACGCCACGATTAGGAACATAAACAGGATTAGGAAATAAAACAGGATTATGTTTAATGAGGTAATAAGCTTGAAAAACAAACCTGAGAAAGTGTTCAGAAAGGAAGCAATTAATCTCATCTTTAAATTCACCAAGAATAGCCTTAAGGGGGCCTTTCTTTCAGAAAAATATATATTTAAAAAACACATTTTAATAATAACATACAAGTCTCATTAAATGTTAAAATAAATCAAATAACAGTAAAAGTTTAACTGATTTGCTCATAGGGCTGGGCGATATAGAAAAAAAAAGCTTATCGATAAAAAAATATGCATATTGATCGATAATTATTGAAAAGATTTTAAACCATATTTTATGTGCAGCTCTGCCTGGACTTTTTATAATAATAAATTATTTAATTTTAATAAAGAACACAAACACAGACTTCCAATTAAATCTTTATTTAACCAACTTTTTTAACCATAACAGAATTGTTTTTAAGGAAACTAACTTAAGAGACCTGAGTTATGTTATTAAATACTGACAAAGAATAAACTAAGGTGACCAGAGAAGTGACCAAAATAAATATAACAAATAAATAAATGGACGCCCACACCGCCGCCGCATTCTTCTAAGCTTAGTTTCCTGCTTTAACCTGAGTTATTACTTTGAAGTTGCTGGCCCCTCAGCATTTTTCTTTCAATTGTTAGAAGTACGAGGGAAACTGCCCAGAACTGAATATATATATATATATATTTTCACGAAATTCCCGAAGATTCCTCGGAGGCGATGCAGAGCCGCACCGGGGCCTACACAGCTCGTACTCCTGCGGGTGTGAGCGGCTGAGATGATAAAAAAAAGTCGGTTGTGTTATCAGACTTGGTTTTCACTGGTTCCCTACACATTTTACAGATGACTGTGGTTTGTTTTTTGTCCGACTTGCCATGACCGAAATACTGCCAGACTGCCGGACTACAAAAACCCTTCTTTGAAACAATTTCCTCTGCCTCTCCTGCTGCGACATCTTCATGTGCTCTGTGTTGTGGTTTGAGAGGGCGGCGCTTTGTGACGGCGTGCCTGGGTCCGCGATTGTGATTGGTTGGGAGGAAGTAGTGACTAGCATAAACCTACATGCTAGGCTACAATGAGAAGGAAGGAAAACTGCGTTTCTTTATCGAACTTTTATCGACGCTCTTTTTTTCTATTGTGCCACACGTCTATCGATCGATATATATCGTTATTGAATTATCGCCCAGCCCTATTTGCTCAATGTCACGGTGAGATTGTATATCATGGCTTCCCATACACGACGCTCTATCTGCTTACATAAATCTACAGGGACACAGACATGATGCTGGAATGATTCATTTGGGCTGAAATTAACCATTCAAAGAGCTAAAGATGTTGCTGAAAACAACTCAACTTTTTTTAGGTTTTTGTGGCACTATGGCTGATTATTGGACAGTCACACAGGGAAAGAGACAAGCGGCAAAGGACCAAAGGCCACATTCAAACCCGGGTCGGCTTCTGTACTTGGGTCATGCATGCTAAACCACTGCTCTACCAAAGCACGTCCATAAAGTGACTTCTGATGGAGATAGATTGTTTACCGTCTAGCAGAGGAGTGCAAACTCCTTGCAAATAAGGGATTTCACAGCAAATTAAAAAAAATCCTGCAAACAGAAAAAAATAGATTAGAAAACACAAAAATTATATTTGGAATTACAAAAATCTGAAAAAAAGAAAAAGAACTGACACACCCTCACAGATATAAAGAGATAAAATAACAGACATACAGAGAAAAAATGCTTTGAAAGCAGAAAAGCTGTGATAGTAGTAAATACAGCGCAGTAAAGTGAAACTAATCGCCCCCGTTTCTGTTTTTATTTAGGAATGATCCCAATGAGTTAATGATCGTCTCTCCCTAGTGGGGAGTGGGGTGAAGAATGAACTTACAATGTCCTGCCACTATACTATTCATAAATTTAATTTTCTTTTTCCAGTTTTCTGATAAAAAGAAAAAGAAAAGAAAAATTAAAAAAGAAAAAACAGATTTTTTTTTTTTAGAAATTACACCAATACCAACACTATGGAAATAATAGAAGTAAATATAGTCACACTGATAATAATTTGGAATTACAAAAATCTGAAAAAAAAAAAATTACTGACACACCCTCAGAGATAACACATAAAGAGAAAAAATGCTCTGAAAGCAGAAAAGCTGTGATAATAGTAAATACATTGCAGTAAAGTGAAAGTAGTCGCTCCCGTTTCTGTCTTTATTAAAGAATGATCCCAATGAGTTGATGATCGTCTCTCCCTAGGTCAGCATCATTTCTGCCTTTGCTGTCAGTTTTGTGTTTGCAGCTTTTTCACTGCAGCTCTCTAGTTTCTGTGTTTGCAGCTTTTGTCCATTGGAGCATTTTTTTTCTTCGCATGTATTTTTTCTGTTTGTGTGTTTCTTTTAATTTTTTTGTTTTTAAGTCTATATGAGTTTGCTAATCACATTTTTGTTTTTACAGGATTTTTCTTTAAAATCATGATGATATTATGTATTTCCATAATCTTCGCCCATTGTGGCTATTGTATTTTTCCAAAAGGTGATTACAAAGTTTACCTTTTAGCACCATTAAGTTTGGAGGGTTGATATATTTCATATTTCTGCCTAATAAATCAGTTTAAGGTGCAGTTGGGCAGAAGAAACAGGAAAAGCTGTCATGCAAAAGTTGAACAGGTTCAACTGTAACTCAAACAGAACAAGGTTAAAAGGTAAAACTTAAAGGTGATGAAATAGAAATCTTTTTATCTTTTTTGGCAGTTGTTGGAGATAATGACAGATTGCTCATTATCAGCCTGAGGTGCATCAGACTGTAGAAACTTAAACAGAAGCATGCATGCTGATAAGCTTATCAGTGCCAGCCTTGCATATCTCTGTTTGCCTTCATTGTTTGTTTAAAAGGGAAAGGTCTTAAAGCCCTAAAATAAAAAGTCAATTTTCAAAATTGTTAATGTAAATAACTTAATAAAGCTATAAAAACAGAAAAAAGAATGACATTTTTAGAACTATTATACCGATAAACTGTCTTTACAGTTATTATATAACGTAAAATTCTAATCAAAATACTTCTCAAGATACTCAAATTTGGACAGAAAATGAAACTTTACTTGCAAGAATAAATTGGCTCTATGAAAGCACAAGTGTGTGGAGTACATTTTGTTCCTTTATTGTTTCGACTAAACGATGTGTTTTGTAAATGGAAATCTGACAAATTTCAATCCAGAAATTTTTGGGGTCACATTGAAATGTCCTTATTTTTGTCCTTATTTTTGAAGGAAAAGCTCTGTACTTTTCAATGAAGATAACTTTAACCTAGTCTTAACTTTAAAGAAATACACTCTATACATTGCTAATGTGGTAAATGACTATTCTAGCTGCAAATGTCTGGTTTTTGGTGCAATAACTACATAGGTGTATAGAGGCCCATTTCCAGCAACTATTACTCCAGTGTTCTAATGGTACAATGTATTTGCTCGTTGGCTCAGAAGGCTAATTGATGATTAGAAAACCCTTGTGCAATCATGTTCACACATCTGAAAACAGTTTAGGTCGTTACAGAAGCTACAAAACTGACCTTCCTTTGAGCAGATTGAGTTTCTGTAGCATCACATTTGTGGGGTCAATTAAATACTCAAAATAGCCAGAAAAAGAGAACTTTCATCTGAAACTCGACAGTCTATTCTTGTTCTTAGAAATGAAGGCTATTCCATGCCAGAAATTGCTAAGAAATTGAAGATTTCCTGCAACGGTGTGTACTACTCCCTTCAGAGGACAGCACAAACAGGGTCTAACCGGAGTAGAAAAAGAAGTGGGAGGCCGCGTTGCACAACTGAGCAAGAATATAAGTACATTAGAGTCTCTAGTTTTAGAAACAGATGCCTAACAGGTCCCCAACTGGCAACTTCATTAAATAGTACCCGCAAAACACCAGTGTCAACATCTACAGTGAAGAGGTGGCTGCAGATTTTGGGCTTCAGGGCAGAGTGGCAAAGAAAAAGCCATATCTGAGACTGGCCAATAAAAGAAAAAAGATTAAGATGGGCAAAAGAACACAGACATTGGACAGAGGAAGACTGGAAAAAAGTGTTGTGGACGGATGAATCCAAGTTAGAGGTGTTTGGATCACAAAGAAGAACGTTTTTGAGACGCAGAACAAATGAAAAGATACTGGAAGAATGCCTGATGCCATCTGTTAAGCATGGTGGAGGTAATGTGATGGTCTGGGGTTGCTTTGGTGCTGGTAAGGTGGGAGATTTGTACAGGGTGAAAGGGATTCTGAATAAGGAAGGCTATCACTCCATTTTGCAACGCCATGCTATACACAGTGGACAGCGCTTGATTGGAGCCCATTTCATCCTATAACAGGACAATGACCCTAAACACACCTCCAAATTGTGCAAGAACTATTTAGAGCAGAAGCCGGCAGCTGGTATAAAAATCTTATTGCAAATACAAATCGTTATTTCTAACCTTGTCAATTTCTTGATTATATTTTCTATTCATTTCATAACATAACACTTTTCAGGAAAACACAAAATTGTTTGGGTGACCCCAAACTTTTGAACGGTAGTGTATTTATATTTATATATATATATATATATATATATATATATATATATATATATATATATATATATATATATATATATATACACTATATTGCCAAAAGTATTTGCTCACCTGCCTTGACTCACATATGAGCTTAAGTGACATCCCGTTCCTAATCCATAGGGTTCAATATGACGTCGGTCCACCCTTTGCAGCTAGAACAGCTTCAACTCTTCTGGGAAGGCTGTCCACAAGGTTTAGGAGTGTGTTTATGGGAATTTTTGACCATTCTTCCAGAAGCGCATTTGTGAGGTCGCACACTGATGTTGGACGAGAAGGCCTGGCTCTCAGTCTCCGCTCTAATTCATCCCAAAGGTGTTCTATCGGGTTGAGGTCAGGACTCTGTGCAGGCCAGTCAAGTTCATCCACACCAGACTCTGTCATCCATGTCTTTATGGACCTTGCTTTGTGCACTGGTGCACAGTCATGTTGGAAGAGGAAGGGGCCAGCTCCAAACTGTTCCCACAAAGTTGGGAGCATGGAATTGTCCAAAATGTCTTGGTATGCTGAAGCATTCAGAGTTCCTTTCACTGGAACTAAGGGGCCAAGCCCAGCTCCTGAAAAACAACCCCACACCATAATCCCCCCTCCACCAAACTTTACACTTGGCACAATGCAGTCAGACAAGTACCGTTCTCCTGGCAACCGCCAAACCCAGACCCGTCCATCAGATTGCCAGATGGAGAAGCGCGATTCGTCACTCCAGAGAACGCGTCTCCACTGCTCTAGAGTCCAGTGGCGGCGTGCTTTACACCACCGCATCCGACGCTTTGCATTGCACTTGGTTATGTATGGCTTGGATGCAGCTGCTCGACCATGGAAACCCATTCCATGAAGCTCTCTGCGCACTGTTCTTGAGCTAATCTGAAGGCCACATGAAGTTTGGAGGTCTGTAGTGATTGACTCTGCAGAAAGTTGGCGACCTCTTCGCACTATGCGCTTCAGCATCCGCTGACCCCGCTCCGTCAGTTTACGTGGCCTACCACTTCGTGGCTGAGTTGCTGTCGTTCCCAAACACTTCCATTTTCTTATAATACAGCTGACAGTTGACTGTGGAATATTTAGGAGCGAGGAAATTTCACGACTGGATTTGTTGCACAGGTGGCATCCTATCACAGTTCCACGCTGGAATTCACTGAGCTCCTGAGAGCGACCCATTCTTTCACAAATGTTTGTAAAAACAGTCTGCATGCCTAGGTGCTTGAATTTATACACCTGTGGCCATGGAAGTGATTGGAACACCTGATTCCAATAATTTGGATGGGTGAGCAAATACTTTTGGCAATATAGTGTATATGTATATGTATATGTATCTCTGAGCACAAATGAACCAGCTGCTGAGAGATGGGAACCAGCCTGAATGGCTAACCAAAGAGCGCACAATCATAATCCTCAAGGATCCTTAAGGTTCCCTCAAAGGGTACAGCCCCATCTAACTAAAGGCCAATAACATGCGTCTCCACAACATAGATCTGTTTCTAATTTTGTTTTTCCAATTTCTCAAAAGCAATCTGAAAAACAGAAATAAAAAATTATGAAGAAAATAATCTGAAAGTATAAAATATATAACAGTATAATAGTTTGTATAAAAGTTCAATTTCTGGTTTTCACTTTTTTCAAATATCCATGTTTATTTTTTTCTTTTCAAATATCTATTTACTAAATGCATTCCTTGTCTGCAACAATAATGTTACAAAATTATCTCTATAAAAAGAAAAAAAAAACATTTTAGAAGAACTGAGTCAGAATGAGTGGATTTTCAACTGTTTTAAAATTGGTGTATTACACTAAACTACAAAGAAAACACTTTTCCTCATCACGAGTCGTAGGATCAACAACCAGATGTAACTTCTGGCCAAGTAAAAAAAAAACAAAACAACAGGAAGTAGTTTGACAGCATGATTAGTTTTGCATGAACAACTCATGTGCAATTACAGTTGCATTTTTCTCTAATGGAAACATTGCAATAGAACATTAACTATGTTAGGGTAATATTTGTAATTTGTAAGACACAGCTACTGGTCTGATCCACCACTGTGTTGAATCTGCATGCTAGCAGGAGATGGCTGGCCCACTGGTGAGGTCAAAACAAGCTGAAGCTTATCCTGCTCAGAACTTCAGACACGAGGGCAGACTTCCAAATTATATTGACCATAAACTAATGATATTGTTTTACTGAATCTGCACTCAAAGTTAATGGTAACTATAAATGTGACAGCAAAATATTCATTTACTATTACGACTCTCACTTAGAGACTAAAATTGTCAAATATGGTGTGCCTCAAGGCAGTTTCCTTGGTTCACTTTTGTATACAATACTTACTGATTATTTAGCATCAGCAGTAAGCATGGATGGGATCCTAATGGAGTCAATGCAACATTACATTGGGGGTAAAATCAATTATTAAAGTAACAACTAATAAGAATTGTGAGGTGGGTTAAAATTAATAAACCAGCTTTTGATTCTGTTTGGGGTTGTTCTTGGTAGTAAACTATCTTTTGTTATGTTCGGATTAAGGTGTCTAGACCACATGCAGAACACTTTTAAATGGTAATTGTAGGCCACACAGACTGGCAGCACCAGTTTGACCTCCAACCTAGTTTGCTTTATGCAAGAGTTTTATATTTCCATCATGGTTGCAGTCATAAACAACATGATGTCATGTGACAGGAGATGACAGACATGCAGATATATTCTGAAACATCTTTATGCTTATGGCCACATATGATATCAGGTTACACGGTGTCAGATGGGGAGATTGTTAGATATCACATTATCATTCTATGTAATGGTGTCACAAACATAAATAACACACAATTTTGCACGATCACAAAACAGTACGTGTGTGTGTATACATACTGTATATGTATATATATATATATATATATACTGTATATATATATATATATATATATATATACATATATATATATATATTTTTTCCAATTAGAAATTTCACATAATCCTGTGTTCAGCCAGAGGTAGCTATTACGAAGTGTAAAAAAACATAAAGAAAAAAAAACTTAATCAATAAATAATGCAAACTTGGAGAATAGAAGTATAATGAAGAAAAACGGTACCTATGTCCTCCAGTAGTCTAGGCCTATAGCAGCATAACTATATCTCAGGATAACCACTCACACTTTTACTACATATAAGCTTTTATAAAATGGAACGTTTTGAGCCAAGCCTTAAAAGTAGACAAAAGCTAAACTAGACTAAAACTGGTTGTTTGTACAATAGGAGAGGAGCCTGATAACAGAAAGATCTGCCTCCAGTTCTACTTTTAGAAGTTGTAGGAACCACTAGTAAACCTGCAGATTGAGAGCAAATTAGAAACATCAGGAACAAATTGATCTTTAATATAGAAAAAAAGCTTGGTTATTTAGTTATTTTGTGTAAGAAGGCATATTTTAAATTCTATTATGGATTAAACAGGTCAAGTCAATTAAGGGAAGCTGAGATAGGAGAGATTAAATCTGTTTTTAATTTGATTCAGAACTCTGGCTGCAGCATTTTGGATCAGTTGAAATCTCTCCCTGATAATTAAAATATTCCAGCTCCAACAAATGCATGAAATGTGTTTTTATATTATTGTTCCAATGACAAGATCCCTGGACAACATAAAAAAACCAGAAATCTGTCATAAAAATAAAGGTTTAATAACAGCTACCTTAAAAGCAAGCAGTGCATATTCCCGAGTTAAGGAAAGAGTAATTATATTTGCTCTGTATAACCATCCAACTGATGGGTCTGGGTTTGACAGCTGAATGATTGGTGCAGATCGGATGTAGCTGTTTTTCATTCACTTGGTTTTGCATTCTTAGTTCCAGTAAAAAAAAAATGACATCAACCAGATAGAAAATTAAAAATGAATCTAAGCAGATATGCTAAGCTACTCCTTTCCGGCCAGCAAATGTTTCTGATCTAATTAATGTGTTTCTAAATGAATGATAGTTGCATGCTTTTTAGAAAGCTTTACCAGAGAAGATCAATTCTGTCTAAATGTAAGAAACCAAAAACTTAAGATTAAGTAAAATTGAATCCAGGAAAAGCAACAATATACTGTAGTGCTGGCTAGTTGGCTTGGAAACAGTTCTTGGAAAAAGTCTGAGTGAATCAGTCTGAAGATAGCAAATTATTATCAAAACCAGACTGATCAGTGACAGTCACAATGCTTACAAAAGGGTCAATGGTTTTAAAATATATTAGTAGGTGTGGTAGTGATAAAAGATGTACATAATTCCCAGTTAGTGAGCCATACACCTGCTGGGGCCGGTAGAGGAAGAATGCATCTGATTAAATCAGTCTGCAATGTAACGCAGTTCATCTGACATTCTTTAGCTTCAATAAGCTGATAAATCAGGGATGCTATCAGATAAAGGAAGGGAGCAACGTGTCTATAAAGCTCAGGTGGCTGCAGAAGGTGTTCACTCTGGATTGCAGAGCTTACTGATCCTTAGAGAGCTACTGCCGCAGAAAAAGAACATGAGCTCCGCGTGTCATAGCAGCAATGGTGAGCTATATAATGGATAAGTTCAGTTTTTATTTTATACAAGTGAATGAGATTCAAAGGAGATGTAAAATGCTTTGCTTGTTTGACTGTGAATCGTACTTTAATCTGTCAGTACGTCAAATTTATTTGTATTAGGATTATATTGAATGATGAATTACTGAAGCTGAACCATGTCTAACATAATTTAATTATATACAGCTATATATTAAAATTATATTGCATTTTAAAGCCCTAGAAATACACTGACTTAGATGAATTGCAAAATATTTTCTACATGAACTTTTTTCATCTTAAAGATCTAGATCTATATTATGCTGAACCTCTTTTGTTAAGTTTTGATTTACAAATGAGAAATATTTTGAAGCTATTTTTTACAAAATCCTGGGTCTGGTTAGTTATCTAAAGTTTAAGAAAAGATGAGTTTAGATTTGATATTTTTTTCATATCATGAACTGCATAGTGAAAAAAATTATAACTGGTACCCAACATTTAGAGAGTTTCTTTGATAAGTATTTTTTAATATGTTGCATTGCCCTTTTCTTAAATTTAAGCTGTTGTATTCTAACCTTTCTAGATAATAACTATAGCATGAAAACAGAAGTTTGAATTTACATAAAAAAAAAAAAATCTGTGTTAAAATGGAAGATCTTTTTATTCCTCAACTGGTTGTCCAAACAGTTTCTATGTCCCTTAACCTTTATCAGAAGCTCAGAACTTAAATTATATAAGTTAAAGTTTATTTAAAATGTGTATAAAGTTGCATAAAGGCTTAGACTGAATTTTCAGAGTGATTAAAGTTAGTAGACATTGACTGCTGAACGGAATGCTTAGGATTCTGAGCCTTTGACCTAAAGAAGTTTATTTGTACGATAATGTTATAAAAATGCAATTTATTAGAGTGTTTTTTTTCTTAATTTGAGTCAAAATGTCACAATGATACCTTAGGGCAAAAGAGTACTAAAGTCCCTTATCAGTAATCTAATCTCATCATGTTTATATAACTCTAATTCCTCACTGGTGTTCTCCAGAAATCAGGAAAGTGGACCTCCACTGCCACACCAACAATGCCGCCCATAAGACCAATAAAATCACTACAAAGCAGCTGATTGTGAGACGAGGACAGCCGTTTCTCATGACACTTGAGATGGCCTACGCTTTACAGCCATCAGAAAAGGTTCAACTCACAGTGGAAACAGGTGGAGCACTTTTAATCTGGGTGTCAAACAGCGTTGTTGTCCGGTTTCAGGGCTTTGTTGTTTTCTTTTAGATAAGTTCAGCTGGCACACGATTCTGTAAATAGTCAGTGATTATGTGGACCCACGATAATACAGAGATTTATCAGACAATATTATTTCCTGGTTGTGTTTTTTAAACGCAAAATATAATTTTAAAGCAGTATGCACTTCTTTCCTAAGGTCGTTTTGCATCAGAAAGCCAAGGGACCAAGTGCACTTTTAGTAACTACGCTCCCATGTGCGTTGCTGGCAGTAAAGCAGTGTGGAGCTGCAAAGTCGATGACAGGTCCAACCTGCAGAAGGGCATACTCAGCCTTTTGGTAACCCCACCCGTTGATGCTCCTGTGGGGAAGTATTCCTTGCTGGCAGAAATAGAGAATAGGAAAGCCGTAAAGGAAAGCCTGGTGGTGCTGTTCAACCCTTGGTGCCGGGGTGAGTGACAAGCATACCTTTAAAGAGGTGTAACACTTTACCTTAGAATGATTTGTGGGAGGAAATAGCCCAACAGTATTCAAAGGTCACATCATCATAAAGTCTGTTTATTGATTGATTTATAAAGAGTGTATTTTCATTGGCAGATGATTGGGTGCACCTACCTGATGAAAAGGAATGCCAGGAATATGTGATGAATGAACTAGGACTCATCTACATGGGGACGGCACACCAAATCCAACCAATGATCTGGGAGTTTGGACAAGTGAGGTTTAAACATGAATAAATGAATGAATGAATGAATGAATGAATGACTGAATGAATGAATGAATGAATGAATGAATCCATCCATCCATCTATGCCACCATCCATCCATCCCTCCATCCATCCAACATCCATCCATCCAACATGCATCCATCTATCCATCCATCCATCCAACATCCATCCATCCATCCAACATTCATCCATCCATCCATCCAATATCCATCCATCCAACATCCATCCATCCAATATCCATCCATCCATCTATCCATCCAACATCCATCTATCCATCCATCCATCCATCCATCCAAAATCCATCCATCCATCAATCTTCCATCCACCCACCGACCCCTCGATCCATCCATCCATCCATCCATCCATCCATCCATCCATCCATCCATTAATCCATCCATCCATCCATTAATCCATCCATCCATCCATCCAACATCCGTCCATCCATCAATCTTCCATCCACCCACCGACCCCTCGATCCATCCATCCATTAATCCATCCATCCATCCATTAATCCATCCATCCATCCATCCATCATCCATCCATCCATCCATCCATCCATCCATCCAACATCCATCCATCCATCAATCTTCCATCCACCCACCGACCCCTCGATCCATCCATCCATCCATCCATCCATCATCCATCCATCCATCCATCCATCCATCCATCCATCCATCCAACATCCATCCATCCAATATCCATCCATCCAACATCCATCCATCCAATATCCATCCATCCATCTATCCATCCATCCATCCATCCATCCATCCATCCAAAATCCATCCATCCATCAATCTTCCATCCACCCACCGAGCCCTCGATCCATCCATCCATGCATCCATCCATCCAACATCCATCCATCCATCAATCTTCCATCCACCCACCGACCCCTCGATCCATCCATCCATCCATCCATCCATCCAACATCCATCCATCCAATATCCATCCATCCAACATCCATCCATCCATCCATCCAACATCCATCCATCCATCCATCCAATATCTATCCATCCAACACCCATCCATCCATCCAATATCTATCCATTCAACATCCATCCATCCAACATCCATCCATCCAATATCCATCCATCCAACATCCATCCATCCATCCATCCATCTATCCATCCATCCATCCGTCCATCCATCCGTCCATCCATCCAACATCCATCCATCCATCAATCTTCCATCCACCCACCGACCTCTCCATCCATCCATCCATCCATCCATCCATCCATCCATCCATCCATCCATCCATCCATCCATCTACCCACCGACCCCTCCATCCATCCATCCATCCATCCATCCATCCATCCATCCATCCATCCATCCATCTTTGGGGATCCATCCATCACCACTCTGGGGTAAGGAGCCTGAACCAGTGCAGGAGGTGGAGCAGTAATGGCTAGAAAATAGTTAGTCTCACCTCCTTGCATAGCCTGGGCTCTGGAGCCCAGCTCATTGAGAAAGGTTGTTGTCTCTTCCACTCCCTTGCCAGCTGGCTCTGTGTAAAAACTTGTATGTCAATCACACCCATTTTAGGATTTACTCTGAGATTAAAGTAGGTTCTGGATTATTCTATGACTAAGATGTGGTTGAAAACTTAGAAGCAGTCAGTCAACCACAGAGCAAGAACTCCCACAGCTTTGAACACACTGAATTTCTTGCAGTTTGAGGAAGAAATGGTGGATATTTGCTTTGAATTGCTTGATGCCAACCGAAAACACCTGAAAGACCCAGCTGGAGACGTTGCAGCTCGCTGCAACCCCATCTACGTTAGCCGTGTAATCAGTGCCATGGTGAGACTGATCATTCACATAGATCTGCATTAAATGTACCACCTTTGTGGGATTAACATTTTGTCATTTTACAGATCAACAGTAATGACGATTTGGGTGTTTTAGCTGGATGCTGGGATAACAAATATCAGGGTGGTGTTTCTCCTCTGAGATGGACCAGCAGTGTCAACATCTTACAGCAATGGCATCGAAACAACTTAAAGGCAGTAAAGTACGGACAATGCTGGGTGTTTGCCGGTGTGATGTGCACAGGTATCGTCATGGATTCTTTAGTGTACATATTGTAAACCATTAAAGACTGACCGAGATACATGCTTTTCGTCATTGTGATTGCAGTGATGCGGTTCTTCGGTATACCTTGCCGTGTCGTCACAAATTTCAAGTCTGCTCATGATAAAAACAACAGCCTCACGATTGATGAGTATTTTGATGACTACGGACTAAAAGCCAATCAGGATTCTGACCGTATATGGTAAGAACAATGCTGGGATTTCCAAACGTAAAAGTTTTGAGTTTATACTCGGAAAAAAGAAAAGATAAAAAAATCTGCATCTACAAAAGTTTAAAAATATGGAGAGGATTATTTAATGGAAAAAACTAAGGTTTGCTCAGAATTTAAAATGTCTTCTTTTCTTTATTCTGTCTGACATCTAGCAATCAGATCAAAAACTGAGAAATAATTAACAGTTTATAAATGTCTAATTGCCGTGTAGGAACTTCCATGTGTGGGTCGAGGGTTGGATGAAGAGGCCTGACCTCAACCAGGCAGGTAGTTTCGATGGTTGGCAGGTCTTGGATCCCACTCCTCAGGAAAAGAGTGGAGGTAAACAGTTGTTCTTCTCCTCTAATGTTGTTTAACTGGAAGTGCCAAAGTTTGACCTCTTCTTTCAGGAGTGTTCTGCTGCGGTCCAGCACCAGTGGCTGCTATCCACCAGGGCAAAATGAACCTGAAATATGACGTACCCTTTGTCTTCAGTGAGGTCAATGCTGATGTGGTCAAGTGGATGGTCAGCACAACTTTTTTTCTAATGTAGAACAAAAATTTATACATATACATATAATCATCCAATAATGGGAAATGTTGAAAAGGGTTTTTGTCATGACTGGTTTAAGTTAAATGTCTTCCTTAATGGCAGACATGCTTTAATTCAGGAAATATGGTAGGTTTGTTATCAAGCAGAGATAACATGATTTTTGTTTTCTTTAAATTCTTAAGCATCGTCAAAATACACTGAAAGCTATCCAAAAAATATTCAGATGTCCTTATCTATTCACTATTGGATGGAACCAAATAGTTTAAATGCAATGTCTTTTTAAATCTAGGTTTTGCATCTGGTGTAAACATGCGAGAGCTGCACCATCACTAACATATCCCATGTTTTGCAGGTCAATAGTGATGGCTCAAAGACAAAGTTGAAATCCCTCACTGACACTGCAGGCGTGGGCCAGAAAATCTCCACTAAAGCTGTTGGCTGCTTCACAAGGAGTGATATAACGAACACCTACAAATACCAAGAAGGTAAAAACACAAATCTGAGATCTTTTACTGAAAGCATTAGGTTAATTTGATTAATTCTTGATTTCCATGCATGATTAAGATAAAATGACGAGTCATTGTAGTCCTGCTGTGTTCCTTTGAATCAGCAAGACCTTACGATGGTTACCAATCATCTGTCAGGATTTGTATGGAGGTTGGTTAAGGACAGAAATTCAGAGACCAGGAGGCAGAGGTGAATCTTGTAGATTTAATGAATAAAACAAAGGCAGACCACCAAAAATCCAGAAAGCATCAGGGAAAACTAGAGTGGGAAGCCAGAGACGAGAGCAAAACAAAAAAACAACAAGGAACCAGCACTGAATGACTGCAGAGGTGGAGTATATAAGGGAAACAGAGCAAAGGATGGGCTAATGCGCTGAATAAGGAGCAGGTGAGAGTGGAACTAACTAGAAGGAAGCCAAGGGGAAAGGAAACAAGCATAAGGGGGCAACAGAGAGTAACTAAAGACTGCTTGAATATCATGGAAAATAAACCAAAGATCAAAACAGAATAACTAAAAACCGAAAACTAAACACTTAGAGTCCCAAAAGGGGAAAACCATGACGCCATCATTTAAAAATCTGTTGCCTCACAGAGACCATTTTTATAAGAGGCTTCCAAAATAACGCAACAAAGCAACTTTTGGTTCTCTTAATTCTGCTGACAGAAACAGCTCCTAAAAGCAGTAACTTTTGTCATGTTTAACACACAGGTTACAAATACTGTAGTAGTGACAGATGCAGGAGTTTGCCCTGCAACCCCAGGGTTGTTTGTTCAAGCCCTAACTCCAGCTTTCAATGCTGTTGTGTCCTAACCTGACTCCGCCAGATGGATTTGCTCCGCATATCCATCTGGAAACCTTCCGTAGAAGTAATTTTGGGAAGGGGCGAAAATACTGGTTAGCTTATTGGCCTATGTTGGTGATAGACGGGCCAAATAAACCAATCAGATCAACGAAGCATATGAAGTAACAGAGCGACGACGAAGAGGAGCCAATTGATAGATCAAACTCTTGCCGAAACCAGTCGGGAGAAGAGCAAAAACATCTTTTCCTCTGAGAAAAGCCTCCAGAGCAGTGTTTTGCTCTTCTTTCAGTGAAGAAATACTCTGTAATTCCGATAAAACTTGCTCGATAGCCACGCTAACGCTAGTTTCATCGGCTGAAGCCGCCATGTTCTTTAGACTGAACTGTCGCGCTTCTCGTTGCGTCACACCTCAACCCGCCTCAAAGCCAACACTGATTGGACGTTCGTTTGGTGAACGGCTCCAAATTTTCTTTAACAGCGAGTCTCCAGACTGATTAGCGAGTTGAATCTTGAAAGCTTGCGAGATCAGGATGGTCTCACGAGGCTAGTTGTGTCCTTAGGCAAGACATTTCACCTACTGTCATACATCAGTAAGTGGCCCTCTGACCACCTACTGATGGTGGTCAGAGGGCAACTTCCTCAGGGCAGCTGTGGCTGTAATGTAGCTTACCACCATCAGTGTATGAGTGTGTGTGAATGAAGGGTAAAGGGATATGGTCAAGTCTCCTGATTTAAAAAAAAACCCTTTATAACAAATTTTTAGACCTTATTCATCTGCTCAACTCTTTTGGTGGCCATTTAAAATACGGTGTAAAAGATCTGCCCCGTCATACTTAAACAACCCAGGCTTTCTAAACACATCCTTACAGACCTGAATCCTGAACTGTATTTTGATCACATTCTGCCCATACAGCAGCATATAGTGACCATATTTATTCTTCTTTCCATTGAAAACACCTGGTGAAAGGTTAATGTCTAAGATTTTAAGGAGATATTAGCTAACACTCTAAATGCTCTCAAGCTACAATAGTTGGCAGTGTAGAAGGGAGACACTCTTGATGCTGTTTGGGACTGTTCTCTACTATATTGACCTCTACCCCATGGATGACGGAGGACAAACAAAAAAAGCTTCCTGAAAACAATATTCCAACGTCAAACTTTACTGTCCAAAAACCTAAATTCAAAAAGATATTTCAACTACACCGCAAGATATGGCAACTTATAAATGCACAAACTTTATACTTTTGATTAATAGATTTAAATTTTGCGTCTAATAATAACACAAACATTTTTATCCTCTATTCATTAATATATTTACTGGTATCTGTGTTTCTATGTGTGGAAAAACAAAAGTAAAGTGTCTATTAACCCCTCTGAAACATTTGCCCTAACAGCCGTTACAGTAGACCCAACTTCCCTAAACAAAATTACCAAATGTTCTTATTCTGGTGTAATATTTAAAACAATTTACTCCTTATTTCCCCCTGATCTGTTTTTCCTCCTCCTCATCATTTGTTTTCCCATCTTCCTCTATTCTCCCCCCCCCCCCCCTGTCACTGCTGCTAGACTAAATCCTCATTTAAGCTAAAATCATTATAAGCTTGGCTATTTTCTTAACCAGTAAGTGGTTAAAACATCAGTTCTTATGCAACAAAATCGTGTTTATTGGACAATTAGTGTGATTAATGACTCACTGATTTTAACGTATTGCTGCTGTTTCATCCAGTGGTGGATTGCTCACTGAAACCTGGCTCAGGGTAGCCTTGTTTATTGGAAGGAATCTAAAGTAGTCAACATGATCTTTTAATAATCAAGAGACATATTTTACACTCACTTTACCTTGATTTTAGATTACTTGAGTTTGTTGTCAGGTAACAAGATAAATTAATCTA
Source organism: Cyprinodon diabolis (assembly GCA_030533445.1). Lineage (NCBI taxonomy): Eukaryota > Metazoa > Chordata > Actinopteri > Cyprinodontiformes > Cyprinodontidae > Cyprinodon > Cyprinodon diabolis. The sequence goes on along the minus strand of CM060075.1, from coordinate 39,816,047 downwards.
AAAAAGAATGATGTTTATAATGAGGTTTTGGGGCTGCATCTTAATGGAAGGGCAGAATCATCCCCTTTGAGCCCTCCCAGGATTTACTCCTATGGACGATGAATTGCTGAGAAGTTAATGACTTAGTGAAATAAATGCACTGCTTTCAGTCATTCTCATCCAGAAGAATTAGATTCAGGGGAAGTGAATGCTGCAGTTCAGCGACTCTGTGATCTCTTTGGTTTCTGAGTAATAAATCTTGTTAAATAGCTAAAATCTAAGGTGGAATTTTTGAAACTGAGTTTAAATTTGAGCTTAATTGAAATTAATAGATTTTATGCATGTATCTAATGTTTTCTGTATTCTTCCTTGGGAGATCACAAATCTATAAATAGAATTGAATTGACATTTTATGCCCAGACTAACAGCTCTATCTTAGTAGGGTTACAAGGTCTTGGTGGTAATTTTAGTATTTTACTGACCCTAAAATGACTGGGATTTATTTAACTCAAAAGGATTCAGTTGACTCTGGGTTTCTTTTCCCCAACAGGCAGTACAATGGAGAGAGTGGTCTACGATCATGCCAAAAGAGAGATGAACTTAAAACCCGACAGCATTGTGCAGCAAAGCAGCTGCAAAGTCATTGATTCAAAAGTGGAAATGACCTTACAAGAGGTTGGTTTTATGTGAAAGTGAAAATGAGTTGAAGCTGAACTTAAATCAACAAAACACCAATCACTGATTGTTTTTTTTTTGTTCTTATCAACAGGAAACCAGTTACATAACTGGACAGGATATCAAACTGAATCTGGTTCTGAGCAACAGAGATAACAGGAATAAGACGATGGTGATCAATGTTAACGCTCAAGCCATGAGCTACTTTGGAAATCCCTTAAAGAACGTCCTGCATGCTCTGCACGATAAAACACTGCTGCCTGGACAAGGTCTGTTCACTAACTAACCTACAAATCAAAACAGAATCTATTACTTTAAGACATTACAAGTCTTTTAAGTCAAACATTAGTGCCAACGACTGCTGTCAATAGAAAAAAAGATCTATTCTAAACCTAAAACTTCTCTTCTGTTTCCCCTTTTCTTTCCTTCAGTCGTGAACGTCCCCATCCTGATTCCGTACTCCGCCTACAGTGCGTACTCTGCCATCCTTGACAGCGTGAAGGTTTCTGTCCTGGCCAGAGACAATAATGGGGACATCTATGAGGCAGAGACTGACCTTGCTCTGGAAGACCCACCCCTCTCTATTAAGGTCTGCAACACACTTATTAGGAGTCATCAGGTTCTCAGGAACTCTGGAGGGGGTAAAAATCTGTTCCCCTTTACCAGCAGAACTGCAGCCACGCAGCTTCTTGTTAAGTCCTCCTCTCAATAGATTAGTCTCCCTAGGAGAAAATGCTTTTAACAAGAATTTGACCTCCCAGAGAACATCTCTTCTTTCTCATGTATCCCTTTCTGTTATAAGGTGGTTGCATTGAGTCATAAATGAAAGTTCAGAGGTTATATTTTGTCTTTGGATTTAATAATCCAACCATTATTTTGCATGTGAAGCTGTCATGGTTTTGGTTCTGCTGTTCTTTACTTTGCTCCTTGTTTTCTAGATTTATTGGTTTAATTCCTATTTTGTTGTAATTTCTAGATTTATGTTAGTTCTCATGTTTTTCTGTTGTCCTCTGTTGCCCTCTTGTGTGTTCCTTTCCCCTTGGCTCCCTCATTGTCTCCTCTCACACCTGCTCCTTGTCTGCTCGTTAGCCCTCCCTTTGCTCCCAGCTATATATGCTCTCCCTCTGCTCTCACTATTTGTTGGTTCCTTGTCTTTGCTGTCTTCCCATGCTGTGGTCTATGTTCCTCGTCTCACCCCTGCTCCTCGTGTTTGGTTTTCCCTTGATGTCTCCATGGTTCTGGTCTGCGTTTCATTATTAGTTGGATTTTTGGTTTCCTGCCTTTGTTAAACAGTTTCCTTTAATTAAATCCACAAGAAATCTCCTCCGCCTCTCTGCCTCTGCATTTGGGTCCTCCAAACCACAACCAAACCCTGACAGAAACATAATCTTTATAACACATTTTTATTGACTTCCTTCATTCACTAATTGGGCCAACTGGTACCAGCAGACCCACAGCGAAGGACACGCTCACATGCCATTGTTTTCTCTTGTAACTCATCTATGTGTGAAAAATCAAACTTCTTTTAAAGGGGCTTATTTGTATTTATTTTTTTTAAGGCTACACATAGCTACTGTTATATACGGAAGAGGATTAGGGCCACTGAAAGAAAAAAAAAAAGGTTAACGGATTTTTAAATTTTATTTCAGTTTAGTATGGGAAAAAAGTCAGAATTCTGACTTTAATCTCAGAATTCTGACAGCTAACAAACATGTTAGCATCAAGCCATAGCCATGTCTGTTTTAGAGACTATCTCTCTTTGTTTTAATGACCTTCTACTCCTCTATTAATGAGGGGTCCCCTCGGGCACGTAAAAAGTTGCCTAATTCTGTCATTTTCCACCAATGTGTCACTGGCCATCTCAAACAACTCACATCGTTGTCAGTGAAGCTGATTGCTCCCACATCTCTTCCTTCATGGTGCCCATCTACATTAAGATCCAAAATTCTGAGATTAAAGTCAGAATTCTGAGATTAAAGTCAGAATTCTGACTTTTTTCCCATATTAAACTGAAATAAAATTTAAAAATCAGTTAACTTTTTTTTTCAGTGGCCCTAATCCTCTTCCGTAGTTATATCTGGTTTCATATTATTGGAAATCCAAAATCTCAAAAATTACTTAAACTGTCTTATATGTTTTTGATATAAAGAGAAAAAATAGTGATATGTGAGCTATTGCTGAAGGCATAACATTAGATTTGACTTATTTATGATCTGTATAATGAGTTCATTGTAGAACGTAAACATTTTGTTAAAAACTGTGTTTGATATTTTCTGCAGGTTTTAGGTGAAACTCGTGTGAACTGTCCTCTGACCATTCTGGTGGAATTTCAAAACCCACTGAAGGAGACGCTGAGGTGCTGTTCTCTGACTGTCGTTGGCTGTGGCCTCTTCGGATCGCAACACCTAGAGAGGTAAAAATCAGGACAGCGGACCTTACTGGAGGACCAATACTTTTCTTCATCACTTAACAAAAAACATTGTTTTTATTTAAAGTGTTTTTCATCTCAAAATCCACTTTATTTGCAGAACAACTCTATAAACTAGGCATGTGGGTTTGTATTTAAGTTTTGCTAAAAGCAATATTATTGCTGCCCTAAGTGGTTAAATGGCGGCTAAAGAAGTTAAACTTTTTAACTGGTTCAACCAGTACATGCTGACACAGACTTCATGATCATAGACACATGTTTGAGTAAAGATACAAGTCGCTCTGACCAGAGGCGTAGCCAGAAAATTTTTATAAGGGTGGCTATTAAATAACCAATGTAAGTTGAGGGGTGGCCATAAGTGGATAGGCGCCAGAACCTCAGGGTTCAGCTACACTTTTCCAACAGGAAAATTAATGAGCGCAACATCCATGTTTTCTAAATGAAGACAAACTATCCTTTCCTACTGCCTTTGCTAACAAATAGATGCATATATAGTAGATACAATGCTTCAGGTTTAAGTTCTGGGGCAAACATCTTTCCCATTGTCATTACTTATTTTTTTCAATCATCAATCTGCAAAAAAAAAAAAAAAATATGTGAAAATATCCACATAAATTGATTATTTGATAAGTTTTTATTAAAATAGTTATTTATCTATTATTTCACTGAAGAATCCTAGATGACTTGCAGAGACACATAATCTTCTCTTTACCCCATATGACAAAAATCTAGTTCTGAAAAGAGCATGAATTATGTACTTAGCTTTAATTTCAGTATATTTATGTGCATAATTAACCACTGTATCTTTGTTGTCAAGTAAATGTTAATATATGAAAATTAAAATGGTTTAAATATTCCACTTGGGAGTATTACTGCTGTCATCGTATGTATTAGAGGGGAAAAAGTGGTAGGGGTGGCCACAGGGGTGGCCAGTGATTGGCTTAGGGTGGCCATGGCCACCCCTGGCCCCCCATCTAGCTCCGCCCCTGGCTCTGACGTGTTCTGAGTCATCTTGTCCCCCGTTGCCTTGACAGTACTAGTGCATTGAACTAGTTTGTTAACAAGTTGTGATTTTTCAACTTTAAAGTTTTCTTAATGTGAATCACGTCCACTTGTCTACAAATTGACTTTTTGGTGAATGCCCTGCTTTATACAAAGCCGCGTCTACTCCTTTTCCTTCCTGTTAACCATTGGTTCCACTGGAGGTTGAAGTGGTGCATAAGTGCAGCAAAGCAGCTGCCCATTGGCTGCACATTCGATTACAGCGACATTAGTTGCAAACAGATTTAAAGGCAGATTCTGGATTATATTTTCTGGACTTCTACATACAAAAAAGTTTTCATATGGTTAATCAACAGTCATAATAGGCATAGGCGGTTCTAACAAATAATTTTGATAGTTTTTATTTTTTTAAATACCAACAGGCCGTAACGAAAATGAGCTTAAATGTAACTAATGAGTCTGTTTTAAAATGTAAGGAATAGAAAGTAGAGGTAATTCAAAAAAAAAATCTAAGGAGTAGAAGTAAAAAGTTGTCAGAATTTTAAAGTATAGATAGCTAATATTTCTACTTAAGTAAGGTAACAAATTATTTGTACTTTTTTATTTGTCACCTCTGGTAGCTTTGCTTCTTTTCTACTTTAATGTGTAGTGTTAACCTTGCTATGAAAATAAAAGGGTCTCTTCTTTTATCTACAGTAACTTGGGAGATGTGGAACCTAATTCATCTTTGACGGTCAAGATTCAGACGGTCCCCTACAAGGCTGGCTGGAAGACGGTTGTGGCCGACTTTGACTGCAGCGCCTTCAGAGACCTAAAGGGAAGCGTCAACGTCTACATCAAACCATGAGTCCATGATTGCTGCGCCCTTCGTTTGGAGTCTCTGATTCACACTATAGTCTGTGTTGTTAAACTTTGGGAGCTTTTGGGTAAAAAAAAAAGATCTAAAAATATTCACTAATTCAATTATGATTTTATGAGGAATTTCTACAAATTAAGAAACCTATTTTAACATTTGTTAATCTTACATGGGAGAAATTTACCTCTGCATTTAACCCATCCGCTTAGGGAGCAGTGGGCTGCCATTGTGCGGCGCCCAGGGAGCAATCAGGGATTAGGGTCTTGCTCAGGGACCCAGAGGGGCGTCTGTGGGAGTGGAGCTGGAACCCAGAACATCAGGATTCCAAGCTCTATGCCCGAACAACCAGGCCGCCACTCCCCGATGGCGACTATAAAGTAGCCTTTATGCTGGGTTTGGGAGGCATTGCATTTTATTTAGAAACATTTTAATGTTTCAATTTAATTTCTGTTGTTACTTTTTTAAATAATGTATCAAATTGTGGTGGGGAATACAAAAATGATGCTGAGAATAGAAGATGAATCAATAAATAAACATCGCTTCATGCAAACATTTTTTTTTTAGTTACGTTTTGTAAATTCTACTTATAAAGCACTGGCTGCTGCTGGATTATTTGCTTTCATTGAATACTTTTCACTCTTAAATGTTTGTTTTGCTTTAGTTACTGTATTTCCTTTTACAAACAGTAACTTGGTTGTAATTCATAATTCCACAAAGTTCTTACAAAAATAGAAGTGCTTAAAACATTTTATTGTATTAGAAACATTCATCCATTTTCTAACACGCTTAATCCCAATTTGGGTCGTAAGGGGTGCTGGTGCCCATCTCCAGCTGTCAATGGCGGGGTCCACCCTGGACAGGTCACCCATCCATCGCAGGGAAACACAGAGACAAACAGGACAACCATTCACACGCTCACACCTAAGGACTTTAGAGAAGCCGATTAAACTACAGTCATGTTTTTGGACTATGTGAGGAAGCCGGAGTACCAAGAGAGAACCCACACAAGCTCATGGAGAACATGCAAACTGCATGCAGAAAGACCCCGGGCCTGGAATCAAACCCAGAACAGCCTTGCAGCCTTATTAGAATCATATAAATATAAAAAAATACTTGTAACGTCAATAAATGATCACATTTTTTTTAGCTTTACTGACAAACATGGCTACGTATCATCTTCATAATAATGGGTTATTTATTTTACCCTAATGAAAAACATGCAAGAATAGAAAAGCTTAGATCTGTACGCTGAACGCTGCAGAGCACTGTTTGACAACAATACGTTAATTTCTTACAACTGTGTTTTTATTATAAATGAGCTTGTCAGCTGAACTGTAAAGGGGATTTAAACAGCTGTAGCTTTTGAATCTTCTGAGAAGATGCACTTTTGTATTATTTCTTGTAATTAAAGTTTTCTCAAGTTTTTAGAATACTTCTGCTAAGACAAAATGCCCAAAAGTGGTACACAAGTCACAAATGGTTCCACATCAATTGCACCCAGTCTAATTATTTTTCTCAGCTTTTAAAATGTTACTGAGCGTCTGATGGGCGTAAAAATGCAACTTACCATGATTATATATAACAAATGTTCAGAAATTAAAAAGCAGTGCCAGCCTTTCTTTTCTCCCACTGGAATGAAATTGGAACGAAAAATTTAATTGTTGGGCATTAGAATCTGATAAGTTTAACATGTATTTATCAAGCAAATTATCAACTTTTCAATTGGCTGCTGCTTTATATCTGCTACAGAATGGCGTTTATTTGGCGCCATCTAGTGGCCAACAACGACTCCACCGTCCTGTCGTGACCCTGACAGATCAGGTCCATCACTGAAGTGTTTGCCTTCATCCTGTCAACAATTACTAAGAAAAACAGCAAAGTTAACTCTGTAATGCCAAATGTATCATATTTGATACGTACGGTTTCTGAAATGTTTTACGTCTGACACCTTTTGCATAATTTAATGGTAAAAACTTTGCTCAAAATTCCATTGTACACAATCAGACATACCTGATAACAGAGGGCAGAAGACTACACAAATTCTTTTTACATATTTCTGTTAAAAGGCCAAATAAGGACTTCAAACCAAGAAAAAAGTAATTTTCTGTATGTTTTATTATTGGATCGGGCTTTAAAGGGTTAATTGGCTGCTGCTTTTTCCTCTGCTGAAGAATGGCGCTTATTTGGCGCCATCTAGTGGCGAACAACGGCTCCACCGTCCTGTCGTGACTCCTGACAGATCAGATCCATCACTGAAGAATTTACCTTCGCTCTGCCAACAATACTGAGAAAAAGAGCAAACTTAAGCACTAGACACATTTGCTTATTATCTAAAAACACAAAGGTAAACTATTTTTTATAGAGAAGTCAGTTTATGATAATTCAAGCAAACATATAGGCTTATGTGGCATTATTTGGTAAATACTAAAAAGTTTGAATTCGTGAAACATTGGGCAAAGCTCGTCTCTTATGTAGGAAGATCTGCTTCTCCTAAATCTAGTTTATTAAAAACTATTGGTTTTATCATCTTTTCAACATAAATAATAAACCAGTAGGTTCAGAAGTAAAAGCTTTATTTCTTAGGTTGAACATTAACAACTGCATACAGATGGTTACATTCTCAAAAGAAAAAAAAAACAACATATTTTTCAATAGAACTAGTGATTCTAGTTAACAGGCATCAAAAGTAAACTCACAAAAAAACCCATTAAACTGGTGTGATAAACTCAGCAGCATCTCCTATGGATGGGAAGAACCTCAGCCCAGCATATAGAGGCTGAGTGAATGTGGTCTGGACTCTATGGAGGAGAGTCATGGTTTCAGAGACGCTGTAGAAAGACAGAATACCTGCTCTGTGATCCAGAAACACTCCTATTCTGGAGGAGACTGGACCTGGTACCGCAATTTCTTTCCTATCGTGATAAAATTTGTATCCGTTTACGGTGCAGCTCAGCATCCAGGACTGCGGGTTGTACCCAAATACGCATTCGGCTTCTGCACCGGCTCTTCTGATGTTTTTGTACGCTGCTGCAACAGAAACTCCACTGCCGCTCCACTCCACCTCCCAGTAATGGCGATCAATCAGATCCTCTTTGCTCAGGATCTGTGCGAAATAGGTAAACCTGTCAGGATGGCTGGGATATCTCTGCTCCTGTTTCAGATATTTAGCTTCATTGTAAGGGAAGACGAGAAGCACTTTGTTGTTCGCTGTGTTTGGATCCCCTGTAACTTGGGTGGAAAACTTTAAGAAGTTGGTTCGGAAAACGCAAGCGTCCACTTCAGTGGCTGCCGCTGAGAGGTTTGTCTCTGTGTCTGTCAGGAAGAACCGCATGTTGTATCTGAGGTCTGACACAATTGCTGTCACATCCTTAAAGTAACTCCGAGGACGATTATTGATGCTGGATGAGTGTGTAGACTCACTGAGTGCTGACAGTGAGGGGTAGTTCTGGAGAAACTGGGTGTGATCCTCTGTTTTTAGGAGCTTCTCCAGCTCAGATTCTTTCCTCTTCAGCTCAGTGATCTCCTGCTCCAGCTTCTTCTGAAACTTTTTAACTCGACTCACTTCAGTTTCCTGCAGGAATCTGATCCGCTGCTTCATTACAGAGCTTCTTTTCTGGATGAAACGAACCACATCCATGAAGATCTTCTCACTGTCCTCCACTTGTTTATCAGCAGAGCCATTGATGGCCTCCACCTCCTGTTGAAGCAGCTTCATATCTTTCTCCTGGTTCTGGATTCTCTGCTGGATTTGTTGTCGTCTCTCCTGGAGCTCCTTCTGCTTCTCAGTCCTTTCTGCTGCAGCTGAGACTGTTTCATGATCTTTATGTTCATCCATTAAGCAGTGATAACAGATGCACTGCTGATCACTACGGCAGTAGATCTTCATCACCTCATCATGACTGGAGCAGATGTTCTCCTGGAGATGTTTGGATGGGTCCACCAGCCTGTGCTTCTGTAATGCTGCAGCATCATAGTGAGGCTGGAGGTGGTTCTCACAATAAGAAGCAAAACAGACCAGGCAGGACTTGACAGCTTTCATCTTCCTCCCAGTGCAGACATCACAGGCCACATCTTCAGGTCCAGCATAGCAGTGATCAGCTGGAGCAGCCTGGAGTCCAATCATATTCAGATCCTCTAGTAAATCAGCTAACATGAAGTTTTTCTCCAGAACAGGCCTTCGTTTGAACTGTTTCCTGCACTGAGGGCAGCTGTAGGTCTTCTTCTGACCATCAGTATCCCAGTGGTCTTCAATACAGTTCATGCAGTAGCTGTGTCCACAGGGAATGGTCACCGGATTCTTCAGTGGCTCCAGACAGATGGAGCAGGAGATGGTTTCCTCGTCGAGTTTTAGCTTGCCAGGTGCCATTTCAGCCTGGTTTGTTTTAAATGCCGTCTTCAGCAGATAGTCCTATGCAAACTGTAGATAAGTGGGAAAAAAAAGAAACAGATTTACTGCTTTATTCGTGTTGGAGAAATGCATCATTTATCACAGCAAAATGACTAGTTGCAAAGTGGGCTTTGTTTCCCTCGTTCCAGATTAGCGCCCGCGGTCTGGATCTGGACCCAGCTGCTGGCTAATCCAGACCTAACCTGATTTAAAACATATATAAATTACGGCATGTTGTCCGACGACAGCGTCTAACTTCACTTGCGCCACTTCTCCTGTTAATATGGTAAAGCCAACCGGAGCTTCCGGGACCAGGCTACACGTGATACTAATTAGCCCAGTGTTTTTTAACCCTGGTCCTCAAGGCAGTCTGCGCTGCATGTTTTGGATGTTTCTAAGCTTCAGCAAACCTGATAATCTGCTATCAATTGATAACAGGTGTGTGAAAGCTGGGAAACATCTAAAACATGCAGAGCAGGCTGCCTTGAGGACCAGGGTTGAAAAACACTGCTCTTTACTGGTTGATGATTTTCTTTATTCTTTATATATTTATTTTATTGGTAATCCCCTGGATTAAACCATCCAGTTTATCCTTTCAGATTTAAAAAGATTAGGTCTCCATCTATATGTGATCCTAACACGATAAACTGGCTGGGCAGTAAACTGACTTTAATGTCGGTACAACCTGCTAATAGTCTGTTAAGGTTTTTAGGAATAAATTACTTTGCAACTTGTTTGTACAGATTTTCAGAGTCTAGAAGTAATTTTATTCTGAATTATTTCTAGAACAGCACTTCTTTATGAAGGCAGCTGTCCACTGAAGTAGCTACAGAAGAATATAATTTCAGTTTAATATGGGAAAAAAGGCAGAATTTGGCTTTTTTCTCAGAATTCTGATTGAATTCTGACAGCTAACAAACATGTTGGCATCAAGCCGTAGCCATGTCTGTTTAGAGACTTCCATTAATCAAATAGTATTAGCGTGGACTGCTCGGACATCTAAAAAGTTGCCTAATTCCGTACTTTTCCACCAGTGTGTTACTGCCCAAACAACTCACATCTTTGTCAGTGTAGCTGAGTCAGAATTCTGAGAAAAATAGCCAGAATTGTGAGATTAGAGTCAGAATTGTGAGAAAAATAGTCAGAATTGTAAGAAAAATAGTCAGAATCCTGAGATTAAAGTCAGAATCCTGAGATTAAAGTCAGAAATCCTGACTTTTTTCCTCATATTACACTGAAATAAAATGTAAAAATCTTTAAACTTTTTTTCTTTTTTCTTTTTCAGTGGCCGTAATCCTCTTCTAGGTCTGCTAGCTCGATTCCTATAATCTTTTTTTTTAATAGAACTTTTTTTTTCATTAAAGAGAAAAATAAGTTATTTTTAAAGAAAAACGGGAGAATAATTTCTGTTTTCTATAAAAACGAATCGTTATTGAAAAAACCACGAAGGATATCACACACTTAAAAGGACGAGTCACGTGACCCGAGATATTAAAGTAATGAAAAAAATTATTTAAATGATAAAAAAAAAAGTTGGAAAAGCCTACTTAGCAACACATCTGCAGTTATAAAAAACATTAAACGTTGATGATAAAACCTCAGGAAATTAACGGCAGATTGAAGCATTTATTCTCATTTTCGACCCCAGAATAAATAAAAAAAACACAGTATTAGCGCTGAGAGAAAATCTATAAATGCAACTAGTTCCCTTTTCTTTCGGTTTTATCAGATGGAACAGAGAAAATGATCATTTCCAAACTTTACCGAAATTCGCAGGTTTTATAGGATCGTTGTTTTTCCTTCAGCTGTCCGTTCATGCAGATGCTGCTGGTTTCTCAGATGAATATCAACGCTGCAGCTCAGCGGTTGATACGATTCAAAATTCCACATCCGGTACGTCATGAATATACGTCCGGTGTAAAACATGGGCGTGGGTCATTAGTGCCCCCTATCGGCCGTAGTTTCACAATGGACTAAAAAACCTAACCTTCATACTCTTCATTGTTAAACATATAAATTTACAAAGAAGATAGATGTATTCAGGCTTGACCCACGAGCCAAATTAACATCTATTTTAAAGTATCTATTTTAAGTTATTTAAGAATATATATTGGGGGAAAAGTTGTTTTCTTCTTTGTACTCCTCAATAATTATTATTTTAATAAATGGCTTTAAAAATGTCATTTATGAACGTTTTAGAATAAATCACTATATCCAGTAAGGGCACTTGTTATCAAATAAATGCTGTTACCTCAGCAGCAATGATAACAGTGTTCGCAAAGGTTTAGTTGACAAAAAAAAAAAATCTAAATTTACCAACCACGAATATTCCCAATAACTGATTATGCTGAAAAACGTTTTAGAAGAATTAGCAGTTTTCTCACATTCATGGGAAATATTCCAAAGATTGTAGCATATATATTTTTCTACCTACTAGGTAGTAATTTAAGTGTTTACCGGCTGAGTAGTTTATTCAAGTATACTAAAAGTGCACTAATTTCATACTTAAAATCAGGCAGTGCACTTAGAGTTTACTTATTCTAAACTATATTTCATATACTTAACCCTGTAATGCCAAATGTATCATATTTGATACATACGGTTTCTGAAATGTTTTGCGTCTGACACCTTTTGCATAATTTAATGGTAAAAACTTTGCTCAAAATCCTATTGTACACAATCGGATATACCTGATAACAGCCAGTAGAAGACTACACAAAAAATAATCTGGACTTATCACATAGTAATAAATTATTATTATTATCAAAAATTTATTTCTGTTTTTTCTTTTTACATATTTTTGTTAAAAGGCCAAATAAGGACTTCAAACCAAAAAAAAGTAATTTTCTGTTTCGTTTTATTCTTGGATCGGGCTTTAAAGGGTTAACAATAGTATAGTCAAGTGTACTTGACTTACAATGAGAAGTATAAAATGTGTTTACTAAAGTATACTTTAAGTATACTTTAGTAAACACATTTTAAACACAGTAAACTTGTAAAATGTTCCAATTTAGTATACTTCAAGTATACTACTTTTTGCTAAGGGGATGATTAAATTCCTTAGTTAAGGATGGCTTCTTAACTCTCATTCTTCTTGCTTTAGTTAGGAATCTAGACGATTATCTGTGATCTTTAGGTTTGATTTAAAAAAACTTTGCCTGATAATTTGTTTAGCATGAAAATAATAAGACCAACAGCTAGAAAAACAAAAACAAAACAAAAAAACTGTGAAGTGTATCTTTCTGATCTGATAAAGAACCTCAAAACTGTCATATTTGTAGAATGATACGGTGGTGGTAAAATAGACCAGTTTCTTGGCTTCTTAACTAAGACAAACTGCATCCTGACAGCATTGTGGTTCCTGGTAATGTCCCATCTTGCTCTCAAAGGCTGGAAACTCAAAAGCTCTTTAAAGCTGATCTGTGGTCATTCTTATTAAAAAAGAGAAAATAGTCTGCTCAGAATCACTGACTTCTCTGAAATTAAAACCAGAAATTGGGGTTCCTAATTAAGCTCTTGCCTTCTTTTTATCCCTTTTATCACTACAAAAAGAATAAAATGTTTTTCTTTTCTATTTTTAATACTAAATAAAATACATTTTATAGTTTTATTAGATTTCTTGTACATTGTTGTTAAAATAGGGTTAAATGTTGAAGTAGCCAGCTCCTGATTAAACCAATGATTCTCTGACACATGGCCTTCTGTTACCTCTATGATAACCAACACCTTTGTTTCTAGATGTTGGAGATCAGCCTGTTTTTTCCAGTGTAGTCCTGTTTCTCTGACCGTGACTGGCTGGATGTGCTCTCTTGATCCTCTGACATGGGAGCTCGCTCAGAGCTCGTCTGCCTGGCTGTGTGTTTCCTGGACGGGGCCGCCTTTTACAGCTACTTTTTGTATCTCTGCTTCTGTCTCCTTGAACCCCAGTCGGCCTTGGCAGATGGCCGCTCGCACTGAGCCTGGTTCTGCTGAAGGTTTCTTCCTGTTAAAAGGGAGTTTTTCCTCTCCACTGTCACTACAAGCATGCTTAGTGTGAGGGATTGCATTCGAGTCAATAAGTCGATGCAATCAACTGGTTTTCCTTAGATAGAAAACTGTGAATCACTTGACTGTAGGATCTGGTTGAACTGTAAAGTGCCTCGAGATGACATGTTGTGAATTGGCGCTATAGAAATAAACTAAATTGAATTGAAATTGAATTGAAACAAGTTTTCTATGGAGCTTCCGGATCTTGTGATGCTCTTATAGGCCAAGGCCTGGGTGATGGTACCTTCCCACTCTATCTCAAAGTAGGATCGTCCAATCAGAGACTCTTTAGTCAGGACCTGAAAATAGAAAGTGAACTTTTCTAGATGATGAACATGGGGCTAAGCATGCTACATGCACGCTTGGTGTGAAAGGTTGCTGATGAATCAATGAGTTGATTCAATCAACTGGTTTTCCTTAGAAAACAATCTGAATGTTTGATCTGGTTGAATTGTCTCTGTAAAGTGCCAGGTGTTGTGAACTAGTGCCATATAAAGAATCTGAATTGAATTGAAGAGAGTCTGAATAAAGTTGTAATGCTAATAAGGTGCACAAAAATTCTCTCTCAAAACAGACACAATTTATGTAAATATTTCAGACAGTTTTACCTTCATTCTGGGTTGCTGAGAAATGAATCATCAGGAAGTCTAAAATGTGTCTATGAGTAAAAACAGACACAAAAAAACCCACCCAATTAATGAATGATTGCTTTTGATTTATTGAGACAAAATGAAACAGATATTAAACACTGCAGGATCATATCAACATGTTTTAAAAAGTCCCTTACAGACAAATTAATAATTGAACTTTTTATTGACTTTGACTTTTTATCTCACATTGGAGAAATTTACCTATGCATTTAACCCATCCCCTTGGTTAGCAGCAGTAGGGATGGGAATCGAAAATTGGAATTGGAACACACGTTTCTGTAAGTTCCAATTCCATGGCACCGTTTGGCAGCCACTTAATGATTCTCTTATCGATTCCAAGCCGCACCAGAGCCTAGGGCTGGGCAGCACGACTTACGTCATGATTTTCACGCAAGTTACGCACACGGCATTCAGTAAGCAAGAACGACGTGACCAGGTGTAAGTCTAGAAAAGCAAAACAAAAGTGGTCAAAGCGATCGAAAGTTTGGCTTCATTTTAAGGAAGAGAAAGATGGCAACAAGGAGCTTTGCAATCATTGCAAAGCGGCAATTACATCGGGAGGATATACATCCAACAGGGGCGTGCACACATAGACACTAGGTGGTGCTAAAGCACTAGGAAGTTTGCCCTTTATCAACGAAAATGCCCTTTTGAAACTCATTTTTTTTAAAATTATTAATATTATTAAGATTTTACTGAGGTCGGTTTTGAAATGATCTTTTGAAAACCTGAGCCATTTAAAACGACTGAAACAATGCCCCGAAATGAGCAACCTCCTTGCGCACACCCGACCAGCCTATCTCACTTCCTTTGTCACGTGAACTCGCGCGGTCGCCCGCAGGGCATGCCAGATGCGCAGCATCATAGCGGTTCAGTAAGCGTCTTCAGATAGCAGGAACGGTCGCTGACAGGCTGCTTCTCCCATGCCCCATTAGCCAGGTAATATACAGATCAAGCTAAATCATTTTGTTGTGCATTAAAATGTCTCATTCAGCAGCACCAAACAAGCATTTTTGCCAACTGGTCACCTGATAAACTAGTTAGGCTAGATAAAGTTTTACACTGTAGCCCAAGTCAATGACAGATAACGTGAGGACGACCACATAGGCTACAAATAATTTCGGTAGAGTTTGCAATTGCAAATCTATGTGTTAGACAAACGTTTTCTGTTGTATAGGTTTTGTTAGGCAACATAAATTAACACATTTTGGTCTCTTTACTGTCTTAATTGTATATTGATTTAGTAATTGCAGCACAATGCCAAGAAAGGAGGGTTAATTGTATTGAAAAATCTTAAAAGCTGTTCACATTTTATTTTTAAGTGGTTTGTACAAAATCAGCAGGTATTAAAATAGCTATTATTTTGTAGGCTACCATAAGTCATATCCACGTGACAAGACTTCCAGTCATGTTGCCCTAATAGCCCATTATTTAAACTAAAGTGGCATATTTGTTAAAGCTATTATTATCATTATTATTATTATCATTATTATTGTCATGATGGTTATTATTATTATATAGTAGCCAGTCACAGCAGGGAAGCTCTATACCATCAACATCTACCAGGACAGGATATGAGGAAGAGTTCAGGGAAGACATAGAGACAGAAAAAGACCAGGATGAGGGAGAACAGATGGATGAGGGAAAACAGGGAGATGAGCCAGATGAAAGAAGAAGAAAGATGAGCTTTAGTCTGTTCTGTTGGTGGTGTGACTTTTTTCCATTGAAAACTCATGTTTAGAGAATGTAACACACAAAAGTCAAATTTCATTCAACATGCGTGTGTATTTTTTTTTAAATATAATTAAGTGTTCCACGTGCGCTAAAAAGTACCCCTCCCCCTCCTGAGCACCTGCCCCCCAAAATGTCTGTGCACGCCTCTGACATCCAACATGCAGAAACACCTGCGCACACAACATGGCATACATTTTTACGAATGCCATGTTTTTGATGCTTTTGGACAGAAGCTAAAGTTACGACCAGCATGGAAGGCTGGTGGTAAGTAGCTAGTTTATATCAGTGGTTGTGCTTAATGTGGTTCCTAGTACAGCATATGCCATTTCTGGAAATAAACCAACTTCCTACCTCTCTGTGGGGTTATTAAACATGCTAAGAAGTTTCTCCGCAGTTTAGAGAGTGAGAGGAAGGTGACGCTAGTTTATTCAAATCCGGAGGAGATGAGTTTATTTCCCGAAATTGTACAGTAATGCTTTTTCACTAAACGGATCCCTTCTCCATAAGATTTAGATGACTGTGATGAGACGGGTAGCCTGGCTGGCTCAGAGGCTGGCAGTTTACTGCCTTCTGTTTACGCCGAGGCAGGCGGAAATAGAATGTCCCAGGCGAAGGTAGACGAATGTCACTGTGCACTTACCAAGTTCATTGTTTCACAGAATCGATAAGATAATCGAATCGTTTCACAGAATCGATAAGGCTGGCAGAGAGGTTGGCAGCTCCCGTTCACTGCCTTCTGTTTTCGCAGAGGCAGGCAGAAATAGAATGTTCCAGGCGAAGGTAGACGAATGTCACTCTGGACTTACCAAGTTCATCGTTTCACAGAATCGATAAGAGAATCGATAAGAGAATCGATAAGAGAATCGATAAGAGAATCGATAAGGAATCGAATCGTTTCACAGAATCGATAAGGGAACCAGAATCGTGAAAATCTTATCAATTCCCAATCCTAAGCTGCAGGATGCTTTTGTGCGGCACTCGGGGAGCAGTGTGGGGTTAAGGGTCTGTGATCAGAGACCCAGAGTGTCAGTCTGTGGGAGTGGGGCTCAAACTCAGAAACTCAGCATTTCAAGCTCTATGCCATAACCACTAGACCACCAGTTCCCACAAATGTTGATAGTGACATTAATCAGCATTTTTCTGACTGACAATATAGCAGTCACAGACTAATTACTGGATCTCATAAGTTTGCCTTGAACTTTGCACCCAACAAGCCTTTAAAAACAAAACAAAAATCACATTCATGATTAGTGTTTCAATCAATTAATCGAATAATACCTCCTCCATCCATCCATCCATCCATCCATCCATCCATCCATCCATCCATCCATCCATCCATCCATCCATCCATCCATCCATCCATCCATCCATCCATCCATCCATCCATCATGTAATTTAGAGAGAACTCCCCTAACAGTCGTCTTTTTGGACTGTTGAGAAAAGCCATAGAACCCGGAGGGAACTCATGCCTGTACAGGAGAAGAAGCAGAAAGACCCCGGGTCCATATCTAGACCCAGGGACTTCTTACTGCAAACAGTGTTACTAACTGTTCCATTGTGCAACCCCATATTTTATGCATATATAAACATTTCACACAGATCTGACAATAGCTTAGTCTCCCTCTCTGAATGTGCTCTCTGTTGACCTTTTAAAGCACACGATCAGCACATTTAGCGTTTTTCAATGTTTGCATCCTTGCACCCACATTAAACAGCTCAATAGAGAAGTTCCTCATCCTGAAAGAACAAGGTAGGTGTTTTAGTTTAAGGATGAATCCTCTGGACTCTGTAGTTCACTTTGAGCTTCTAGAATCAGAAACTTAATGTTTCCATCTGTTATCTCCAGCTGGGTCTGCTGGCCTTGGTCGACTCTTTGGAATGGGTTGACTTGTCAGAGAGGCTCCCACTGTCTTTTCTTCTGTGGCCTTTAGAGGGCGCCAAGGAGCCATGTCGGGGAGATGGAGCAGGTGATCTGTTGCTGTGAGACCTCCTTAAAGAGGACGAGGAGGACATGTTGGGATCCTTTGATCCGGATGAGGCTGTTTTGGTAAAAGGGGATGAAGAAGCAGCCGAGGGAACGGAGGAAGTGTTGGGGGCGGCTTTAGGCGAACTAGTGTTGGAGGAATGAGAAGCCCCCAGAGGAGGTTTTGTCCTTCTGAAAGAAGAGGATGCTGTGCTTCGGGTAAAACCAGGAAGCACTGATGTTGAAGGGGATCTTGATTTGTGCAAAGGCGTGACAGGAGCGCTGACACTGCCCCTATTTCCAGCCTGATTGAGCGCTCGGAGCTTGGAGAGACACATTTTCTCCTCTGTTTGAGTTTTGGGTTTCGTTAAGGGTTTCCGGACAGACGGCCTCCCCTGTGAGTCCTGGTTCTGCTCTCTCAGTTCTCTGGACTCTGGTGTCTTAGTGGTGCTCAGACGCTGGGTTGACGGAGCAGTTCTGGGCCTCTCTCCTCGACGGGTGGATGAGCTGTTGAGGGTGGAGATATTTGGACCAGAGTGTGCTGCGGTTCTGGAGGACCCCCGCGTGTAAGCTCCTGGCTTTTCATCCTTTCTGTCTCTGGATGAAGAACCGGGGTTCATCCTTGTAATGGGTACAACTCGTCTCATGCTCTGGTCCTCAGAGCTGGTGAGAGTACGGACAGATCTCCCACCTGTGGAGGTTGTGTTTGATGGTTTCATCCCAGTGCTTCCAGAGTTGGAGTTCGGCAACTTCTTGGTGGAGAGTTTGGCTGAGTTTGCTCTTTTTGTTTTACCACCAGTGGAAGAATCTTCTGCTGTCTTTTGCTTCAAGGTCTTCCTGTTTGTGCTTCTATTATCAGATTTTTTCTCTGAGCAAGGTACCGCATTGGTTGATTTCTCCTCTTCTGTCTCTCGATTGTCTGTTTTCTGATCTTTCGCCGGTGCCTCTGCAGTAGGAGAACCTGGACTGGCTGACACCAGGCCATCAAAGGGTGATGCGGGGTCCCCACTGGCTGGGGAAGCTTTTGTTGCCTGTGGTTCTGGTTCGGCTGATGCAGGTTTTACAGGATGCAATCCAGGGGAAGAATCAGGGTTGTTGAAGTGGGAGACGGGCTGGCTGCTGATTGGTACTGACTCTGTACCTTTACAGTCCAGCTGAGCGTCTGAACACTCCTGATTGGCCGTTATCGAGGACGTTTGTTGGTTTTTACCATTCAGTCCCTCTCCATGGGTGTCCGGTTGTGCATTTTCACCAGTTGCTTCACACACACCAGTCACACACCAGACGATCACCTTGGCTTCTTGCTCCTCTGTCTTCTCTTTTGGTGCTCTTGAGGATTTCTTCTCGTTATTTTGCAGTTTGTCTACCCCCTCTTCTTCCAGGCGTGTAGTCAGGGTGAGATCTAAGCGATGGTTGGTACAGTGGTCTTCATCGCGGCCTGTCTGGGTGGTGGTACTATCAAACACTTTTAGCTCAGGTACCAGGGTACATTTCTCCAAAACCACAGACATGTTTCCTTTAGCAGCACCACTGCTCTGTCCGCTGGAAATCTGATCGTCACTTTTAGTCCTCCAACCAGTCTCCTGACCCTTAAAACCAGGAACAAGTTGGCTTCTCCCGTTGTCATGGAGCTCAGATTCCTGTTTTGAATCAGAGGTAGATTTGATAGGAATTTCCTCTTTGTTCATTTCTGTCTTACTAGCAATGCTCAGGTAAATTATGTCCATATCGTTGGTGTTTTCTTCGTTCCTGCTAGAGGGGATCACTAAGTGCGTTGGCGAGACAGTCAATACTTTAGTAGGAGAGAGTCCTAAACTCCGAAGCTCGTGTTTAGAGGAGGCTGATGGGGAGGTTTTCCTCGTGTCCTCCTTCCCTCTCTGCCGAGGAACTCTGAGGTCGTTGGACTTCTCCAACAGTGCGCTCAGGTCTCGCTCTGTAGCCAGAGACGGTGAGCTGGAAGGAGACCTACGGCTTCGCTGGAAGTTCCCCGAGCGTCCCCGACGGATGTGGTTGGTATTCAGAGAGGAGCGGGACCTTGTCAGGAGGTCGAGCAGAAGTCCAGCCTCATCCCTGGACGCTGCAGCTGACATGTCCGTCTCACTGCGGCAGCGTGAGCCGAAGGCTCCAGATACCTAAAATCGGACCATAGCAGCAGTTTAGGATCAGACCAGGACTCTGTGGACTTTGCTTTAAAGAGTAATGTCTGTGTTTCCACATACCTCCTCTCCTCCAGACCAAGAGTGTCGCTTCAGCTCCTCCTCGCGCATTCGCTGACGACAAGCTGCTTCTTTTGCCTCCCTCTCTTTGTTCTCCTTCAAGAACAAACAAAAAAATGACACCAAACCAACTCCTCTGTTTAAAACTTACTTACTGCTAGTGATGCTATAAAATAAAAAATGTCTAAATTAAAATCAACACAATGAGAGCTAATAAAATGAAATTAGTCTTGCATCTCTTTTTCAATTCAATTTCAATTCAATTCAGTTTATTTATATAGCGCAAAATTCACAAAACATGATTTCAACATCTAATAAAGTTTATGTCTGAGCGGGGTTTTGACCAAACCTTGACAGCGTTTGTGAATTTGGTGCAGAAGGTGTGGAAGATGCTGAAGCAGTCGTCCAGCCTGAAGGTGTCCCTGTCCTCACAGAAGAAGTCCACCAGCTCTCTGCCTTCCTTCTTCAGCTGCTGCTGGCTGCCGCGCAACGAACACAGGGACATCGTGGCGCTCTGAGACACGGCCGGACGGCGGGAGCTCGTTAATCTCATGGTTTTTTTTAAGCTTTACCTTCTTCATCTTTAATAAATTCATTCTTTTAAGTGGAGACAATACTTAAAGTCATAGCTAAGATTAGATTTAAACATATTTTCTCCCATCACACTTCTCTCCGTATTTTTCCACTTTTTTTGTTACCTTCTAACAAATGAAGTGACTTTTTTTTATATTGCTTAGAATTTCATTGACTATTTAATTAAATAGAAATTAGTTAAATGTGAACTTACACATGAGACTGTTAGAGAAATTCCATGTAAATGTTTCAGACAGTTTTACCTTCATTCTGGGTTGCTGAGAAATGAATCATCAGGAAGTCTAAAATGTGTCTATGAGTAAATGTTACCTGCAGGAAGCTGTCCAGCTGCTGCAGCAGCTCCGTTTCCTTCTGGATGCTCTCCTCTACTGAGCGCGTGCGAGATGTCAGCAGCTGCAGTTCAGCTTCCAGCGTTTCCAAAGAGATCCTGATGAAAAAATATTAATTTATTCTATTTAAACTTAAATATTTGAGTCTCGTTCAAAGGCTGGTGCTGGATTCAGCTTTGGGAGGGAAATATTTTTACCAACCAAAGTCAACAGGAGGCGCTGATAGATATCGTCGCTGATAGATATCGTCGCTGATAGATATCGTCCATTTATCAAACATGATGAGTTGTTCCCCAGGTGGGCATAATTTTAAAGCTTAATTTGTTGAACTGTTGTGTTTAATGTAAGAAGATGAAGTCGTGTCTCACCTGGATGCAGCCTGGATGTTAGGAAGTTTCAGAGGAAACTCATGCAGATGTTTGTCTTTTTTCTGAGCTTCCTGAGGTAAAAAAAGCCAAAAAAACCCCAAAAACATAAATAATTTCAATTAAAGATGGATTCTGAACTTCAGGTACAGTAGAATAATCCAAACAGATTTAAATGTATTTAACTTCAGGTAAATAAAGGTTTTAATAAAGTATCAGACGAGGTGTTTGGAAGTAAAATATAAGGCAGCTTTATCAACCTGAGCTGTGCTCAGGTTTCAGAGGTCAAATCTAGAAATTATATCCATTGGTTCATGCTCTTTTAGCAGCTAGTAAGAAAGCGATGACAAGGAGGTGGAGTCCAACTCTTCAGCAAGCACAGGATTGGTTCCCACTTATTTTGGAGATTTGGTTAAAAACTATAAAGGTAAACTTTATGGAATAGAGTTAAATGGATCAGATACATATCTGCGATTGATTTAAATAAAAAGATGCTGCTGCGCTTTCTCTTATGTTCATTAGGCTTGATTAACTAAGTGAATGTTTCATGTGTACGTTCTTGTTTTGTAGGAGCCAATTATTTTTTGTTAATAATTAAAAATGCTTTTTGTTTTTGTGCATAATCTAGCTAAGTTTATTTTATTTTATTGTTTGATATCTATTATGCGATTATGTTTTTTGGTTATTTAGTCATGTTCCTTTGTTTTTGGTTAGTTATGATTAATTTAGGTGAATTATGTTTTATAAATAGGCTGTCAAAGGTAGGACCAGCATGCATCTGGGTGGGCATATGTTCTTTTTACCAGCGCAAGAGAAACATGGAGGAAATATTTGTCTTTTTTTGTTTGCTTGCCTGAGGAGAAAATAAACTGAGAAAACTAAAGGAGTTTATCTGGAACATTTTTTCTTTTGCCTGCGTAAAATTAGTCCATGGTGCATCTGTGGCTTTTGTGGATTTCCACTTTTTTGTGTCATCAAAGCTGCGCCACAACATGTTTGTTTTCCTTTCTTGGTGTTATTTCTCTACATTTTTTAAGGTTTTTCTTCTGTGCTTTAAGTTCTTGAAAAATGTAAATGGAAAACTTAATACAATAAGTTGATAATTCTAATGTTTCTTAAAAGGGTTTTTTTTTGTAAAAGAAAGAAAAAAACTAAGTTCACTTAAACTGAAGCCAGAAGGAAACATGAGGCAGTAATTAACACAATTTCTTTTTGTTTTTCAAAAATCCACCGATCAAGCATTTAAATAAAGGCACAAAAAAAATACAGAAGGTGAAAAGTTCAACAGGAAAGACAAGGAGTAGAATTTTGTCCCAAAATCAATCCTCACAAACAGATCCAGGTTACTGACCAGAGCCACAAAGTGCAGCAAGTTCATCCCCGGTTTGTTGGACTTGGTGTCTGCAAGAGACAGAAGGGAGGACAGCTTAAAGCCCACAGCGTCTCCTGCAGAACCTCCCTGCAAAACAAAAACACACGGCAGTTAGTAACACGACGCCGAATGAAACCCAAAATATGTACAAACATAAGAACAACAAGGGATCCCCACAGCATAATGCTGCCATTGCCTTGTTCTACTGTCTGGATGGTTTTCTTATCTTCTCTCATGACATCTCCCATGTAGGCATAGGCTTAACTTCCTTAAGGACTGGTGTGGACATGTCCCCACCAATCTTGACCGGTAGGGGGACAGTCCCCACCAATATTTTGTACACGTATTTTGCTTTCGGTGCTGTGTATATCTGATTAAAACCCCATTCATGCCGCTCCTCAGAAAGAAAATAAAAAAGTTCTCCCCGCTGCTCACCGTCCACAAACCCCGACAAAAAAACTCAGAAAAAAGAATCTGTTGCCTCTCGCTTTCTCCCCATCACCCCCCTCCGCCCTCTCCCCATAACACCTGTCGCTTCCCTTCAAAAAGCCCCCGCTATTGCTACTCCCACCATTTGACGTGATCGACAGGAGGAGAGATAGCAACACAGCGGTGTTCATTAAATTTAACCGGTTGCTAACCTATTTGACTCAGGGCTGGTAAAAATGCCACCGAAAAAGCTGCCTGACATCCAGAGCTTTTTCCCCAAACAGCAGCAACTTGTAAGTTTTTTTGGGTGAATTAAAATGAGTAACAAAACATGACAGCAGCATTTAATGCAGGTTATTCTTCTTTCTAACAGGGAACAAATATAATTCAGATCGCTTCCTCAGTGGAAGATGCTACGGGGTTTCAGGTAAAATGCAAACAGTGTTGCGAAAATATTCTTGATGAGATGTGTGAGATAAAGGACATTTTAAGGTTTTATTGTTGAATATGTGCCATTCAGCAGGCCAAAAGCATGCTAACCCATTCAGGGACAGCAGTGGACTCAGACTTGCAGATGAGAGGGACTTGTTGAAATATTAAGACCTAATTTTAGTCAGGAGAGACTTAAAGTAGTAAAAGAATAGAGAATAGTGTAAAAATAAGTGAATACCTTATTTAAAATATAACTGAACCGTTGGAAAAAAAACTCAAACCACTTTTTTCCGGCCCTGTTATGTCAGCTACACTACATTCAGTATCGTTGGCATAGAAACAGACAACAGCGCCAATATATCAGAATTATACTTAAACACACGCAAATAATTTCCCACATAAAAAACAGGACTTTCAGTTCATTACAGTTTTCCGTTTTTAGAGGGTTGTTTATTTTGCGTTTATTAAGTGATGGCTGTGGTATATTAGCTTTCACTGCTATAAGCTTTCGCAGCAGTGATTGATTAATTTAAACACCTGCCCTACTGATGGTCTATCGGAGTTGGTGTTTAGGTTGAACATAAAGAACACCTTTTATTTGAAGCTTCTTGTAGCTACTGTTTTAATCCCGGCTTCACTTAAAACTTTTTCCTGACCTTGTTATATATTTGTCATAGTGTTGACATTCAGTAGCAAGCACTGCGCCCCTTTTTCTTTTATATGTACACGTACATTTAAGATTTAGCGTGTTATGTTGACAACTCATGAGCAAGCTGCTTTTTGCAATCTAGCAGGGAGGTAAGGATAGGATCTTGCAGGTGTGACGTCACTCTGCAGGGGGTCCAAAGATAAAAGATTTAAACAATTTTGGCATTGGAATTTCAGATTTAAGAGAGTTAGAAAGTTCACTTAGTAAAAGTGCAAATAATAAATCTGATTACCGATTACTTTTAAGCTGGTTGAACATACTGCGACAGACTGATGACCTGTCCAGGGTGATCCCACCTCTCACCCAGAACATGGCTAGAGATATGCACCAGCACCTCCTGATCCCACTGAGGGATAAGGTTAAAGAAAATGGATGGTTGAACATGGTCCGCTCTCCCAGATTCTATCAAATCAGTATTGATACCCTGCTGGTGGATGTTCTTGACAGAAAGACGGAGTTGCTTAATCATATTCTGCTTAAGGCCCCATAAGATCTTGTCCGAGTCTTGGTTTAAAAGTAAATTAGTTTTAAAAAGTGACCTAAAATTGACCGTCAATAAATGTTCTACAAAATTGATATATTTACTTGATTTCTTTGATTTGTACTGTCTGTTTAGATTTATGTGATATTTTTTGCACAAAATATATAAGTGAATATTGTAAGAGTTATGTTTTCAACTGTAAGCATTAAATCAATAAATGTTATTCACATTTTTTTGGCTTTATCCTTTCCAACAACAAAAAAAGGCGTCGCGCAGGTAGCTCCCTTTCCTTATGAGCCGTCCCCACCAACTCTCAACACAAAGTTACACCCTTGCATGTAGGCCACAAACGTTAAGTTCAATGTATTAATTATTTCAACTTTCAGATGAGGGATTGAACAGAGCACCGGGAGACGCTCAAATCTTGGGATATCGTTTTAAAACCTGCTTTAAATTTCGTTTCTGAACAGTAATGTTCTTATACAAAACATCTGAGTCCAAAACCAGAATAGCTGGATGTACGCTGGACTAGATCAGGTGACTCTGGATGGAAACAGGCTGAACAAGGTTATATTTGGGGTTATTAGAGTACAGGGGTCTGGATTATTTATAGATTTAAATACATTAAATTCTGTTTTTTTGATTCTTAAGTAACAGTAGAGAAAACTCTTATTTTTATTTCTCACATATTGTTGTTTTTGTTCCATCACTGTCTATTTCCGTCCTGTATTGTTGCATTATATTAACATGCTGTCTATTGATTTTAGTCTTTTAATGTACGATAAACAGTGGCGCCTCCTGAAATATTTCATAGGGGGGGCCAGATGGGGCCACTAAAAACCTTGGGGTGGCACACTGAGGCTAAAAGCCATAATTTCAGGGTTTTAATCTACTATTGTGGTAAACCTACCTATGAAATCATAAAGACTTCAATAAAAACCTACTCATACCTTGGTTTATTGTGTGATTTTTAATGTTACGTCGCTGGCTGTGCATAATGGCAGGGTTTATACTGGCCAGTGGGGTGGCACAGGGTAGCCGTGGCCACCCCCCCCCCCCCCCCGGCGGTGCCACTCATGATAAATGAAAGCCGGGTCAGAACAATCAGCTGTTCTGGACCAGAGGAGGCCTGAAGGTTCAGATTATAAACATGTTGTTTTAAAGGAGCCTCAGATAAAATGAAAGCTTTCTGCTGCTGTCATCATGGTTTCTGTGTAATTTGCCTGTGAAAGGGGAAGTTTCCAGTTTGACAATGTGAACAATAAGGGATAATTATACAGTTATAGTCTAGCTCTCCCTGATGATGCTTGAAATAAATGAACATCTGCTCCTCTTATTTTTTTATTTTCAGACCGGCAGGCCGCCCTCCATCCCGAGCTGGAGCTCTCAGCGGTCGACCTTGATGATCGCTGCACCGTATGCAGCCGGAAATAAACCGGAATCAAGTTCTCAACTGGTTTTAAATTCAATTAAACAGGTTAAGACTACAACGCTTATCTCCCGCCCCCTTGTTTCAGCTATTGTTTCCTCTCAGATTAAATATGAATTATTGCTGATTCCCCACTCACAGCGTTGAGGATGTTTCCGGCCTGCAGCACCAAGTGCAGAACAGCGTGGAGCTCCTTACAGCACATTAATTCTAGATGAGAAATAAAACACAAAGGAGGGGAGGAAACATGTCATTAGAGAAGAGAAAGAGAGTTTCTGAGGGTGGGATGTGTTAACAGCGTAAGCATATGGAGGGTTAGTTAGAGAATTCACACACACACTGCTAAAAATAATCAATGTGTTAGTTTTTATTGTGTGAAGAGACGAGGCTGACGTCTCCTTCTGCACATCTGCACTGAATCTGAAGAGGCTTTAGCATAGCTCTGGTTTTTATAGAAGGTTTTCTTTAAATGTCGGCTGCTTTTTTAAAACGACATCGAGCAACATTTTCTTTTTGTGTTTTTTAAACCTCCATTCATAAACCTTTAAGATGTATCAAAAGAGCCAAATATAATAATATTTTTCATGACAAAAAAAGGATTATGTTTGTTTTGATTTTCTGCTTTTTTCTCTCATGTTTTGTGTTTGGAAAAAGGAAAAGTAAAGAATCAACCTGAGTTGATCAACAAGGTTGAAAAGAATAAAATGAGACCAAGAGCAGAAACACAAAATAAAAAGCAGAGTTGTATCTTTTCCATAGTTTATTATACCGTATAAAATGTTTGTTACCTTTGGCAGCAGAGCGAAGAGTTTTAAAATCTTGTTTCATGGCCTCACAGGCACCAGGGAACTCTTCCTTCAACAGCAGGGACTCAATGCGGACAGAGTAACTAGAGAGAAATGCAGACTTTAAGTCAATGATGGGAGCAGGAAGGTTTTCCTGTGGAGCAGCTCAGGGTCAAGTGCACAATAAACCTGCTTTATATATGCATATATAGAGATATAGAGATATCAATATCTATATTGATATACTGTAGAAATATTAATCACAACATCAGTTTGTAAAACAGGACACCGGCAGAGGATGTAATATTTGGTAGGATGTTATGTCATCATCTGTTTCAGGTTAAAGTCAAGTTAAATCATGGAGAACAGAAGGAGTCAGGAGAATTTTGTTTAGTTTGAGTTCTTTTAAAGTGGTAGGGAAGCAGCTGTTCCACCGAGTGCAGTTCCGAATTCTCCCGAGCGGTGCACGACTTTACACGAGTGAATAAAGTGAACTTGATTGGTTGATCATCAAGGGGGCGGGATTGTTGTGGCCGGTTTCTCGGAAGCATGTTGCTAACCAGTTAGCAACTTAGTGCTAGTAGGTTCCCAATGGGAAATTACATAGGAACCAAGTAGCACTAAATTGGTGACTTAGAAACGACACTGTCAAGGAACGCTATGGACAGAGGAAACATGCAAGAGGAGGAGAGTTTTGTGTCGGAGGTCATGGAGGAGTCTCCTCCGTCATCCATTTTTTATTTAGAGGAGGAAAGCGGGACAAAGATGCTGTGGAAGAGGACGCCAGGGCGGCAGAAGCTTGGTTTGGTGTAGAAGGCTTCCAGCCGTACATGTTTGAGCCCTTGCCTCGCAACGCTGCCAGTTCTGTTAGCTCTACGCCTGCTGAAGACACAGACGTCCATCCCTGTGAACACTGGGACGCAACTCAATGGGAAAGGAAATTATTCTTATTTCTTATTTCAAATGTTGCGTATATTAGCTGCGACATATGAATCAAGATGCTATGACCAAAAAAATTTGATTGACAGATGAACGTTGATATGTGATTGGCCAAATTTAGGCGTACAAGCTGACGTATAACTAACTGGCCTGCATAAGATAATGGAAAAAAACAGATTTTAAGACAGGATTTTTTTTTAAAATAGAAATTTTCTAACTTTTGGGACAATATGGTCTGATAAAGAGTACATTTCTATACATGTTTAAGCCAGAATGATTTGACATTTAAATATGACTTTCCTACGACTTTAAGTCTCAATTTAAAACCTATTCTTTCAGAGCTGGCTTTTGCTGTTGAATTTAAACTGCTAACTGAGGGATTATTAGTTTAAGGTTGTGGTCCAACTTTTTTATTTGTTTTACTACCTGCTTTTATCATGTTTTTTTTATCTTTATTTGCTTTTATTTTGCTTCTATTTGACTGTTTAATTCACGTAAAGCCCTGTGAATTGTCTTCGTACTGTAATGTACTTTATAAATAAACTTGCCTTGCCTGAATGGAACTTGTCTTTATCACAAACGGGTTTTTCCTGAAATGATGCGGCACTGTTCCTGCTTGCTTCATCTTTATCTGCTTGCTTCCATTAGCCTGCCACTTTGCTGCTGATACACCTGAACCTCTGCAGACAATAAACTATATTTCTATTCTATTTCCTAAATGCACATTTACTCGATTAGTGATCAAATGCTTAATAAGTTTAGCTAAATACCCATAATAGAACAGAAAATAGAAAAGAACAGAACAGAAAATCCATTTATTGTCCCATAATGAGGACATTCTGTGTTTAAAGCAGCAAAAATAATATTGAAAAATAGACAAACATTAAAATACTCTACTGTAGAGTGTTATAACAATATAAAACTGTGCGCCTAGAGAATAAAATAACCAATATACAGCTATGGACATTTTTACAGTAATGGATATTTGAAATAGCAGTAACATCAGAGATGTGCAAAATGACAGCAGCATATTATTTATGAGACAAAGATAGAAACTGTTTAAAGAATGTAACAATTTATTGAGGTTGTTGGGAACAGTGATGGTTATAGTCTTCCAGCTGCTGGAAGGAAAGATCTGTGATAACACTTCCTGGTGCATTTAGGGTGCAGCAGTTTGTTACTGATTATAAAGGTATTCCAAAAATAATAAATATTTTAAATATTCAAAATTCTTAATGTAAAGATTGTTTTATATACATATCTCAATCTATGTTTTAAATTTTATTTACTTTTACTCTCTAAACCAGTTTTTTTTTCCAGTCTTAACAGCTCCATATAGCAGCCAACATGTAATAATACATTGGAAAAGGTTCAAGGTGCACCCATGGATTAGCATCAAACATGAATGATGCTAACACAAAATGGGACCAGACCCTCTGCAAAGACATCTATAATATGCAGAAAAGAACATTGGAAGAAAAAAAAAGGTAAATTTTTCTTCATGGCTTTTTAAAACGCGGTCGTAAGCTTTACCGATATTAAAAAACAGCAGCGTATTTACATTAGAGGGGTTGACGTTAAGGATTTTTACCCTTTGGGCAAGTGGCTTTCACATTTCATTTGCCCAGAAACAATTTTTACTTGCCCAGTATAATGTTGGATAAATATAGTTCCTAATATTCATTTTTGTATATATATCAATGAAACATGTTTGTTTTTTAAATGTTTTTTGTAATTCAGTATTTTTTAAGTTTCCAGGTTCCTGGTGTGTACATGCATGTGTCAGATAATGAACTCAAGCCTACATTACCGTGTTAACATGCTTTTCAATCCTTCCTGCACATTCTTTTCAAAGTAAACTTTGCTTTAAACTGTTGTGTGCTTGGAAAAATATAAATTGTAATGTTAAAAATCTAAAAAAAACTTGACAGGTTAAAAACTTAAGATAAATCACAAGACAGAAGTCAATGTCACAAATGAATGACTTTTATTTTAGAGTCACGGTATGTTTATACAAGATAATACTATTAATATAATGTGACTTTTCTAGAGAATCATTATACATAGTTATTTTATGCAGGGTTTCTACAGTCTTACATAATTTCAGAATTCCCTGATTTTTAACTGACTCAGGATTAGTTTTACCTGACAAAATAAATGCAGCAACAAGAAAATAATAATAACATAACAGGTCACCAACTTAACATGTTTAGCTCTATAACATTTAAATGCACCTCTCCAATGTCTAAGAGAAAAAAATGTAATGAACATTTTTTAATGTATGACCTGCATCACTGTACAGAAGACTGCCATATGATAGAAATATTTAAACGGTGCGCATGGCATACAATTATGTCAATTTACCTAATCCCTGACCGATCATTTTTAATCTAGGGTTATCTGGGTGGTTGGTGAAATGGTTGGAGGGTAAAATAGGTGGTGGGTGTGTTACTGTACTTACATTTTCTTGCCTTGTGGTTGTTTTTTAGCCTGCCAAGTTGAAAAAAATGTGTCTGATTCGCGCCAATTCCCGGACAAAAATCACACCATCTGGCGGAAAATCACGAGGCTATTTCAAATCATGCGAGAATGTGTATAAAAGAACAAAACAAAACGCTTCTGGGTCGAATGTCGGTGATTTCAGTAATTTTGAGTGTTAAAAACTTTTTTTTTGCGATCATTGCACTTGCCCGGCGGGCAAATGCAATGAAATCTGTACTCTCCAACAATAAAAACTACTTGCCCCGGGAGATCGGCCAGTGGTTAACATCGAGCCCTGCATTAGGTGAAGTTTGTGTGCATCATATATGTATCCAAAGCTGTTTTCTGCAACTTGAAACAGCTTTAAACGACTAATCAACTTTAAAATGACATGAACTCATACATTTCCTCTAATTAAGAGTCCAGCATGTGAGCAACGTCAAATCATTTTAAAGTTGTTGCCTTTTAAGCTCGTCCCTCTTTTCTCCTAATTTTGTTTTGATAACGTGAAAATGCTACAAGCTCACCTGGGCAGCTGAGTCAGCAGATAGATGAAGGAATCGGCCAATGAGAGCTTAGAGACGTCGCCTCGGTACGCCTTCAGCTTCTTCACCTTCAGCAGAACAAACCCAGAGTTATTCCATCATCACTGCTCACACACATTTACAGATGAAATACAGACTTTCAACATTTTCTGGAAGTCAGGATGTTTGTGTTTGATGCAGGCTGATGGATGTTTCTGAGTTTCACCTCCTCTTTCTCTGGAAGCAGCTTCAGCAGCTCTCTCAGAGGCTCCGCCCCAAATGATTCACTGTTGCCATGGTGAATGTCATCCACTATTGCCTGATTGGACCTGTGGGGGAAAATGCTTTATTTAATTAACAGTGTTAAATTACACTCTGAATGTGCTAAAATGACACTTTTCGATGTGTTAATGAGTCGTAAACCATACAAATAAAACGATCACATTCTGACAGATACAAATAAAAGTTTAAGGAGCTTATCTGGAGCCAAATATAGAGAAACAGGATGACTTCAAACATGTTCTTGGCTCTATATGACAGCGTAAGTTTATGTTTGATTCCTTTATGGTTGTGTGCCTCCCTCACAGCTGTAGGTGTTCTGTTTACTAAGCAGTGAGTCTGAACATAGTAAACATGTTCAGGACATGTTATCCTGCTGCTGTTTTCTCAGGTTATTGGTGCAGAACTCAGGTTATCATTTCATCTAACAGTGAGAAAAAGAGCCTCCCATTTATGGATTCTGGATTTGCTAATGATGAACTTAGTGTGCAGCAGCAAGAACTGACACCTTTGGACCAATTTCAAGCTCGGGTCCTCTACCAGAGGCCTGGGAGTTTGAGGGTTCTGCGCAGTATCTTAGCTGTTCCTAGGACTGCGCTCTTCTGGACAGAGACCTCTGATGTTTTACCTGGGATCTGCTGTAGCCACTCTCCCAGTTTGGGGGTCACAGCCCCCAGTGCTCCAATTACCACTGGCACCACTGCTGCTCTTACTTTTCACATCTTTTCTAGCTCCTCTTTCAGCCCTTGGTATTTTTCAAGCTTCTCGTGTTCTTTCTTCTTGATGTTGCTGTCGCTTGGGATTGCCACATCTATCACTACTGCCTTCTTCTGCTGTTTGTCGATCAACACGATGTCTGGTTGGTTAGCCATCACCCGTTTGTCAGTCTGGATCTTGAAGTCCCATAGGATCTTAGCTCGGTCATTCTCAACTACCTTAGGAGGTGTCCTACATTTTGACCTTGGGACTTCCAGCCCATACTCATGGCAGATGTTCCTATACACTATGACAGCTACCTGGTTGTGGCGTTCCATGTATGCACTTCCTGCCTGCATTTTACACCCTGCTGTTATGTGCTGTATTGTTTCAGAGGCATCTTTGCACAGTCTACATCGGGGGTCCTGCCTGGTGTGGTAGACCCTGGCCTCTATTGATCTTGTACTGAGTGCCTGTTCTTGTGCTGCCATGATTAGTGCCTCTGTGCTGTCCTTCAGTCCAGCCTTTTCCACCCACTGGTAGGATTTTTTGATATCAGCCACTTCTTCTATTTGTCTGTGGTATACGCCGTGCAGCGGCTTGTCCCTCCATGATGGTTCTCCTTCCTCTTTCTTGTCCTCACTTTCGGTTTTCTCCTGCCTGAGGTATTCACCAAGCCATTTGTCTTTGGGGGCCATCTTTCTGATGTACTCCTGGATCTTAGTTGTTTCATCCTGGACAGTGGTCTTGACACTCACTAGCTTGGTATACAGTCTCAGAGTGCTGGATTTGGGGTGGAACCCTCCATGCATTGTGAGGAGCTTTCTCGTCTTGATGTCAGTAGCCTCTATCTCCTCCTTTGGCCAGTTTATTATACCAGCGGGGTATCTGATGACTGGTAGGGCATATGTGTTAATGGCTTGGATCTTGTTTTTCTCATTCAGCTGAACTGACTTACTCTTTGTAGGTATTTAGCTGTGGCAGTCTTTCTTGCCATCTCCTCGTGGTTTCCATTAGCCTGTGGCACCCCAAGGTATTTGTAGCTGTCCTGCACATCTGTAATGTGGCCTTCTGGTAGTTCAACCCCCTCGGTTCTGATCCTCTTCCCTCTCTTTGAGATCATGCGACCGCACTTGTCCAGTCCGAATGACATCCCAATGTCGTTGCTGTAGATCCTGGTAGTGTGGATCAGTGAGTCGATGTCTCGCTCACTCCTGGCATACAGCTTGATGTCATCCATGTAGAGGAGGTGACTGATGATTGTTCCGCTTCGGAATTGGTATCCGTAGCCAGTCTTTGTGATGATCTGGCTGAGGGGGTTCAGGCCTATGCAGAACAGCAGCGGGGATAGTGCATCACCCTGGTATATGCCGCACTTGATGGTGACTTGTGCTATTGGCTTTGCATTGGCTTCCAGACTTGTTTTCCACAGCTTCATTGAGTTCTTGATGAAGGCTATTAGAGTCCTGTTGATCTTGTACATTTCCAAGCATTCCAGTATCCATGTATGTGGCATTGAGTCATAGGCTTTCTTATAGTCAATCCAGGCAGTGCACAGATTTGTCTGCCTGGTCTTACAGTCTCGAGTGACTGCTCTATCCACTAGTAGCTGGTGCTTGGCTCCTCTGGTGTTACTGCCTATTCCCTTCTGGGAAGGGTGCATGTATTGAGCCATGTGCCTATTCATCTTAGCCGCTATGATGCCTGACAGGAGCTTCCATGTTGTACATAGGCAAGTTATTGGCCGGTAGTTGGATGGGGTTGTTCCCTTCTGGGGAGCCGCCCTTACGTTATATATATATATATATATATATAATAGGGATGGGACGATTTATGAAAACCGTCAGAACCGTTCGGTTCAACTGTCTCGGTTCGGTTCGCGTGTGTTTCGTTCGGTTCATGCGCTGCTCCTTTTTCTCATAGGCAAAGCCTTTACACTCCAGAGCAGAAGGTGGCGGTACTGCGACCAAAGCCAACTACCAGTAGTAAACAAGAAGAAGAAGAAGCGAAGCAGCTTAGCCGGGTGTAGCAGGGGAAAAAAATCAGTTGTGGAGAATTTTGTCGGAATGGCGAGTGGGAAAGAACAGGAGTTGGAAGACGCGCCAGCAGCACTTTATAGGTCTGCTGTATGGGACAGCTTTGCATTTAGAGTGACCTACGATGACGGCGGAAAGAAAATTGTGGATAAAAGTGCAACAGTGTGCGAGCATTGTGCAACATGTTTTGTTTACGCTAACAGCAACATGACCAACATGTCATGCTAACCCCGAAATCCCTCATACTCCGTCAGCAACCCCCGCTGCGCTCCAGACCGGCTGCTCAAAGCAAAGCCTACAGCCCCCACTGTGGCTTCCTCCGCTCCCCTCTCTCTCCCTTGGAGATAGTAGAGAGCAAGCTCGAGATGATTAAATTCAAAGCAGCAAAACATACGGAAATGATCCAGGGTTTCCGCGGATCATTTAAAATAAATACAATCCATTATTTTTTGGGGGATTTTTTCATTAATTCCATGAATTTTTATGGGATTTCGGTGTAACAATCAACATGTATCAAACCGAACAGAAAACCATGACCAGAAACCGTGAATCGAACCGAACCGTGGATTTTGTGAACCGTTCCACCCCTAATATATATATATATATATACATGCATACATATACATACATATACAGATATGTATATACATATACAGATCCATTAAATCAACGTCAATCAATCAATCAATCAATCACTGTTGCTATGAAAGACAATAGCTGCTATTTACCAATATCATATATATTGTCCTGCCGTTTCATACATGACTAAAGGACTAAAACATGGCTAGCCTCTGCGAATAGAAGGATGTTTAGAAAGTACACTGGGAAAACGATCTTGAAATAAGTAAAAATGTCTTAAATTAAGTGTATTTATCCTTAATTTGAGTAGGTAAATGAGATAGTTTGCCAATGGAATGAGTATTTTTACTCTTAAAATAAGATAATTAGATAATATGCACTTGGAATAAGACAATGCAATTATGTTTTCTTATTTTAAGTGTAAATTGTCTTGTTCCATTGGCAAAATATCTCTCTTATCTGCTCAATCCAAGAACAAATGCACTTATTTAAGAAAATGACATCATCTAGATTTCAATTTTTTCCCAGTGTAAAAGAAAGGATACATTGTAACAAAGTGAGACCTGCCTTGATGTACAATATGGAGATGGTTGTGTAAATATAGCAAGAAAGGAGGCAGAGCTTAAGATGTTCATATTTTTACGAGAAGGAACAAAATTGGAAAG
The DNA here is from genome assembly GCA_030533445.1 of Cyprinodon diabolis. NCBI lineage: Eukaryota > Metazoa > Chordata > Actinopteri > Cyprinodontiformes > Cyprinodontidae > Cyprinodon > Cyprinodon diabolis. Next base: position 39,781,007 of record CM060075.1, on the reverse strand, counting down.
GATTAGAACTGACTACATAATAGGGTTGACTCGGGTCGATGGAAGACAAGGTCAGAGAAGGAATGCTGGGATGATTAGAGGAGGAAAACAGGAAGTACCTCGGAGGAGGCACTGGGTGATATTTGGTGGGGAACGGTCAAACCTTTATCAACTCTCTCTTCTGTAAGATCAGATCAAGACATCACACTAACACTCTAATACTCACTACCGTCTGTCCGTTGTTCCTATAAACACTGAGGGGTCATGCTTTGGCCTTTACAATCACAAATCTATGTCAGGTTATGTCAGCAAAAACTGGTTCTACAAGCAGAGCTCCTCTTAACAAGTCCGTCCAGACCTTGGCATGCAGGCATGTCAGAGAGGAGGACAGCGGAGGAAGAAATGAGAAATCACGGGGAGATATTGGTTGGTTTTCTATTTTAGTTTAAATCTTTGTCATGTAGTAGATTTGGAAACGTGAGAGTCTTTGGCTCTTTTATGTATTTTATATCTGGGTGTGGTAATCGGTCTCCTTTTGTGCGTGTTGCAGAGGATTCCACATTTCTGACATAACTGCGGATCACATGTTGTTAGCATCCGTCTGTTTGCATTCCCCCATAACAGAAGCAGCATCACCACATCTGTTTTTACCCACAACACCTCGGGATGAGGGTGACGAGACGCAACGCACCATCACTTCCTGAGTCACGCTGTCACCCCAGAGCTTTATCAGAAACAGGTACGATCGTCTGATTAGTCAGTGACTCAGATTAAATGAACACCACCTCTTGGAATAAAGGGATGTATCATTTAAACCAATTTAATAACCTTCTTTTCTTCTAGGCAGTGGTATAGATGGTTGAGATCTTAAACGGGGGTTGTCATTGTTTCTCTGACTGAGTAACATCCTCAGGTTAGATAAATGTTTTCATTCTTTGATTTACCTCTTGAACTGTTTTAGAAAGATTGAGATGTTCAGCCCTCGTTTGGCATCTAGAATGGAGACCTGGTGTGAAGGAAAAGACAGTTAGAGTCGTGCCATAAAGCAACCAAAAGCCTTTAACAAACGATAAACAGAACCAAACCTCGTCTTTAGCCTCCCTGAACGACAACCGGGTCTTCCCTCCTCTGGTGGGCGTGGCCTTGGGGGCCGGCGGGCCGTCGTTCTGAGTGAAAAGCTCCTCGATTTTCTTTACGTCGATCTGGAAATCCTGCTGGACTTGACCCTGAGTCCAAAGGTTGGCGTGGCCCTTTACCTGAAACAGGCAGTTCACTGGTGTGAGGCTCAACACCTTAAGCCTTAAAGCTTCATACAAATACTGAGTTCTAGCAACACTTTAACCCAACCTGCTCCGCTGGAATCGTTTTCCAGAAGAAGCTTCTCACCCTCTTCTTCTTCTTCAGTCCTCCTCCTGTTGGTAGCAGAGGAGGAGGAGGCGGTGGAGGAGGAAGGGGAGCAGGAGGCGGAGGTGGAGGAGGTGCAGGACTGTCTTGTAGTCTCGCCCCATTTTTACTGTTGTGTGAAAATCTCAAAGAGGAAGGTGGCGACATTGCTTCAGCAACAGCTACGTCCTGGTTAAAGGATAACCCTTGGATGTTGTTGGCCGGGGAGACGCTGCCCATGACGTGCATCGCCTCGACTGACTGCACAGGAGCAGGGAAGGATTGCACCAGACTGACGGGTCACCAGGTTTACGGGTAACCATGATAACGTCCAAAAAGAGTCATTGCATTGGCAACGTCTGCAGATGAAGATCAGCAGCCTGGAGGAGAGGAGGAGCAACGCTCTGTTGAAATAAGGAGTTGAAAGGAATTAACAGAAAACCACAACAATGTTTGTGGATCTTTGCTTTGTTTTCTCTTGCATCTTGACGACGGGCAGGAAGCCTAAAGTTACAAAGCACCAAAGTTTGCATCACAACACAAAAGATGATAGATCAGTTTCATTTAAAACATCATTACACTAATCTAATCAGGAAACATGGATTAGCAGTCTGGACACATAAATAGTTTTCTTTTGATTATAGGCAGTTTGTATTTATCCATTTTCTCATACTTTTCCAAATTTAGGTCAAAGACTAATGAATGAGAGAGACTCACAGCAGCAGGTCGTAGTTAATAGCGCTGGAAACCAGAGACAAAATTCCCTTTATTCCAAGACTTCTTTACTCATTGCTCTGGCAGCAATAGTCATAGAACTCAGTGAGCTAGAAGCAATCATAGCAGTCATTTTACTCTGTTCAAAACTATAATGCTTAATAAATAAAGCGATAATCCTGCATCAAATATCAGGCAGAAGTAATAAATCTATTTAAATTATCATTAACATATTTACTAGTATAATTATAAAACATCCCATTAGCTGAAAGAACAACCCACTCAGAGCAATAATTATACCAAAATTATTAAAAAATAAAAAATAAAAAAATTCTGCGATTGAGATTAAAAGCCTTTTTCCTCCTTCAGTATGTTCTATAAATAACTCCTCAAGTAGCATAAGTTTAGCTTCACCTGGTTTAAATTCTGTATAAACTGCACTGGAGTAAACTAGACCAGACCATTCAGAGCAGTAATTATACCAATGTTGTGGAAAATATATATTAAAATTTTGAATTAAAGATAAAAAGTATGTCTTTGTCTGGCAATCTGCTCTGTACAGATCTCCTCCTACAGCATAGTTTTAGCTTCATTTGGTTTAAATTCTTCATAAAATCCTCTTTGAGGAGCCTTTTACTATTTGATTATTAATCAAAAAAATAAAAAGTTTGTCAGATCAATCGATTTGCAAAATAGTCGTTGCAGCCCAAATAATTTTTTCCTGCAAAATTAAATTGGTTTCCAGAGTCAATTTGAATGAATACTCAATTAATGACCATTTAGCATTTATCAACAAAAAACAACAACCATGTTTCTAAGGTCAGGGAATTTATACAAATCTACAAAAATATAATAAAGATGGATAATAAAGACAGATGAAGGGATGGTTACACAAATGATCAATGATGGATGGATGGATGGATGGATGGATGGATGGATGGATGGATGGATGGATGATAGATGGATGGATGGATGATAGATGGATGATAGCTGGATGGATTGATGGATGGATGGATTGATGAATGGATGGATGGATGGATGGATGGATGGATGGATGGATGATAGATGGATGGATGGATGATAGATGGATGATAGCTGGATGGATTGATGGATGGATGGATTGATGAATGGATGGATGGATGGATGGATGGATGGATGGATGGATGGATGGATGGATGGATGGATGGATGATAGCTGGATGGATGGATGGATGGATGGATGGATGATAGATGGATGGATGGATGGATGGATGGATGGATGGATGGACAGATGATAGATGGATGATAGCTGGATGGATGATGGATGGATGGATGGATGGATGGATGGATGGATGGATGGATGGATGGATGATGGATGGATGGATGGATGGATGGATGATGGATGGATGGATGGATGGATGGATGGATGGATGGATGGATGGATGGATGGATGGATGGATGGACGGATGATAGATGGATGATAGCTGGATGGATGATGGATGGATGGGTTGATGGATGATGAAGGATGGATGGATGGATTGATGGATGGATGGATTGATGGATGATGAAGGATGGATGGATTGATGGATGGATGGATGGATTGATGGATGATGAAGGATGGATGGAATCAGCTGATACAGACAGTATTGGACCTGCCAGCCATCATAGCTGCACAAAAACTGCAACTGTCTTGATAAAACTCCCTGAATAAATGATCCATGATTCTCAGATTTAGTGTCTGCATTCATCCAGCACCTCCTCTGCTGCCTCAGAGGATGACTCATTTTCTCATTGTCTAAAACATTTAGGAGTCTTCTACTGTATACTGACTGGAAAACACAATTTTTACAATAGAAAAAGAGAATAGATTGCACGTGTGAATATATTTCACTGCCTGTATGTTAGCATCCAATTAGATACGAATTATCTAACTGCCACACCTTTAGTTATTTGCTTTTTTCCCTAATAGGTTTGTATTTTCACTAAACAACCTGAGGCTTTTTCTCATCAAACCACCTGCTGCTCAAAGGTGAACAAAGGACAGATCACACCCAGCACTGATGTCATATTTCCAAAAACAACTCGACTGCAGCATACCGGGTTAGAGCAGTGGCAGGAAGCCCAAATATGGCTGATATGGACCACATTCCTGCAAAGTTTAATTATTTAAGACTCACACAGGAAGAAATCACCGTGTGAATTTCTGGATACATGTCGGCAAAGATCTCCACTTCCTGCCGATGAATTAAAGACGACAGTGAGCGTTACACAACCTAATCTCACATCACTGATCGCCCGATTTCTTCCATCAAATCTGCAGCTAAATCGTTCTAATAACCGGAGCCACCCGGTGTGTGAGAACCAACACCCTGACCCGGCTCCTGATGGCTCTTTCTCTTCTTGGGGGGATTTTAGCATCTAGATTACCAAAGACTTTCTAATTTTTAGCTTTTCTTTTCTTCCCACTAACTGATTATTCATAGAAAAATATTTCTTTGTTAAGCCAGCAGAAAGAGGCACTTTAAAACCAAATCTTTTTGATAATAGCTGCAAGTCGTTTTCTAGTTTCAGTGAAAAAGTATCAAAGATAACATAGTTTGACAGACAGGAAATAGGATCTGCATTACCAAGAGTTATTATCTGAAAACAGATCTGAACAGATATGATCTGATGCATGACTCTGGTTCCCATTCAGGTCTTTGCAGGATATTTCTACAGTTTTCTAAGCTGCTCTTCTATAGAAGCGTATATTATATATCAAGATTCCCCAATGTTTTACTGTGAAATATTCAGCTATTAATGTCCCCTGATTTTAACAGTTGAACGAGTCTCAGTTAAAAGTCTGAGCTAAAACGCTAGTTTCTTTCTATCGTCAAAGTCAAAGTTACAACTGCTAAAAAGCAGGGTGTAACTTTGCGATAAAAGTTGGTGGGGACGCTTTAAGGGTTTGTGGCTGATGGAGCTACAGCTACTCAACAGGGAAGCCTTAAATAGGGTTTGTATTTTCCAAAAATGAGTTAAAACATATATTTATTGAATGCTTTACTATTGTTGAGAACACAAGAGAACCACAATATATTTGTGGTATTTATAGTTATAGACAGATTCCTGCCTTTAGTTCTTTATTTTATAAAGGGCTCAAAAACATTAATATATAAAAAATTATGAATAACAGCTGATACTGATGCCAACATCAATATATCATGCATCCCTATAATGGACATAACTTCACTTCCCTCCATCCATCCATGTCTGGCTTCCCTTTAAGCTGCATCACTGATTATCCTCCTTCTCAAGCAGCAAAATCTAATTTAGAAATGTGTTCCATGTGTCATTGACAGCCAAAGTCTATATTTTGAACCTTATATTTCAAAAATCATTTACACACTGATTTGTATTATTTGTGCTTTAATTCTTGCTGGTTTCTTATACTTTAATTTTTAGTCTGTGTCTTGTGAGTCTGTGTGTCTCTGGGTTGGCTGGCACAGCTATTTCTGAGTCTCGTTGAGCTACAAAAGACAAAGATATGATGAATTTTATTACAGCATTGCATATTTTTTCTTTTAAACTTGGAGACATATTTTTTTAATGTTGCATGTCTCTGCTCTGCTTAAAAACAGATTTGTGAACCTGTCTACTAATATAATGATGCCAGATAAAATCATTTTCAGGATCTCTAGAAGCTCTGCAGTCTGATTCTATGTCCAAAAAGAAAACAAAAGATATGTGTTCATTTTAATCTGTAACTCTGAGGAATGGTCCTGAGAAGCCCAGCGCTTTTAACCTATTTAAATGTACAATCTGCTGCCATTTTAGCTGAAAAAGCTCTGTATGTAACGAATGGATTTTTCGGTGGCATCTCAAATGTTTTTAACCAATCAGTCTCCTAACATCTACCTAAACATATATCCGAGTAGCTGCCAGTAAAAATTCACTGAGTGCTGCTGCAAATTTATGTTAAAATTCTCTGTTTACACTGTTGCCTTCAGGCAGACGATACAGAGCAATCAAACCAAGAACCAACCGCCTTAGAGACAGTTTTTACCCGACAGCAATAACAAAACTAAATGCAACCAAAAATAACCATTAGTCATCATGGATGATGTGTGAGAGAATGTACTATTCTTATTAGTTGTTTTGTATCAGTTATTGTTATTTATTTCTTATATTATGTGTAAATGGTGGTGACAGTGATTTTTTGTTATTGTTTTTTAAGAATATGCAGTAATCGATATAATAGATATTATATATATAATAGATATTATATATATATACATATATATATATATACATATATATATATACATATATATATATATATATACATACATATATATACATATATACATACATATATATATATATATATATATATATATATATATATATATATATATATATATATATATATATATATATATATATATATATATATATATATATATATACATATAAAGTCTCAATATAGAAGTGCACAAAACCCAGATCCCTTTAAGGCCAAAAAATCAGTTTAAAAAGCCACAAAACTACTAAAATTAACAAAAAAGTCAATAAGAACAAAACTCTGCAAAGGTACAAACAAAATCTTAACATTTAAATATGACTAAAAGCCAGGAGGAAATGATAACCTTAAAACCAGCAGCTAAGGGCGATTAACAACAACTAGAGAGAGACGTACTGAAAATAGGGACGGAGCCGATCCAATCCAGTATCTGTATCAGGCTTCAATACCAACGTTTTTAACAGATCTGCAATTCTGATCCAAACCATGAATATTTTTGATCTATAAGCTGCATCTGTGATCTATTATTTCTGCTGGAGATTTTCTATTCTGTTTGCTGCTCTGCAAGCTGGATGCTAACTGGGGAAAGGATTTCTGGAAGGGGAAGGGCTGCAGTTGACCAGGATAAAGACGTGATGCATCAAAAAAGCCCACCAGGCATACAGAGCACCAGACCTGAGGAGAACAGGCAGCAGCTGGAGGGTGTCTGCACTGCAGGTAGGATGACAAAACAATCCTTCCAGGGTTAAAGTAAAACAAAATAACTACACATCTAGCATCTGATTTAATTTTTTGATGCAACTCCTGAGATTATACGATGAGAATAAATTAAAGCAGACAGAGCTCTGGTATCAGAAAAGCATCAATATCAAAACCCAAATGCTGGAAGGGAACAAATGTGGCTGTGTGCTTACACAGACATCCCAAGTCTCCCGGAAGTTCCGGGAGTCTCCCTGATATCGATAGTTGTTCACAGATGCCCGCAAGTCTGATAAACTATCCCGGATTTTAGACAATGCGAGGGGGTGTTTTTTTTTTTTAAGCGAGTGAGAGCGTGCAGGCAATACAATTGATGCATCATGTGTGGATTAGAACTACTTTAATTGCTCAGACAACAAGAGAGCGCAGGGTGTGAGGAGGAGGTTGCTGGTGAAACCTGTGCAGCGTATCTGTCCAAAGTGATGCTCTGTTCAACCAGGGTTCCAGGCGACTGGTTGATCAGAGAGCTGATTGGATAAGTCCGATAAGTTTCGGGTTACTGTCTGGCAGTCACCTAGTTACCACTCAAAGCTGTGCATCCTGTGAAACGGCAGAGGTTGAATTGTTAAAAAAGGAAAATATAGTACTAATTTTACAGCAGAATATACTAAAGTATATCCACGTCTAGTGAAAGTTAGGAACAGTGGTGGATTTAGACCAAATGTACCAGGGGGCCAGGAAGGGGGCAGTGTGTTTTTATTGGGGCCCAGAAAAGCATGAAATAAAAAACAGGGCAAGGTATTCAAATATATTAAGAGAGCTGCATGAAGGAAAATTCCTTTTCAGTTAGGTTCAATAAAAATTCTGTTTCTTATGAGGTCAATATACATTTAAGATTTAGGAATTTTACATATTTCTGACTTAATTTAAGTTAAAACTACTGTTTTTCTATAAAATTTGAATTAGAACTAAAGAAAAACAGTTAAATTAATCTGTAAAAATTAGAGCATTTTTTATTTGTTGTGAAAAAAAAAACATTTAGCAGTTGAAAACTGGGATCCTATCTCAATACCAATGAAGCTATCACCTAACTGTTTTTGAATAATTAGTAAAACAGAATTTGTAATGAAAAGAATGAAATAGATCAAAATGACCTATCAGTAACCATGTCTGTTGCAGCACATATCATCATTAGAATATCTTTTAAATATTATGTATTCAGTACAGGGGCCGTAACAGGGGCCAGGACATGATCTACAGGGGCACTAGCCCCCGTTGGCCCCTGTCTAGAACCGGCCATGGTAAGGAACGATGACATCGTGATGTCTGCATACATACCTGAAAATAAATAATTCAATAGCTAAAGGTTTGCAAAAATCTGGTTAAAGCATAAATCTGATAGAGAAACAAGAAACAAAATAAAAGATCAACTGGCCCACAAAATATGGGCACAATGTCATTACCAACAGATGTGGAACCACTGAACAAAACAATGAAAGAGGCAACAAAAGAACTCATAGACCTTCATCATCATCATCATCATCATCATCAGGGTCCTAATCCAGTAGAAACAAATAAAACCAAAACATGCAAACGTCTGCAGCTCGGTTCCATAATCAGAGTAGACCTCAGTGCTGGTGGCCTCTGCCTCAAATGCATGCTGAGAAATCCACTGTGACAGTGAGGCGCACTCATTCAGAAAACAGAACTTCACACCAACCACCTCATCAGCCGACCCAGTTATGATCCTTTGCTCGCTCTGCATTCCTTCAGCATGGACCTCAATAAGGAGGCAGAGGGTGAAAGAGGAACCATCACCATGATCCAGCTTCACAGCCTCCTTCTCTCATGGTTTCCTGACAATCTGAGCACCGCCTCACAGCTTCAAATTAAAGCTCAGTTACTGATGGTAAATAATAAGTAGACAGTGGAGGATAAAATTTAACTACCCAGAGTTGAAAAGTCCAAACCCAAAATCTGACAGCACTGCATTAAAAGATGAGATGGGTTAACTGGATGAATGAGGAAAACAAAGCAAATGCTCTAATTTCATCACAATAGAATAACAGCTGGATCCGACCATGTTTTTTGTATTAATAAGGATGTTTCATAAGCACATCCTTTCTTTCTGGCTTAGATTTTTCCTGTCCTTTGCTCTTTGTGTGTTTGACTCATCGTACTGTCAGCCCCTTTTCCTTTAGTGAGGAGATCATTCTGTGTTCTGCTCCACCTCCCTCTGCTCTTTCTCCCACCAGCTTGGTTTCTACCATCCAACCAGAACGGTTCCACCTGGTGAAGTGAGTCCTCCCAGATACCTTCAGGTCTCCTCTCTGCATGTCACTTATAGATCTTGACAAAAGGATCATGACTTATTAACTGTCGACCTTATGAAGGATCAAAGATCACAACAACCAGAGTAAGGTTTTAATATTCTACTTGATGGAAGAGAGATGTGCAAATCTTTTCAAATCTCTAAATTTTATCAACCATTTTAACAGTCTTTCTCTCACAGTTAATAATAGATTTAAGAAAAGGTTTGTTTATGATCACTAAAATCTCTTAAATAGCTTTTTTTTTTTTACCATCGGGGAGTGGCGGCCTAGTTGTGAGGGTATTGCACTTGGAATTCAGAAACTCTACGTTCAGGTCCCACTCCCACAGACTGCCACTCTGGGTCCCTGAGCAAAGTCATATTTAAATGTCAAATCATTCTGGCTTAAACATGTATATAAATGTACTCTTTATCAGACAAAATAGGAGCAAAATTTAGAAAATTTCTCTTTAAAAAAAAAAACCTGTATTAAAATATTTTTTTTCTTGTTATCTTATGCAGGCCAGTTAGTTATACATCAGCTTGTACACCTAAATTCGGCCAATCATATATAAATGATCATCTGTCGATCACATTTTTTTGGTCATAGCATCTTGATTCATATGTCGCAGCTGACATACGCAATGGTTGAAATAAGAAATAAGAATAATTTCCTTTCCCATTTAGTTCTGTCCCAATGTTCACGGGGATGGACGTCTGTGTCTTCAGCAGGCGTAGAGCTAACAGAACTGGCAGCGTTGCGAGGCAAGGGCTCAAACATGTACGGCTGTAAGCCTTCTACACCAAACCAAGCTTCTGCCGCCCTGGCGTCCTCTTCCACAACATCTTCCTCCCCACTTTCCTCCTCTAAATAAAAAATGTATGACAGAGGAGACTCCTCCACGACCTCCGACACTAAACTCTCCTCCTCTTGCATGTTTCCGCTGTCCATAGCGTTCCTTGACAGTGTTGTTTCTAAGTCACCAATTTAGTGCCACTTGGTCCCAATGTAATTTCCCATTGGGAACCTACGAACACTAAGTTGCTAACTGGTTAGCAAGAGGCTTCCGACAAACCAGCCACAACTAAACTTGCTTGTGAACCTTCCGCCACAACAATCCAGCCCCCTTGATAAACAACCAATCACATTCATTTTATTTGCTTGTATAAAGTCATGAACCACTCAGGAGAATTCAGAAATCCAACGGTTAGAACAGCCGCTTCCCTACGACTTTAACCCCACACTGCTCCCCGGGCGTCGCACAATGGCAGCCCACTGCTCCCCAAGGGGATGGGTTAAATGCAGAGAATTTCGTTTCTCTGTACTTGTGACAGTGTAATGACAGTAAAGTTGAATTCTATTCTATTCTTTGTTTAACTAAGCATTGTAATATTAATGCTGCATGCCTGACACTAAGACTATAAATTATAAATTTACTAACAACTAAATGTAGTTAATGAGAACTAAATGTGCAATAAATCATATCACTATAAAACTAAAGAACAAATTTAAATACGTTTTGATGACAAAAACCAGGCCTGAATTTCTTGCTCCTGAGCGATAACTTTGTTTACTGATTATAAATCTGTTAGAATGAGAAAACTTTCATATCAATTTAATAACAATTAAAATAATAAACTCTGCTCTCTCTTTACACTGATTGCTGCTAAGACGTAAAAGTGTACGGCTAAACAAAACACAAAAGCACACAAGTTCATGGAAACCTGTTTGAGAAACAAAACAAGGACAAATATTGACACTATAAATTAATCTGACCTCTTCTCTGCAGCACAAAGGAGGACGGAGAAAAGCACACAGACACAATGGATCGGGACAACCCAGCTCTATGGGACGTTATTAAAAGATAAATCAGGAGGTAAATCAGGACTCCCAGCTCATCTGGGGATGACATCAGCAGGTTTCCCTGTGCTGCAGATATTTTCTGTAAAGCTAATAACGTGATTATTTCTGGGAGGTGGGTTAGTTAAACAGCTTTATTCTGTTATCTAAAGCCAAACACGAGCTCTGCTTAGTTTTAACACTTCTCTGCAGGGCGTGAGACGACCTGTACAGTTTATAAACATGAAAGAAAAGTTAATTATTGCTGCAAACTGTGTATGAAAAGCTAACATGTTGTTCCAGAGAGGAGCGGCTGCTCCAAGCCAAAGGGAGCCTCAGTGCTAAAGACTAAAACACAGAAAAAACATAAGAATGCATAAAATATAACACAATAGAGACTCCCGCTAGTAATCTGAAGGAATAAGATTAAACTGTCAGAATGTGAGCACGCAAGGAAAAGTTTTAGAAAGTTGTCTGGAGGTTTTTTTTTTGCTCTTTAATGTGTTTCTAAGCCAAAGATGAATAGAAACCACTCAGATAAAAGACTTTCTAATCCGAACGAAGAGCTCAACAAGCTCAAATAGGAGCCTTTTTTTCACGATACAAGCAGGAACCCTCAGTGCTATAACAGGTTAATCCTAAGAATTAGACCTGACTTGAGTTCATTCATGGACACTCATGAAGCCTAGAAAGAAAATCGATTATTAGATGCATAAAATCAAATCTAATGTGGACATAAGATGCCCAAAATCCTGCTTTAATGGCTTTGTTTTACTTTATGTTTTCTAGCTCAAAGTAGAAATGGAATGATACAAATATTGGGTCCAGTAACAGTACTCATAAATCTTTCCTAATATTCTCTCCAATATTCTGGACTAAGCCTACCTTATACTTGGCATATATCACAGAATCCATAATGAAGTCAATCTTAGCTGTAAATGATGAGAGGGGCCTTACGTGGAGCAGGAAAACGCCGGTTCTACTGCGACGCATCTGGATCCATAACAGTCTGCCTCTTTATGATTTAAAAAAAAAAAAACGATCAAACTTTTTATTTTGACTGAGCTTATATTTAGCACTGGTATCTATGGATAAAAACAACTTACAAACAATTTAACACAGAATTTTAAACACTGAATTTTTTTAGACTTTGAATTCCTTACACTCAATTTTTATCTGGTAAAAATTCAGATGCAAAAATTCAGCCGCAAAAGTGTTGACCTTTTGGTGAACTCAAGCCAAAGCAATCTATACTCGAGTCGAGCAGCTTCTAGCCAATGAAATTACCTCATTTGGTCAGGTGACATAATGGCTGCGCTGTTCCCGGCTGAATGTAGGACATTTTTTTTTTTCGTTAAACAGATAGAATTACAAAACGTCAGTTAGCTAACAGACAGCTGTTACAGTTTTTCCTCTTATCAGACTGGGTGAAACAACTGAGCCGATCACAGCTAGTACGGCACCCCTGTCTGCCAAGGCTCTTGGTTTGATCCGGAAGAAGCGGCAAACTTTTTTTCTTTTTCATTTCGGCCAGAGGCAACATGTTCACCAAAAGGTCAACACTTTTGCGGCTGAATTTTTTTCAGGTGAATTTTTACCAGATAAAAATTGGGTGTAAGGAATTCAATGTCTAAACAAATTCAGTGTTTAAAATGGTAAATGGCATGTACTTATATAACACCTTTTTTTTTCCAAGTCAGGAGACTTGACCAAAGCGCTTTACACTACATTCATTCACACACTCATGGTGGCAACCTACATTGTAGCCACAGCTGCCCTGGGGCTCACTGACAGAAGCAGGGCTGCCATACACTGTCACCATCGGGCCCTCTGACCACCATCAGTAGACAATGCAGGTGAAGTGTCTTGCCCATGGACACAACAACAATGAAAGTCAGAGTCAGGGCTTGAACCGTCAACCCTTCGATTTCAGGGCAAACTCCTAAATCCAACGCCACTTTCACTCCAAAAAAAATTCAGTGTTTAAAATTTGGTGTTAAAAAAAAGGCAGATTCCAATGAGAATGTTCTTCTTCCATAGGTATCGATAGTCTATATTGTTAATGCTTGTAATCATAATCAGTTTGAAAGAATCTAGTATTGGTGCATCTCTAATAGGGCTGAACGATTTTGCCAAAAATCTAAATTGCGATTATTTTTCAATGAAGTAGCAATTGCGATTTTATTTCGATTTTTCTTTGCACTAACTCCAAGTTTGTAGATATTTCATCAGAGGCTATTGTTGCATGATTTAAGAGTAAAATTAGGGTAAAAAAGTGCTTACTTCTACTTGCATGCATGCATCTGCATGGTAACTGCAACTCTCTCGAACTTTCTATGTGGCTGCAAAGTGTTTTTAAGTGTTTTACTGCTACCTAAAGCTGGGCTTACACTGTGGATTTTTTTGCCGTTTTCGTGAACCACCTTTTCTTGCACAACTGGAAAGTTCTGCTAGAATTTTCCCAACGGGCCAACTCTCAGCCTGATCATGCGTCGTGTAGTGTACAGGGGGTAACGAGCGGCGATCAGCCTCTAATGACCACCTCCCGATCAGGAATCGTGAGGACGGGAAAAAAATCAAACATGTTTTGATTTTCAGTTGACCGTCGTGGGCAAATCGCTCAGTGCGCAAACAAGGATTCTTCTTCTTTGGTGTAAACACAGCAGTATAGCGGGGTGCGAGTGAAATGGAGTCTGTAACATTGACAGACCCTAGCAGCCACGTTTGCTCAGCCATATCTTTGTCATCCTTTTAAGGGCTTTAAGCACAATATTGCACAAATTGCCATGGCAGTGCACTTAATATTCCTCTTCTACTCATTTGGCTTCCAGATAGACGAGTCCGAGTAGCGCCATCTCACTGCGGAGCTGAGTCCAACATGGTTTTTTGACATACAGTGTGAGTAGGTAGATTGCACCACAGCATCATGCTGAATATACATCGTGAGCTGTGAACTCACACTTTACAACGAAATCATGCGGTTTCATCGTACAATGTGAGCTGTAGCTGCGGCAACGATTGAAAAAAATCGCACAATTTATGCCCAGCTTAAAGAGCTAGAGGGAGAAATCTTGCTCAGTGTAATGGGACTAAAACGTAATGCCTCTAATTAAAAATTGCATTTTATTAAATATCGATTTTATTGCAAATGCAATTAATTGCCCAGCCCTAATCTCTACTTTGAACCAATATTTAGAACCTGTTTATTCTTAACATTTCTGCAGAATTTGTAAGAAGGGATGCAAAAATGCTTCTTTTTTTTGCTGGCTACTAAACGGAAAGTCTCTGCTAATCGAACACCTTCCAGATAAACAGTTATAATAATCCTAAATGCTGTTGGCACTGATGGAGCTGATTAATAAGTGTTAAGAGAAACCAGAGAGGAAGCCATGGACAGTGACATGTGAGTCACTGGGTGCTTTTTTCTCCTGTTTTTATGCTTCTCTTGGTGATTTCTTTAAGTTTTTAGGACGGCTGCTCGTTGCTCAGCAGTCTAACAGATTACAGCTCCCACACTTTCTTCAGCGGTGACAGATTCCCAAATGCCTCAGCCACGAGGATTACAGCAGCAGGTTAGCAGGAAGAATGGATGAAACGCTCAGGTTGAGGTGGAAATATGAGACATGGGGGAAAACCAAGAAATTACTATAGAATATTCATCATCAATATGCGAGCATATAAGGAAAGGAATTAATAAAGACAGAAAGAGAAATGAAACCTTTGATCATTAATGTTTGATTATTGTCACTCTCAGCTGTTTTTAACTGAGTAAATAAGATCAATGAGGCCTATTCTGAACATCTAAACTAGAAAATAAACGGCAGCTTTGATTCCTAAATTAAGAAATATAAAAGACAAAACACTCAGACATCAAAGACACCTTAGTTTTAAATCAGTTTAACTCAAACATGGCATAAAATATTGCACACGCTCACGTTGTGATGGCAACAGTGGATTTCTTCGCATATGCAGATTTAAAACTAGTAATTAATTTAAAAAATAAGAAAATAATAATACACCGAAGGTGATTGACCTAAAATTGGTCATTAGAATTCCAGCATCCAATCAACAGCTTATTTACATTTCAAAGAAACAACTAGTGACACTCAGTAAGACTTAAAAAAATATTTAACCCAAATATCAAAATGTATTTAGAAAATTTAAAAAACAATTAATTTAAAAAATATATTTCTACAGAAACCTGTTAAATAAACCTAACATGCTCAATATTAATTCATATAATAAAGTTTATTTTTTTGAAAAACAAAAGCATCAGGTTCACGTATTTAGGATGAATAAACTTACTCAAAATGAACACTACTAAGAGTGTTTATATCAAATACACTAAGTTTATCGTTTGAATTACTTATTATTATGCAATTCAAACAAATGACATTAAAACATTCAAATAACATTAAAATTACACAAATATTTAAATGTTGGGGATTATATATCTCTATATATCTGTGTGTTTATCTGCCTTCATACAGCAAACCTTGACCTTTTCTGTGTTAGTTATAGAGAAAACACACTACAGGCTGCCCAGTTAGTGAGCTGAACACGAAGCCGTGAGACCGACACAACTAAAGTCAGAGCAGGACAAAAGCTGCCACCATGCCATAGAGAATAAAAACATGGAGAAGGTCTACAGTAAGGAGCCAACAACCAAATCCAATCCACCAGTTTAACTCTCTGCCAAGAAATCACCAGTAAAATTCAGAGGAAATCCATAAAATTATTTTTTTTTAAACTAATTTTTTTATGCAATTCTGCCAAATGTGATACAGCTCTTGCTATGTCAACCTTTCAATGTAAATGTTGTTGATACTGGGACTAAACAAACAAGTTGCTGCAGAGTTCTGCACAGCGAGAAAATGACTTGCACAAATCATTAAAAGAACATGAATAAAATACTGAACAAAAAACAAACAAAACAAAAAAACCAAAACAGAACTGATGACTTTTGAAAGACTATTCAGAAGAGCTTTAAGGTATAGGTTATAAAAACCCTAAATTCTAGCCCCTAGAACCAATAAAGCATGCTTAGTAAGAAAAAAATTTGAAAATATGAGATAGTATGTTAAATTTGTACTTGAATGACAAAAGAATTAAATTATATTCGAAAGAATCGACAAAAAAAATGCCCGGGATCTTTGCAAAGAACAGTTAAAGAGATTAAGCTGTTTAATAAAAGGCCCAAAGAGCAAAGACAATTAAAAAATCTATCAAACTAAACAGAAATATAGAAAAAAATAATTTCATATAACGATTTTAGATTATAAAGGACCATTTAGCTGCTCAACTAAATACATATTTTCCAGATTTTTCAAAGCATTGATCATTAACAATGACAAATAAATAATGTAAAAATAAATTTGCATCAACAGAAGCAAGTATATAAGCACATTTTATCATCATATTATAAACTCTTAATATTCAGTAACCAATTACAGGAGCAACCAAAATGGATCGAGCAGAACCAGAACCACTACCTCAGCACATCTTTTGTTATTAAAAGAGAAATAACTTCAAACAAAAGTTTAGCAGGTAATAAAACATTTCAATGACAAACCATCAAATAACAGAACAAAAAAAAGATAAATTTTAATAGAGATCCAACAGGAGCAGTAACATTATCATCACACATCCCTAACTTCTTCCACAGCAGCAATTACAGCGACAGACGTGATGCTGCTCTAAAAAGACCAGTCAAACTCCCTGAGGAAGAGGAGGAGGAGCAGAAAGCATCTGTCTCTTTTGACAAAAAAACACATGTTTATGAAGCTCGGAGGGATGAAGCTGGACCCCCTAACTAGATAGAAGGAGGAGAAACATCCAAACTGCCTGTTGGACAAGATGAGCCAAATGAAAACAAATCTCCTTTGAATCCTTTTCTATAACAGAAACAAATAGAGCTGAGCAAAGGAGCTGGCTGAGCATCCCCTCATCTCTGGGGTTACTATGGTGACAGGGACAGACAACCCCAAACAGCCTCCTGTTTTAAAATGTCGCCCCAGTCGGTGTCATCACCGCAGCTCAGGGCAGATCAGGGGGTCAGTTAGACCCACTGCAGGGAGAACTGAGCCGTGCAGAGAGAAACGGATGCACATGTGATGGTTTATTATTAGAGCAATGGATGGATGGATGGATGAATGCATGGATGGATGGATGGATGACCGCATGGATGGATGTCTGCATGGATGGATGGATGGATGGATGGATGAATGGATGTGTAGATGAATGATTGGATGGATGGATGGATGGATGGATGGATGGATGGATGGATGGATGGATGGATGGATGGATGGATGACTGCATGGATGGATGTCTGTATGGATGGATGGATGAATGGATGTGTAGATGAATGATTGGATGGATGGATGGATGGATGGATGAATGCATGGATGGATGCATAGATGGATGTGTAGATTAATGATTGGATGGATGGATGGATGGATGGATGGATGGATGCATGGATGGATGGATGGATGGATGGATGGATGGATGGATGGATGGATGCATGGATGGATGGATGGATGGATGGATGGATGGATGGATGGATGGATGCATGGATGGATGGATGAATGCATGGATGGTATGGTTTGCAATAGCATTGGATTTATAAGTTGTTTTTTAAGGTAAGTAAGGTGAATTGTTAATGGAAAAAATTAACAAAACTCATATTTAGCTCTTGAAGAATTAGAAAAATATTGTCAGAAGGCTTTATTTGTTGTTCATTTCAATGCATAACACTTGCTTGGTGTTGTAATCTAGCTACTAACTGTCTAATAAGCAAAAAGAAGCAAAAAAGTAGAGGTTTTGCTGAACTTAGAAAACCCCATATAAAAAAAATAGGTATAGAATTTACTATTTAATTATTCATTAGCTTTATATTCATTCCTGATGTATTGAAACAGGTTCCTGGGTTGGGCTAAGCCCCCCAGTGTTTAGGATCCTACCAACGCCTCTGTTATAAAACAGCATTAATGTGGAGATTTACTAAATGCGTCTATTATAATCATGATGATAACATGCAACAATAAACTGACCTAAGTCGATGGAAGGCTGGTAAAATTTAACTAAAAATGCATAAAAAAACGAATTATTCAAAATAAAGTCTCACTTCTGTAACTTAAAACACTCAAGCTGTTAGTTATTAAAGTAAACTTTATGGGTTTAATTTTAGGAATACAAAATTACAGTAAATTGATTAGATGTAAAGTTGAAACACCTGTGCTCTCAGTGTCATAGAACATATTTGTTTCCAAATAACATATAACATATAAACCGCTTAAAATAGTAAAAAGAAAGAAAAATAATAATAAACGTACCGTTATGGATGTGTTGCGTTTTTTCTCCTGTTTTTAACTTCTAGAACTAAAGAAAAACAGAAAAAATGTCGAATCAAAAACAAGTGAATAAGGATTCCTGGTCCTTTTCCAGCTGCTGCGCACGCTCTCCAGCTCTCCAACGGTCTGATGTGAGCCGACAGCGCGTGCAGGAGAGAAGCCAACAGAGGAGGGAATCGCGCATGCGCGCTGACTCAGGTGGAGGGAACCCCCGCTCTGTCCGCCTCTCTCTCTGGTTCTATCGAACACGCCCACCTGTGGCTGCTCGCTCCAGATAAGCTTTACCAGCTTTAGCTCTTCCACGAAACATTTCAACTACAGTTAAATATTTCATCATTTATAAAGCAGTGAGGAGATTTTAATGTTTATATACAAAAACAAACAACATCCAGAAAGTAATAAAAATATAGAAGATCTTTTTTTCATGTCAACCACGGAAGAATATTTAGTTGCATCAATAATGTTTATTAGAAAGTTTCACATCATAATTACAGGAAGCTGACCAACATTTGTGACATATGAGCAGGTGCTGCAGGTGTCTGCATGATTTGACAATAGTTATTTCCTGATTTCACCTCAGGAACCGCATTGTTTAATTTAACCGCACATGCTTTCTATTGGGTGATCTGGAACCAACAATCTGCCCCATAAAGGTTTTTTATCTTGCTTAAACACCAGCTTTAAAAGCATTTCCATATAAAACAACAAATTCTGTATATCATTTCGATATATCCACCATATTCTAGGTTAGAATATAGGCATAGAGCATAGAGCATAGAGCTTGGAATCCTGAGGTTCTGAGTTCAAGCCCCACTCTTATATTATATATTATAGTCTTTAAGACGGCCACTCTGAGTCTCAGAGCAAAAGACCCTTAACCCCACACTGCTCCCCGGCCGCCGCACAATGGATTTGTAGAAATTGTGGAAATCTGCATTTCTTCCAAGGGGAAGGGTGAAATGCAGAGGTAAATTTCTCCAATGTGAGATTAATAAAGTTAAATTATTATCATTAGCACAATAGGAGAAACATCCCCAAAGCATGATTCCCACACCATGGTGTACTGTGACATGACTTAATTTTTACAGCCAATTTTATTTCTTGGCCACTTTTAACTTCAACAATTTTTAATATCGTAATTTAATATCATATAGCATCTGTCCGACTATCTATGAAATGAGCAATGTTAAGTTAAGACATTAAGATCATAGACGTATTGAAAGTGCACCACTAAATGGCTAAACAGGCTCAAAAGGTAGAGAGTAACGTCCATCCATCTTCTACCTCTTGGTCATCAGGCGTTGGGGTCTGGTGCCTATCTTCAGAAGTCTAGGGCTGAGGCCTATATAATGGTTACATAATTTTAAATAAATGTCTGAATGTCTAGTGGATAAAAAGGTAGTGGACTTGAAATTACCCACAATCAACCTTGAAAAGTAGTGATCGGGTGTGCTTTGGTGGCGTAGTGGTTACGCACATGACCCATGTATGGAGGCCTTAGTACTCGACTCGGGCAACCCGGGTTTGAATCCGACCTGTGGTCCTTTGCCGCATGTCTCTCCCCCTCCCTCATACCCCCTTTCCTGTAAGCTTACTGTCCATAAAAACGAGCCACTAGTGCCGTAAAAGCTCTCTTTGCAAAGCATCATGGGTTTGTTGTCCATAACAAAGATGATGCAGTGAGATTTACATGACCAACATGGAGCAAAAATTAGTGATCATGTTTCCAAACGGTCAGTTAAATACGTCCACTATATAGTCCCTGCTCTATATAGTGATTGCAGGATTTAGGGGTTAGGGCGGACGTTCGGACACAGCCTGGGTCATCAGGGTCGTTAGGGTCTGGTGCCTATCTTTAGAAGGCTGTGTCCAAACGTCCTCCCCAATCACTACACAGGGCACTACATAGTGTATACACCATTTTAAATGAGTGCTCAAATGTCTAGTGAATGAAAAAGTAGTGGACTTGAAATTTCCCACAATAAAAAGTAGTGATCATCCATGGTCACTGGACGAGCAGATATAACCCGGAATGCTTTGCGAGAGCTCCCCTTGCAAAGCATTATGGGATTTGCTGTGACAGCGGCCCGCTATCAGGTAGCGACAAATAAAAAAGATGGTGCAGCAGGGAGGCGGAGTTATGTAACCAACGGGGAGGGAAAAGTAGTGTTTATCTGTTAAGGTCAGTTATCTGAATTCACTATAAAGTTCACTATATAGTCCCCGTTCTATATAGTGATTGAGGGATTTAGGGTTAGGGTGCACTTTGGGGCACAGCCTATAAATAAAAGATGGGGTACTCCCTGGATAGGTCACCAGCCCATCACAGGGCAACACAGAGACACACAGCTATGCACACATGTAAGAACAGTGTAGAATCACTAATAAACCTAATAACCATTTCTTTGGGGTGTAAGAGGGAGTCAGAGTACCCAGAGAGAACCCACACATGCACAGGGAGACATACAAATTCCTTGCAGAGAGACCATAGAGCTGTTGCTGCAGGGCAGCAATGCTACAAACGGCACCAGTCCCACTTGAACAATTACATTTGATCTTTGGCACTTTCTTTGGTAAAAACTGTTATTAAGTGTGATAACTCCCAATAGGGAGAGTTCCCATAGATTGTAAACAAGTAACTGCACACCCTCTATCATCATTGATCACTGTTATATAGCTTTTCTAACACCCTGTTAGGAGGTTAGTTTGTGTTTTCATCTCAACCGTTTAATCAAAGTGATGATGGTAGAATTATGTCTCCAAATTTTGGACTTAAGTTGAATTCAGGTTAGATTATGTAGTATGGATTCACAACAAATGTCTACGAAATAGGCGTTACAATAAAAACAACCAATAAGGTTGTTTTTTTAATCCAAATTGGGGAAATATTTACCAGCTATTCCCCTAGGACAGATATCCCTCAACATTTAGACGTGTCTCTGCTTCGGCACTCCAGGCTCTACTATAAAGGATGCTACCGAGGCGGTTTACCTAATTCAGGAGCGTAGGGCAACTAACACGTCTAAAAGTTGCAAGACACTGGTGTTTTAGGATCAGAGTTTTAGACATTGATCTTGGAGAGAAATCTCCACCAAACGGATCAGAGTAAGCTGTTAGATTTAAGGGTGAAACAGTGCACACAGGTGACTGCAGCATGAGACCTTCAATCACTACGTCTAAGAAAGAGCCAGGGTAAAACACAGAAAGACAAGGGCAACTGTTTCTTCTTAGAAAGAAAGCATGAGGGTATTTGCAGCAATAGCTGAAGACCATGCTCCCCTTCAGGAAGGTGTCACAGCTACTGAACTTAACCTTTGACACGTGCAGATGACTGGGAGGCACAGCACCAAACAAACACCAGGGTTTCCCTGCCCTTATCTTCCACTCTCACTGATCAAAACCTTTAGAAGATCTGCTATCCTCTGCTGTACTCATCGAATCCCTTCATGGAGTAACATAAGAAAATATCTCAGCCCAGAAATATTAAAAGTATGAAAATATATTGAAGTTAATAGCTCAGTTAATAGCTGGACAACACCTTCCACCCTCTGCACCAGACTGTAGAAGAGCTGAGCAGCACCTTTGGTAAAAAAAACTTTACACCCTTTTGTAAAAAGAAGCGCCACCGCAGGTCATTCATCCCTGCTGCAGCAAGACTCTACAATGCAACACGAAAACGGCAATAACGTTTTCAATGGATACTGTGCAATTACTATTTGATTACCATGGGTGGAAAGTAATGAATTACATTTACTCAAGTTACTGTAATTGAGTACTTTTTATGAGTAATTTGTAATTTTCTGAGTAGTTTTTGAAATATGTAATTTTTACTTTTACTCGAGTAAATTTTAACCTAAGTAGATTTACTTTGCTACAATTAAAACCCCCTCACGTTACTGAGTAAAAAAAAAAATACTGATGGTGAAAAAATTAAATGTGGCCCTGCCTTGCAATTACCCTTTGTATTGTCTCATAATCCAGTGCTGCGCTTCGGAAGATGGCAGTTTCTAATCACGACATAGGGAGTATGGATGAGGAAAGGCCTGAGGAGGAAAAATATTCTGGAGACAAAAGCCAGAAAGACCCTTGGCCATATTTGGAAGGATTATTTGTTTTCAAATGCACAAAAGGGAACAATGTGATAACGCAGTGCAACATGTGCCTGCCCAGCAAAACAGAGCTTTCGGCTTTTAAAACATCAACATCCAATTTACGAAAAAATGTGGCGGTAAGTTAGTTATCATGGTGTTGTCTGTTGGACAGTAGGATTGGAAATAGTTTGCACTTTATGGTTCAGGTTGTGACTGTCCTTGTGCTGTGAAGAAGTATGTTCTTTAGCCCAGCGGATCTTTTGCAAGTGTGGATGTCCACTGAAATACGCCTTGAAATCGATTAAAACACCTTGTGCTCAATTCGATTCATGACTCATCCTTTTTTTGCATTAAATTACTCAAAATAATTAAGTAACTTTTGTACTTTTACTTGAGTAAATTTTGAGATGGGTAATTTTACTTTTACTCTGAGTAGAATTTAGGCAAAGTAAAGATACTTTTACTCAATTACAATTTTTTTAGTACTCTTTCCACCTCTGTTGATTACTTGATTTGCCCGAAAAATCCGGGAGATGGGAAAGTAGGAGAAGACGATGAGAAAAAGAAAGCAGAGAAAGTGTGGACTGCTGGAAGAACCATGGTGAACTGGTGAAAGAAAAGTGAAATGGTGCTCAAAGATGACCCTGAACATTTAGAGGATGTTTGGCTCAACCTGCTGCTGTGAAGCAGGATTCTCCACCATGAACAGAATCAATAATAAATATGGATCCTTGATATGTGCTTTAGAATGGCTTTGTCTCGATTCAAACCCAGGTTTAAAGCCTTGCAGGGCAGCATAAAGCCCACTGCTCTCATTAAGACAGAAAAAAGAAAGAAAAACAAATACAAAAGGTCAGTTCAGGTGTTTTATTAAATATGGAAAATCAGGAAATTGTCTATACACCAAACTGAAAGATTGTTCTCAGCTTAAAAAAAAACACTTGTTGAAGTAGAGA
This sequence comes from Cyprinodon diabolis, assembly GCA_030533445.1. Taxonomy (NCBI): domain Eukaryota; kingdom Metazoa; phylum Chordata; class Actinopteri; order Cyprinodontiformes; family Cyprinodontidae; genus Cyprinodon; species Cyprinodon diabolis. The sequence continues at coordinate 39,757,425 of CM060075.1, read as the reverse complement.
GCAACGTTTTTTTATATATGTATTTTTTTAATTTAAAAATTCAATGTATTGATCATGACATGGATGCATAAACACCTAATTTTATTTTAGTGTTAAATTCTTCTTAAAGTAACAGATTATAATCAAAAATGTCTCCAGATCTTTTCTGGTTGATGATTTTCTTTATTCGCACCCTGATTTTTAATTGGTTACCCCTGGTATATAGTGTATATATCCAATGCACCTTTTTCTTCCTTTGGCACATTCTTCTTCTTTGACTATTTGAGCTGATGTAGTCAATCAGTCAATCAATTAAGCCAATAATGGTTATAATATCAACAGACATAAAGAGTTTATTGTGGCTTTGAGTCTTGACAGCTTCATAAACTCTTTTCTCTTAGCGTCTGATGTGACTCTTTGTCCCAAACTTTCTCCAAGTAGATAATGAGGCAGTGGAGTGCTGAAGGAAATAGGATGCAGTCATTCACAGACTCCAACTGACAAACAGTGGCGCAGGCTGTTGTTGTTGCCGGGTGGATAATCGTCTGTTTCTAAAGCAATCAGAGCAGCGGAGGCTCAGACAGACCAGAGCTTTGGTCTAAAAATCACTGCATTCATCCTGTGTTTAAAGACAGACCAACTCTACGACACTCTGATGAAGCTCAGCATCAAGTTTAAACCCTGCATTAGGATTTTGTTTTTCTGTTTTTGCGGAACATTAAAAAGAGCCTCCAGTTTGGCACCGCTGTTTTATTTTTAGATTCTGTTCGCTGATTAATGCTGAATCATGTTGATGACTCACTGGAATCCCCTTTTATCCCAGACCTTCAAACTGCAGACTAATTGTGGTGATTATAGGCATTCATGTAGAGGCTTTTTCATTGGATGTGTCTCAGATCTTTAATGATAAAGCAAATATACACCTACGGCCACTTTTTTGTTTATGCAAGTACAAAATCAGCAGTTAACTGAATGCACTTAGTGTAGGGGTCTAAACAGAGAACTAAAGTGGGGCAGAGTGAAGATGTAGACTCTGAACTGGTTTGAGCAGGTCAGGCATTGCTGATCTGCTGGGATTTCTATACACAAGCATTTCTGAACGGTCAGACAAAGAGAAGACATCCAGAGAGCAGCTGTTCTGGGTGTAAAAACACCTTGTTGATGTCAGAAAATAGAGAGACGGGTTCAAAATGATGGAAAGGCAACAAAAGCTCAGATAACCTCTCATTATAACCAGAGTATGCAGGAAGCAATCTCTGGAGTGAACAAACAACCTGCAGAACCTCAAAACGGATCAGTTTCACTGTTGTTACCTTCAGATATACCATCTTTAGGGCTGCATTGTGGTATAAATAGAAACTCGTTGCTCTGAATATGAAGGTCCTGTGTTAAAATCCCAGCATGGGTCTTTCTAGTTTTACTGTGTATGTCGCGTATGTTTCTCTATGTTGTTCTTTGGCTTATTTGCATGGCTGTTTGCAGTGGTGGAATGTAACAAAGTACATTTACTTGATTATTGTACTTAAGTACTTTTTTGAGTACCCTTCACTTTACTTGAGTCATTTTTCTGTGGGGGTACCAATATATTTCAGGGTCAAAAAATGTCCTTTCTACTCCACTTCATTACTAGGAAGTTGTTAGTTACTTGTTCCTTTTGGCTCAGCTTAGATCTGTAATCCACCACTGCTGTTTTTTTAATGCAATTTCAACAATCAAGATACGTAGCAGCCCTGTAGGACTGAAATTAAACACAAAGGTTTTAGAGATTGGCAGGGCATTCCACAGATGTGAGAAACTCAGAGCAGATATTAGTAGTTTATAATGTTATTAAGGCGGTAATTGTTGCCATGTGGCCAAGTTGTTTAGTAGGATGAGATCTAGAATCAGAGTTGCGGTTGATTTGTATTAATGGATTCAAACTTAACCTTCTATCTCATAGTGAAAGTGTGAGGAGGATTAGGACACTCCTGTTTTCCTTTTTTGTGTTTCCAAATACAAAGTTATAATCAAAATAACTGCCTTTATTTTTTGGGACACTTTTATGCTGAAGTTCTTTCCAGGAGGCGATGAATCTGCAGTCGGTTCTATTTATGAATTCATCAGGCTGTTTCTGAAAATTACAAGGTTCTTTAAAATTACTCTGAAAAATATACAGAAATGTAATCATATTAAAAAACTTAATTCTTATTATTAAATACTTCAGTACTATTAAATGCGTGTACTTTTAAATACTTAAGCATTTTCAACAGTGAGTATTTCAATAATTTAACTTGAGTGGATTTTTGATTGAGTAAATTTTACTTGCAGTTAAGTAAGATTGACTATGAGTATCAATACTTTTACTCAAATACTAATGCTGAGTACTTCGGCCACCACTGACTGTTTGTCTTCGTGTTGCACTGTAGAGTGGAGCCCCCACCTCCCCCATAACTACTGTAGTCAGACACCTGCTTTCCCCAACGCAGACCAAAAAGACAGATTTAGACAATGTTAGATATATTATTTTCTTCATGGTGTTGTATTATGTCTTTTTAAATCTATATTTCATATATATATATTTTTTTGTTTTGGTTTTTTTCAGAAGAAACAAGATTAACAGCACTAATAACTTTAGATGTAGAACAAATGATGAACATTTGATTAGGAATATTGATTATATTGAAAGAGTTTCAAATAGTTGTCACAAAAGAAAGTCATTTATTTTTTAGATCCACCTCTCTGTGAAGTTTTTCTTCCCTAAGAGTAAACAGTTTATCATGGCAACCCTGTAAAACTGCTTTAACGTCTAAAGTGAGTTGTTAGCACAGAGCAAATGGAAATACTGTTAAAGCAAATCTATTTCGCTCTCAATCAAACGTAACAGTTTGGGAAAATTGGAACCTCCTTAAATGAACCCTGACTTCTAGGAAACAGAAGGGTGTGTTTGCATTTATTTAGCCACTTTCAGGAAAGTAGGTTCCCATTTTCACACCAAAAGATTTAAATTTTTTTTCGCAGTGCAGTTTAGACGTCAAAGTGAAAGCTAAGATGAGGAGGGAGGAAAACCCAAACTGGATGATAGAGGAAAGTACCTGAAAACCAGTGAGGTTAACAGCTAAGTTTAACATTCTAATGCAGCTGATAGAAAAAGTGCATTTAGCAGGATAAACACACCAATACCCGAAAATGGTGCATTCTTTTCTCCTTTCTTTCATATCTTACTGCTAAGTGTATCCAGGAAATGATACAGATACATTCACAGCTTATGCTAGAAATCCCTTAAAACTACATTCCCTGCTGTCGATGCTGCAAAATTGTTTTGGAAAAAATTAAATTACCCGGATGAAAACCCCTATCAGGGTAAAATACCAAAGCAAACAGACGGATCAGCTGCTTCAACCAGTTAAACAACAACTCTTTAACCCTATAATGCCAAATGTATCATATTTGATACATACGGTTTCTGAAATGTTTTGCGTCTGACACCTTTTGCATAATTTAATGGTAAAAACTTTGCTCAAAATCCTATTGTGCACAATAGGACAGAAGACTACACAAAAAATAATCTTGACTTATTGCATAGTAATAAATTATTAATATCAGAAATGTATTTCTGTTTTTTTTTTTACATATTTTGTTAAAATCCCAAATAAGGACTTCAAACCAAAAAAAAAGTAATTTTCTGTTTTGTTGTATTTTTGGATCGGGCTTTAAAGGGTTAAAACTTTGAGATTAAGGGAAACAACAGAAATGTGCCACACAGATGACTTTTCTTTTCACGCATGTTTTAAAAAGCAGATATGATGAAAAGCGTAAAAGATTCAACGCTAAGGTTAAATAAAAAAAGACAAAATGTTATAATTTGTTCAAAAATATCTTTATCAACATTTCACCAAAAAATGTACTTTGCAAAATAAGTTCAGGTGTCAAAGAAAGACGAACAAAACCCCAGTTTGATTTGAAAAGTGATTTATACTGAAGCAAGAATGTAAGATCAACCAATGACAAAATATTGCAGAAAATCTTTGGAAGTCACAACATTTTAATATATAAAAAATAGAATCAAGCAGTTTAAATCTGCCAGATTCCCTCTCTGACTGCACCTTTATAAGCTATAAATCTAATCTAACCCCCCCATAAGGTGCCATTTATTCAAGGCAGCTCGGTGTCAGAAACTGGCAGCTTAAGCATCACTAAGCTGGAACTTTATTGCACAAAAAGATCCACAGTCGTTGCATAGATGGTAGTTTTTTGTGGTAAACCAGGAAAAAAATGGAATAACATTCATATGAATACAGGAACAACAAGAAAATAATCAGTTATCATGAGTTACAGGTAAAGCAGATTCAAGTTTGAAATCAACTGAATAAGCAAAGAGAAATTAATTAGGAAGCAAAACAACTCAGATTACAAAACAATTTAAATAAACCTCAACTTTTAACATAAATCATAAATATTTGAGTCTCCATTTGGTCCCAGACATATAAAGCACAGTTTTTCAGCGAACCTTTCAAAGGTTTAAGTAAAGAAAAAATATTCAGATGACATCCTGGTCTAAGAAAATAAAACACCCATATATTCCCAAACAGAGAAAACCTTGTAAAGCCATTTACCAAGCAAAGTGTGACTGTATGAGAAAGAGCCAAGGGGGGGCCATCATATTATTACAAAAAGATAGAAACACCTGAACATGAACGGTGTTTGCAGAGTGATTGGTGACACTTTCCAGCAGATAAGGATATAGTGCGGATTTCATCGTGTAGTTTAAAGCAGGAGAGATCCACAGAGGTTCTAAAGCACGTCCTTAATGATGCAAGGGGCGCTTCAGTCTCCTGAAACTTGAAGCTAGAGTGTTGAAATGAACAGTATCCTAAGCTCTGAAGCAAACTTTAAGCAATGTTGAAAAGAGAATTGTGTTAGATCACCAAGGCCATGGTGCAACTGTAAGCTAATTGGGATCTTTGCTGGAAGGGGCTCCCAAAGTGTCCTGCTAGGTAACTGAACAAGACCACTCACACCGGCTTCATTAAGACAAAAACAAACATGCTGTAGTTATGGCAGCAGTGGGATTGTCTAAACTCTAAAAAAAAAAAAAATGCTGCAAACCAACCATTCTTAAAATTCACAAAACCCATAGAAGATGCCTCATCCAGGGAAGGCCTACCTAACCTCAAGGCATAAACTCTTCATTTTCCCCTACTAAGTTAATAGATTGTCTAATGAAACATTAGAAAGAAATTATTTCTCCCAATTATACGGAAAAACTGCATAACCTGCTGAAAACCGCTGTTAGAACAAACCTTTATCAAGCTACAAAGACGGTAACATCACTGGCGTATAGTGACATTTTTGGTCCGATTTTTGGTTTGTAGCAAATAATCACCTGCATCTTTTTTAAAATTAGACCAAATAAACTAAGCTAGAACAAATGTAGAAAATAAACTTTTCAAACTTACATCTAATGATTATTAAAGGTGCGAGAAGCTGTGCAGTTTTCTGATGGTTAAAGAGATTCATCGATAAGATTTGGCTACAGAATGAAACATTGAAGTCGAAAAGCTTTAAGAAAGTGGATACAAACAGAAGTATTGATTTATTATTAAACATTGTGGAAAATCCTGCAGCAATGTTTCTTCTGGTGGATGTCAGAAGAAGATATTCAAGAACTGAGACGACCAAAAAGATAGATTTTAGTCTTTGGTCCACTTAGATGAGCGCTAGCGATGCTAAATCTGATCCTAGAGAATTCAAAATAAACCTGCTGAGATATGGCTTTAATCCACTGTACATTAAGAGTTGGTATAAAATAAACCACTAGTGGTCCAAAAGAAAAAGGTTTTAAAGCTGAGAAGTTAGATTCACAGGTTCTGATATTTCCTAACAGAACATTTACTTCCCTTGTGTTTCAGCTCAGGATTAATATAATTTCCCTCTATCATCATTTATTCATATACTTTGAATGGCTTTTCTCCTTTTGGGTTAATTTTAAAAAAAGCTGTATTTCTGTTTTTTTTTTTTAGAGGTAAAAGTAGCAAATTAATTCTGTGTGAATGTTTAGTTTTCCAATAAGGGAAACACAAACAGAAGGGCGGGCTTTAATCGGCTGAGGATTCAGATCCGCTAATCCACTCTCAACTTGTTTTCCAGCTGTGTTTTTTGGGGTTTCTTTTGTGAATTTCTGACTGCAGCGGCAGCATATTTTTAAAGTTCAAAGAAAAGCTTAGTGCCTCACAAAGGATTAGGTGGATTCAGTGAACGACGCAGCGAGATGGATCCAGGAAACAAAGAGGGCCGTGTTTTCAACAACGCTCTGCTTTCTTCACAAAATACATTCTTAAATAATTCAAAAACTGACAAAAATCAAGAACTTTTAATTTTACAATTATCCAAATGTCCCATTGACCCAGAAATAAATTACTTTTCTTCAAACTAACAGCGTCCAGAGCATTAAGCCACCAGAGCCTTTTGCACCCCTCTTAAAGTCACTTAAACCGATCCCACAGAGTGTCAACTCTCCTCCAGCCAGGAGGGGGCCTCCTCAGTAGAGTTGCTGAGGTGTTCCACTGCCTGCTCCATGTTTTTCTCCAGAAAACTGTGGCAGGACATGCAGTGGGCGGCGACGGCGCTGTGGAGCAGCCATAGCTGGTTGTGGAGGACTTTCACCTGACAGACAGATGAGGAGGTAGAGGTCAGGTCTGTTGCTTAATTTGAATCCCGTCACATTAAATAACCAATAAAACAGGTAGAATGACTGTATCTGTCCATCAGGCCATAACCCTCTCACCCTGTTCTCCTCCAGCAGCTTGACTTTGACGGACAGATCGTCTCGGACCTTCTGGTACCGCTCCCTCTGGCCCTGGAAGGTTTTCTGGGCCTGCTCCAGTTTAGGCAGGGTGTTGTCGTCCCGTGGGCTCATGTTCAGCTCCTCCAGGTCCACTCGGTACGCATCATACTCGATCCTGGACGTCAGAGGGTTAACACAGTGGGAAAAAGGAGCACAAACGTTACGTTTCTAAACAGCTCCTCAACAGAAACCAGCAGCGAAGGATTGAGAAAACCTGCCAAGTCATTTTAGTTTTCCAGATAAAGTTTCCACCAGTTATGCACACCACATGTAAACAAGCCGAAAAAGTCTTAAAGGAATAGTCTCAAACAAAAAATTTAAGCCATTAATAATCTCACAGCGTTGAACGTGTTATAAATTGATGTTTATCCCTACAGTGCCTACATAATCCTACAATAAAAATATGTTCCCAAAGAGGGGGCACCTCCCCCTAGGGGGAACTTAATGTAATTGCAGGAGGAGAATAGTACAAAATAACTCCATAAACCACAAATTTTAAGACGAAATTAAAACTATACACACACTGATAGCAATTTGGAATTCTGACACACCATGCAATAGATAATTAAACTAAAAATAATTCCTCTTTGAAAGACCTGAGTGAAGTTGCCCCCCCCCACCTTCTTAATATCAGACAAAATTAGTGTCAAACGTTTGTGCTACGTTTGTTTGTGCTGGTTTGTGCCGAAAAAATTTGCGTTTGTGCCGCTATCGTCAAAAGGTCAACCAGCCCCCCCACCTTTTTCAAATTAGACAAAATTGGTGTCAAACGTTTGTGCAGCAAAAATTTTCGTTTGTGCCGCTATCATTTTAAAGATATAAAGAAATGTTTTCTAGATGTCATCAAAGGTCAACCAGCCCCCCCCCCCCCCCCCCCCCCCCCATCCCCCCCAATCAGACAAAATGGGTGTCAATTGTAGAAGCCATCAAAGGTCAGTGAACATTTGTTCATTCTGAAACTCTGAATTTCATATAAATTATAAGTTGCTAACCCATGATTATATAATTTTTACCTGTAAAAAAACGATAGCGGCACAAACGAACATTTTTGCAGCACAAACGTTTGACACCAATTTTGTCTAATTTGAAGTGGGTGGGGGGGCTAACTTCACTCAGGTCTTTAAAGTGGTAGTTTGGCGATTTAAAGAACGTTTTAGTTTATTTTATTGCAATATGTTTTACTGTTGTAACATTTTCTTTAGTCAGACATGGAAATGATTGGTCAGAGGGGTAGTGAACACCTAAATCAAAGGGAGACCAAGCAAGAAAAGTTTGGGAACCACTGATCTACTTTAACAGGAATAAATAATTGGTTGCATTAAATTTGAATTTTTAGGTTATATATTTTTACATTTGATAACAAGTAACTATCACAGGTTTATAAGGTAATTTAATCTGTTTTGTAAAGAGCATAGCTTTATTTAAAAAAATGTTTCTAACAACATCAGCTTTGTACATTTCATTAGTGAGGAAATAAAGTCCTTTGTCATTTTTTCTAATAATATTTCCTTTTGGCCTGTGAGTAGAGAGAAGCGCCCCCTCAGAGGGCATCTTCTGCACTGCGGCTAATATATAACAATGAGGTCAACATGCTTGTTTTTTTGTCAAAAATGTAGAACTTTGGTCCAGTGGAAATAGTTTCCTCTTTTTCAGCTATTCTGACTGTGTTATGAGATATAATAGTTATTTTTTTAACCGTAATACGTTTATCTGAATGTGCAGAGCTGAAGAGACTGAAAACTGGGGCAGAGATTTATTTTTTTTTATGGGAAGCAAACGGGTTCACTGGAAGAGAGAATTCTACTGTTTTACTCTTTTATTTTGTATTTGTTGTGATAAAATCAAACCGGTAACAGACGGAGCAGCCTGTAAACAAAGTAAAAAAAAACAAAAAAAAACAACAGTAAAAACAGCCTGTCGCTGGTTCAGATCTGTTCTTTCTGTCCGTCTTACGTTTAAGTTGATAAATCACTGGAGAAAGAAAACTCAACAGAAGGAGTTTGTGTGCAACATTAAAAACAGCATTAGACCCAAAAAACAAAATCAAATAAAAAAAAAACAAAAACTAACAATAGTTGAAGTTGATCGTTGAGTCGATAGATTCGTCCAATAGCCTTGCCTTACCAGCTGATTGACATGTCTGAATAAATCTGCCTTTGTTACCAGAGGCGGATTTAAGATTTTTTGGGCCCTAGGCAAAGACAGGTAGGCGGCATTCTGAATTGAGAAGACAACACATAAAACAGACCCATTATACAGACAATTTAATAGAATAGACATACATTATGTGTTCTACCTTTTGTCCTTCTCTTCTTTTCCCTTTTCTTGTTGTTTTCCTCTCTGTTTTCTTTTGTCCCTTGTTCTTTTCATATTGGCAATGTGCTCAGCTGACATTTCGTGCTATCTCACAAGGAATTAAGCCCATTCTAATTTACAGTAGCTGATTGCTCCTTCCTGTGTTTCCAAAAAGGCAAAACTAAATAACCCAGTCCTTCTTTTCACTGCAGACAAGCCATGATCTGCTTAACTGTTCTCCATTTTTCATTTGAATGTAATAATAGCTGCATGAATCATGACAGCAGAAGAGACAGAGGAGAGCAGGAGGCGGGGTTACCAATCTACTTGCTCTGGATAGCAGAGTTCGGTGCTTTTGTTTTGTTGTCGCCAAGGTCTCCGGTAGCAGAAATAAGTTGCTAGATTTGGCGCTAGGCGCTTTTTTAAAATAAAAGTACTAGAGGAGTCTGAAAAGTCGCTAAAATAGCAACAAAATTGCCAAGTTGGCAACACTGCTCTTCGCACAGTTTCCAAATGGTTTGCTGCTGTCTGTTTGGACCCTTCTGAATATATGCAGGAAACGGACTGATCCAATATGGTGGACACTGAAGAATTCTAATAGCATTTTAGCGAAAGCATTTTATCAAAAACATAATTATGAGCACCAATAAGGAATAGTTGTATTAATACCAAAAAAGGGAAAACGTTTTTTTACTTTTTTGGAATGACTATGACGTGGATGACTGAAAATCTTCTCCAGCGTAGCTTTATTAACCATGTAAAAGGAGTTTTAATGGGCCCCCAAGAACTTGGGGCCCTTGGCAACTGCCTGGTTATCCCCATTGGTAAATCCACCCCTGTTAGTTCATATCATAAAGCTTCTACATCAAACTAAAAAGAAATCCTGATGACTCTGTGGAAATGCTGCACACACTACATTATCATACTCCTTCCTTATGCACTACATTTCCCAGCATGCCCTCATGTTCAGCCCCTTATTCTGTAGGAACAGATCCTCCTCTTTGCTTCTTTGCTGTGAAAGCTGAAAGTAAGGATCCGGTGTGTATAGGCTCCACCCACCTGGCAACCTCGTATTGTTTGGCGCTGATCATGGTGTCCTCGATGGTTTTGTTCACCAGCGTGTCCATGTCAGAGGTGAAGGAGTTGATAGCCGAGGTGAGGGTGTCGGTGCTCTTGGACAGAAACTTCTGGGCCTCGGCGTTCATGCCAAACTCCACCTGCAGACAAATTTAGCGCGGTAAATCTGACTGAGTCAGGGTGGTGATGATGAGGAGGATGTGTTTTATTTTTTTTAGGACTCACATGAAGGTTCTTGGATTTGAAGCTGAGCTCGTTAAAGGTTTCCCCCAGAGCCTTCTCGATGAGAGAGAAGTAAGCGAACTGACTGGCCAGCGTCTGAGCCAGCTTGGTCATGTTGTCGTAGCGCTGCCGGTCATCCTTCAGCAGCTCCAGGCGTGGCTCCAGGTCCAGGTCCACCGTACGGGAGCCTCTGCCCAGCTTCTCAGCCAGAGCCTGCCGGGTAAACTGCAACAGAGTAGACGTCGTTAGCAACCAGACCTGCTATCCTAGAATAAACCTGCTACTTTAAGCTCCGCCCACCTTGTATTTACTGATGCTCCACTTGCGGACCCTCTCCAGCTTCTCACTGGCTAGGTTTCTGTTGCTGGCTTCAATGACTACGGGTCCACCGTTGGGTTTCTGTGGCGTGACGGCGACCTCTGGAGACTGAGGTTCTGAAAAATGACCACCAGCTTTCAGAAACGAGGAAACTCGTTTAAACCCGATTCATTAAATGCTAATCCTGCAGACGAAGGTCCACGCCTCACATCCAGCATTTACCTTCACTCTGCTGTGGTTCTGCAGGGACTTCTGCAGCCTTAGCTGAACCGTCCGTTGTGCTTTCTTCTCTGTGGTTGCAGTTGCTGTTTGCTTCCTGTAGAGGGAGCTGTAGAGGGCAAACAGGCCATGCATTTAGTCCCTGACAGTTTCCATTAACCACTAATTAGCCACTCAGGTAAACTTGACCCTGACAAACGTTTACATGCATATCTAATAAATCGTCAATCAGCCTAAACATCCCTTCACTGGATTACAATTCTTTGAAATCTGGATCAGAATATTCTGACTGACCAACAGTACTGACCCCAATATAGGACCACACTAATAAGAAAAAAAATAATTTATTTGGTTTAAAGAAACTATTTCATATTGAAGTGCTAAGAATTTCATTGAAATAATATTACACTGAAAGAATCGTGTAATTAAATAACAATAAAAAGTAAAAAAAAAAACCCCACAGCAGTGAGAAATTTAATTGAAATCTCGTAACACTTCAACTCAAATGCAATCTGAACTTTGCTCCTGAACGTCTCACAAACCTGCATGAGGTTTAGGGTTGTGTATACTCCCGCAGCAGCGTGTCACAGTTAGCTTGTCGCAGGTATGAAGCAGATATTTTTTATTTATTTTCAAGCGTGTATACAGGCATCCAGTGACACACAGTTCACCCGTGTGTGTTCCCTAAAGTCTGACCATGGCGCTGCGTGTTTTTGCTGTTATATACCTTACCGGCTTGTTTTGTTTGTCTGATCGCCAATGTGGAAAACGACTTGTGAAGATGGAGCAGCTAGAAGAGCGAGGTGTGCGAGAACGCTGGGGCCCTTTTTCCACCTGGATCCTCACACTTTTTTGCTCTCATGTCCCTCCGTTGCGGCACAAACTTGCCCCCACCACCTCGGCCGTATCCAGACCCACAGCTAGTTCCTGATTGTCCATCTTGCGTTGTGGCGTGGAATAACATAGCGCAGACCATGCTTCAATATTGGGCACAAATCAAAAATACCAAACTGAAGGATTGTTGTTCTCTACTTCAAAAAACACTTCAGATTTAAAAATGGAAAAATTTTATTTTTATTTTTTTATTTTTATGTTTTATTTCAAAAGTATAACATTGTCTAACACTGATGCATAAAAACCTGATTTTATTTCAGTGTTAAATTCTGTTTAAAGTAACAGATTATAATAAAAACAATATATAATTGTAGTGTGTGACATGATGCATGAAACATACTTGTCCCTATCAAATAAACGAATAAATAAATAAAAATGTCTCCGGACCTTTACTGGTTGATGATTTTCCTTATTTGGACCCTGCTGATTTTTAATTGGTGACCCCTGGTCTAGTCAAAGTGCAGACCTAAACTCACTGGAATATTTTCCAAGCCTTAGAAATAGATGATGGTGGACATCCTCTGTGCTGTCAAAGCGACAATGCACCAAAGACTTACAGCTGTAATCAAAGCAGAAGGTGGTTCTACAAGAAATGCACACCGCACTTTCCTAATTTGTTTTTTAAAGCATTTTGAAGACACGCATCGACAAAAAAAAAAAAAAAAATCACATGTTGAAGGTTTACCTTAAACCAAGGGTCTCAGATATTAATTCATCATAAACTGACTGTAAACAGACCAAAATCTTATTTTTCTCCAACTACTCTCTAATCTCTAATTTCCAACTGTCTGTGAACGCACCCTAATTTAAACAACAAATAGTTGTTTAAATTAGAAGTCAGAGTTTTAGTATAAAGGGTCGCCACAGCTAACCAATCAAGAACCTGATCAGACTGCAGCTGGGTTGCTGTGTCTGCTCCCTGCTGTCAAAGTCCAGGGGTCAGAGGTCACAGAAACAGCCGTCCGACAGATGTTGGTGGCTTGGATTCTAAAACAGGTCAGGTTTGTCCTCACAACAACACAAAGACCCACCCACAGCTGCGGAGGGCTCAGAGGACATGGGCTCGTAGCTGCAGCGTCGCATCATGGACACAGAGGAGCTGCGGATGATGCAGAGAGCAACTCAGCAAAGGTCACATCCAACCGGATTGTTGATCGCTTTTTAAGGCATTCCTCGTCTTTTTTCCTTCTGTCTCAGTTTCAAACCAGCATTCTCGTGACCTCTCACCTTTGGAGGGAGTTCTTCTCCTTCCTCCGTGGCGCTGGACGCTGCAGAGACGTTGGATGTTGCAGTGGCGTTGGACGCTGCAGTGGCGTTGGACGCTGCAGTGGCGTCTTCTTTCTCATCCATTGCCTCCATCATGTTGGACTCGTCTGGAACAACAAGCAGTCAGCTACATTTACAGAAATCTGACTTCAAACTTTTTATATAGAGGCCTGTGATTCTCCACCTCCTCACCTAAATGACCACAACCTGAGGATGACGATATAATAAAAAAATGACAATAAAAACATTATTTAGATTGAAAATTAGGCTTCAGATATCAAGGAGATTAATATCAAACTGCCAAAATCTGTGAACGTTTAAGCTCTTATTTGCTGTCACGTATTTAATCTGTAATTATAAATAAAAAAATCAAATAAAAATTATTAGAAAATAAAAAATTTTCCCCTTTTGTAAACCTTTTTACATCTTAACGTCCCACAATGTTTCAGACTTTAGTTTCTAGAGTTTTTCCTGCGTGTTTTGGAACATTGCGAACGTCTGAATAGAAAACCTTCAGGATGAACTGTTTAAAAGAAACTGGATGGAGAATAAACAGCTTTCATTTAAATTTTTTATAGCAAATAAGGATTTTTATTTATATTCATTTAATTAAATATTATTCATAAAGAATTTCTCGCAAGGGATTAATAAAGCAATTCTGATTCTGGTTCATTAACGTTGATCGTTAAAAGTAAGGGCTTTACTGCAGGAACTAAATTTTATTAACATATTTTCTCTGTAAAAACAGAAAATTATTTTATTTTTGTTATCTAAATGATCAATGAGTCACAGATGAAAACTATTTATCACTTATATGGCTCTTTCCTCATTTTTCTGAGTACCGTAAATCCTCTAATATAGGCCGGGGCTTTTATTTAACTCAGGTACATCTTGGTCCAGGCCATTATTGGAAGGAGGCCAGAATTAGAGGCAGGCCTCTATTTCTATTTGATCAAAACAGACTACCAGTGGAATGAATAAAAAACAGATTTTGTGTCTCTTTGAACCTATAAAATGCTAGGTTCATTTATTGAAAAAGTACAGTTACCATAACGGTATACAGAACATTATTCAGAGATGTTCCAGCAGCTGCAATTTTTCTGAACGGCAATACAAAAAAAAAAAAAAGACAGAGTGGAATCTTGGGTAAAGTGACTTGCGAAACAAAGTTTAAAAAAAAATTAATGGAAACTGCTCTGCCATCATAGCGAAATTTTATTTGAGACAGGCTAAGTGGAAGTTGGCTACCAGTATCATATATTTCAAGGTAAATTTAGAACAACGAAGACCAACGAAAATCTGTCATTTTAACGCTGCCTGGTTACCTCCAGACCTACCCGTAATCACATTTGTCTTTCAGATCAAAACGATTGTGAAAGGCCACTACGATCTCTGTGTAAGGATGGGACTTCCCATGCTAATGGCTTGGATTTGTTAGCAAACACTGCCCCCCTGTGGTACTTGTATGTTACTATCACAAGTTGTTGAGGACTGCCCAGGAACATCGTTGGTTTTAACTATAGCCCCGGCCTGTATAAGAGTCCGGCCACTATTTACCTCCGCCGACAGCCAGACAGGCCATTATTAGAGACCCGGCCGCTAATGGAATACAGGCCAATATTAGAGAATTTACGGTAGTCCTATAAGCCCCAAACATCACGTTCTTTGTCTCCCTCCAGTGGCCTAGACCGGTATTACACTAATATCTGCATACAGGGTTTGTTCATCTCATCCAATCTTATAACTTTAAACGCATCCTGCAGCCTGAACAATGGTTTAAATATTCGTAAGCAGAGACTAATGTTGCTTACGGGCCAATTGTTGTGTCGTTACGCCATTGAGCCTGAAAAACACTTCTCATCACTTCTAAGAGCAAAGACTGATGGGATGCGAAGAAGACAAAGCTAAAACTCCGAGAATGAAGGATAGAAAACACAGATTCACTGCAAAAAAAAAAAATCAAAATCTAGATAAGTCATTTTTTTCTTAAAATAAGTGCATTTGTTCTTGAATTGAGGAGATAAAAGAGACACTTTGCCAATGGAACAAGACAATTTACATTTAAAATAAGAAAACACAATTGCATTGTCTTCTTTCAAGTGCATATTATCTAATTATCTTATTTTAAGAGTAAAAATACTGATTCCATTGGCAAACTATCTCATTTACCTACTCAAATCAATGGTAAATACACTTAATTTAAGACATTTGTACTTATTTCTAGATCATTTTTCCAGTGTTGACCCTGTGAGTCAGAAGCAGCCTGTAAAAACCCTGCAGTTATGATGGGTTAATATATGCCTTCATTAACAGGACGGCGCTGAGGTAACGTCTTCGCCACAGAGGTCATGCTCAAGACCCGTGGGCTGAATCTGGAACCTCATGAGAAAAAAAAAATGTCCCAAAAAATAAGCAGAGACAGACTGATATTTTTGGCCAATATTAGCATTTCTTTGTTGTATTGACATCAGCTGATACACGTGATTAATTGGTGCGTTCAGCAGCCATGTTTTAAGATCACCTGAAGTGGATGCATTCGCATTCCCTCCATTAGCAGCAATTTACTATTTTGTTGGATTTGCTTAGAAATCTTTTTTCTGTTTAAACGGAGACTTGTGGAACATTTTTTTAACCATTATGTCATTTTTTTACCATGTAAATGGAGAAAGAAAAAGAAACATCAGCTTCATGAATCAACCAAAAAACATCCGTAGAAATAATCAGCCTTTTAAATAAAACCCTGTATGGGTCCATCTCTGAAACTGAGGGATATCTTCTTTTATAGAGGAGCACAGATGGCAGGTTTCAGGCCGATCGCCGATTCCCGATCTTTAAAAAGCCTGACATGCCTGTCAGTTGTTATAAAATCACAAGAATCCTTCAATATTTCCATCTTTTCTTACTGAAAAGCATTAATCAGTACCTGTGAAATGATCAAAACTTCTAAAATAACTGCTCTGAAATAGAAATAAAACTTTAGAGCATCTATTTTCAGACCTTTGCAGAGGTAGATAAGAACTGCGGAAAAGATCAGTTTTATAAGTATCGGTTGATCATCGATCTCAAAAAAATTATAGGAATCTAAGCCGATCAATTGGTGCACCCCTAATTTAAAGTCTAAAAAGAGGCAAATACTGCTAAATAAATATGAGTTAAAGGTATTGTGGAGGACTTTGGCAAATTTTTGAAAAGACCCGCCCTCTCCACTTTAAAAAAAAAATGCACATGCACAACCCTGCACCCGCTCCCGAGAGGAAACGCCTATTAAACGTGTGTGAGAGCGTGCACGAGCCCATTTCACTTTTTCTGAACGTCCACCCTAACCACTAAATCCCTCAGTCACTATATAGAGAGGGGAATATATAGTGAACTTTATAGTGAACTCAGTTCACTGACCGTTTGGATAGATGATCACTGTTTTTTGCTCCCCGTTGGTCACATAACTCCTCCTCCACTGCTCGGCGCCTTCGCCATCTTTGTTGTTAGTCGCCACTGTCAGGTAGCGACAGCCTATGGTGACAGTGGGACGCTGTGACGGCAAATCCCATCATGCTTTTCTAGGAGAGCTCTCTTTTTATTTTATTTAACATTTATTTAACCAGGAAAAAAATCCCATGGAGATTTAAAACCTCTTTTTCAAGGGAGTCGTGGCCAACAGGCAGCAAAGTTACACAATAAACAGAGATACATTAAATTAAATGTCAGGTACATAAAAAAAACATAAAGTGAAACAATTACAGATCATTGCAGCTACTTCAAATTCTTTCACTTTCAACTTAAAAGCATTTAAAGATAAAAACTCAGTCAGCTTCTAGTATCTTTGTAAAAACAATTCCACACACAAGGAGCTGCGTAGCTTAGTTCTCAATGCAAAGCATTCTGGGATATATCTGCCTCTTCTGAAGCCATTATTTTCTTCTCATGCACTTTGTAGAACCCCTCGGCTATTTTCAAAGAACGGCGGTGAGAAAGGTGAGCTTCAATATCTGTCTGAAACAGCAGCTCACCACCATATAGGGCTGAAAGTGAGCATGTGCAGGAAATGATATCTAACAGGACGAGCACGTAGGACGGCCTTAAAACATATCACCAGAATGATTGACAATTAGGAGGACCACTTATTCTGATGATCCACCCGGAAATAAAATATCTTCCTCTACACCTTTAAGTTATAATACCAGAGCAGTTCTCTCTTTGGAAATAAAATGATGGAAAAAATAAAAATAAAGCTTGGTTTATTAGTAATAGTAGATATTTTAGTTATCAGGCTCCTCTCCTGTGGAACCAACTAGTGATGGGTCGGGCAACACCGATGCGTCGGCGCATGTGTCGGTCTCATGGAGCGAAACCTGTGTCGACGTGTGTGTCGCTACGGAAAAGTCACGTGACCGAAACAGTTCCTGTATCGGTCACGTGACTGATGTTTCGAACTGATTGACAAGCCTTTATAAGGATGCAAATCTGCCAACGAGATGCATCTGCCAAAACAATCTTGCGTGTTTTGCGAATATAAAATTCATCAAAAATTATGGAGCTTCCTCAAGCAAAAAGAAAGGTTTCTGCCGTGTGGGACCACTTTGATGTCATTTCGTAAATTAGGTATTTGTTTTAATTTTCTTGTTTCATCCTGTTCCTCTCAGAGTTTCCACTTGATTTCAAAGTGACCTTTAGTTTACTGTTCGTGTTATTTTCTGCAGGTTAAATGTCGCAATTGCTCAACAGAGCTTGCATATTTAAATAACAGCACCTCCTCAATGCTGAGGCATTATAGGGCCAAGCATGAGAGTGAAATCCATGATACACCCATGATGAACTCAGGTATACAGGTATTTTACAACTTACTGACTTTGTTTTATTGGTAATTCTGAATAATTTACACTTTCTCATTTTTAACCATCAAGCTTCCAGGAAGCAGATGCTTGATGAGGCTGTGCTTAATTTCATTGTAAAGGACCGCCAGCCCCTCGCTGTTGTGGAGAATGAAGGGTTCAGGGAGCTGGTTCAGCTCCTTGAGCCCTCATATGTTTTGCCAACCAGAAAGGTTTGTGTGGAAATTATATAAAGTGGTAGTTTATTCATCAAATTTATTTTAAATATATTGATTTTCTTCTGGTTTGACTTGGTGTGGTTTTCAGACCATCAAACAACTGTTGGCCAAAAAGTACGAGGAGGAACGGGAACGAGTGAAACTGGAAGTACAGCAGGCTGCGGACAGAATGTGCCTCAATAGTTGGAAGCTCAAATGAGCCCCAGCCGGGAACATCTTCACAACAGCTGTCTGCCCCCACTTCAGGCATGATATTGAGCATCATTTCTTTGTTCTTTGTAAATCATGTACTAAAATACTTTTTTTATATTTATTTTTTTTTTTTAAGATGACCTTTGGGAACATTTTGATCTCGAAGTGGGGAGGCAGACCAAAAGTGCTACAGCTGATGCCATCCTTGAGGTGCAGAGATACATGGCAGAGGGCAATATTGCGAGGTCCCAGGATCCTCTTGTATATTGGAAAAACCAAAGGACGGTTTATCCAAACCTCTTCCGCCTGGCCTTAAAATTTTTGTGCACTCCAGCTTCATCTGTGCCGTGTGAGCGGGTGTTTTCCACAGCTGGAGAACTAATATCAAAAAAGCGCAACAGACTGAATTTCAAAACGTTGCAACAACTTATTTTTTTGAATAAAAAATTGTAAAACAAATACCAGTGAACAAGCATCTTCATTTACTACATGTTTACTTAGAGATTATTACATTATGATGCAGGTTCTCATTATTCATTGACTGTGTCTAAAATATCAAATATGTTTTAATAATAATACAATGCATCATACAATGAATTGCATCATATTAGTGTATATAATAGGTCATCAAATCAGTGTCAGTTAACTCTGTCAACCAGGTTGCCTGTAGGGATTTTTAATGTCCAGCAGGTGTCAGTATTCAGTGACACAGTATCGACACAGTATCAATACAGTTTGGTAATGTGTCGAAACGTTTCATTACGCCTCATCAACCCATCACTAGAACCAACTACCAGTTTTAGTCTGTGAGGCAGACACCCTGTCTACTTTTAAGGCTAGGCTGAAAACTTTCCTTTTTGATAAAGCTTATAGTTAGAGTGGTTCAGGTTATCCTGAGCTATCTCTATAGTTATGCTGCTATAGGCTTAGGCCCCGTCCACACGAAGCCGAACCCTGGCCTAAACGCACAAATTTTTCACCAAACCAGCCTCTCATCCACACGAAGCCGGCGTTTCAGGGGTCTGTAAACGATCTTTTTTTTATTCAGCCTTCAGAGTGGGAAGATTTTGAAACGCCGTTTTCGCGTTTCCATCTTTAACGTCTAACCGCATTTTTTTTTTTACACGCATGCATCATAGCGTCGCCTCTAAACACGCATGCGCGACAAAGTATCACAACAACAATGGCGCCGTACTGTGTTGAATGGTTGCTGCTCATGCTACTCACCCTGCTGTCGGGCTTACAACAGAATCTTCTTCTTCTGGAATATCTCCAGGAAGAACAGAGCAATATCGACGACATAGTTCAGCACCTGAATTTGACTGAACCACGAAAATGGACCCGCAGGGCAACCATGTATAAATATTAGTGCGCATGCCCAACATTTCGTCGCCTATTTTTGCTTTGGCACCACAGCGCCACTTACAGGCCTGGCATACATTTTGCAGCGTTTTCATGCATTCGTGTGGACGATCACATTTATTTTACGTCTCCGTCTTTACGACAAACGTTCTGGAAAATATGAGCGTTTCGTGTTCGTTTTGACTTCGTGTGGACGGGGCCTTAGACTGCTGGAGGACATAGGGACCCCCATTTCATCATTCTGCTTCATTCTCTCTCTATTCTCCTATTCTGCAGAATCTGTTAGTTCAATCTCTAATGTTCTGCTCTCTCTGCTTTTTTCTCTCATAGTAGCTTCATCTGGTCTGTTCCTGTTTGGCTGTGACTCCATATCGGAGGGAAATATCAGCTATGCTGCTGCCATCAACACCTTTGTTTATAGATGCTGGAGATCGGCCTGTTTTTCAGTGTAGTCCTGTTTCTCTGACTGTGACTGGCTGGATGTGCTCTCTTCATCCTCTGACATGGAGAGTGTGTTTCCTGGACGGGGACGCCTTTTACAGCTGCTTTTTGTGTCTCTGCTTCTGTCTCCTTGAACCCCAGGCGGCCTCAGCAAATGGCCGCTCACACTGAGCCTGGTTCTGCTGGAGGTTTCCTCCTGTTAAAAGGGAGTTTTTCCTCTCCACTGTCGCTACAAGCATGCTTAGTGTGAGAGATTGCATATGAGTCAATGAGTCCATGCAAATAAACTGTTTTTCCTTAGATAGAAAACTTTGAATCAGTTTTTAAGACCTCTTTTAAAGACCTGATGCTGCTGAAGTGGCCTGATATGATGCACCTTCCTGTCAGCGGTTATAAAGTCAAGACTTTACTGTATGTTTGCTGAGCTCTGAGTGCACCGACCTCATCTCTGATGAGCCAATAAAACTGAAAACTCTGACCTTTGACCCACAAACTATTCCTGGTGAAAAGATCTATTGTATTGCAGCAATCATGTGCAGCACACATACCTGACAGCACAAACTGTGCGGAAGATGTTTGGACTTCCGCACAGAGCTACTAAACTAAACCATAGAAGCTGTGTTAACTTCAATAATGCTTGGAAACCTTAAACTCACACCTGTATGCACTTTATTCAGCCTTATGCTCAGCAGGAAGCAAAGCACGCTGAATTTCACTGTTCACTTCTGTTTTTGTCTTTGTTTTCTGCTGTTTTGCGCTTATTTTCACAATATCCTGCAGATAGATCATATTTAGATACTATAAAAACACAGAGAAACAGTTTGTGAGAAGCAGCCTGCAGCAAAGACAGTTTAACTTTAAATAAATCTACAAAAATCACCTCATATAAGACATTTTTGTGTCTAACTATGAATAAAGTTGATCCGTAAAGAGCTGAGATGAAAACTACATGTATGAATGAAGAACAACAGTTAAGATAAAGTTTCCAGAAGGGTGCGTTCGTTTCACTTATGGACTCAACTTCCACATAAACGTCAATTTAACAGTTTAACCCGCAAAAAAGGTAAAAATTCTCATTTCGATAAATTAATATTTAATCTGAGTGAATGTTTGTCACATTTAAGAGAAGCGGCAGCAACATAACCAGGACAAACGGACAGTTCAGAGTTTTTTTTACCTGCAGGGTTGTTAAAAAGCGGCTCCTCCCTTCTATAGTTACTCTCCTCGGTTCGCTGCCTGTCGGGTTTTCCTCGGCCTCCTTTCAGCTCCTCATGTCTAACAGCTTCTAACTGACTTATACACAAAGTTTGCGTTCAGAACAAAGTAGGGAGAAAAAAAGTCAAACACATCCCCGGAAGTGTTTTCTAAACGGTTTGTTTACAGAGAGCGTTCGGTTTACTGTCTGGGGCTCACCGGAGGGGCGGTGGTATTCAAAGGTCGACGGCGGGGCGTTGGAGTGACGTTGGTGTTGTTTCATAGGGGTTAAATGGGTTGGCTCTCTTTTTAGTTCCAGACTAGTTCTAAGTTTAATAAACTGAATAAAACCAAAAACATTTAGATTATTCTTTCACAGCTGTGATCTGGCCCACAGTGGCAGCAGCACGCGACACAGATAAACAAACAAACAAACAAAAAAGCTCACATGTGAAAAATATGAAAATTTATAATTGTATAATTACATTAGCAAAATATATCTGAAGCCCTGATAACGTTTGTGAGTTTAGTTTTTTTTTTTTTTTTAAGATGAAATGGAAAACTATTAATGAAACAAGGTTAAATTATTTTAGCCCAGTATGAATTGAATGGAATGGAATAAAACGGAATAGAATGGAACGGAATAGAATAGAATAGAATAGAATAGAATAGAATAGAATAGAATAGAATGAAACGGAATAGAATAGAATGGAATAGAATAGAACAGAATAAAAGGGAATAGAATGGAACGTAATAGAATGGAATATAATGGAATAGAACAGAATCGAACGGAATAGAACGGAATGGAATAGAATGGAATGGAACAGAATAGAATAGATCAGAATAGAATGGAACAGAATAGATTGGAATAGAATAGAACAGAATAGAATGGAACGGAATACAATGGAATGAAATATGATTGAATAGAACTTAATCGAACGGAATAGAACGGAATGGAATAGAACAAAATCAAACGGAATAGAATGGAATGGAATAGAATGGAATGGAATGGAACAGAATAGAATAGAAAGGGATGGAAAACAATGGAATGAAATAGAATGGAATGGAATGGAAGAGAATAGAATAAAATAGAATAGAATAGAAAGGAATGTAATTGAATGGAATCCAATGGAATAGAACAGAATAGAATAGAAAAGGAATTGAATGGAACGGAATAGAATGGAACTGAATAGAATGGAATAGAAGGGAATGAAATAGAATGGAATAGAACGGAATGAAACAGAATAGAATAGAATAGAATAGAAGGGAATGGTACGGAATGAATAGAATAGAAAATCCCTTTATTGTCCCATAATGAGGAATTGTGGTGTTATGGAACTACTTGAAGCATTTTCTCATCTTTCAGTTTAAACCTGTGGCACAGACAAGCACAAAAGGCCTCAGGTTGCAATGGGAGCATATTTAACCCTTTAAATCCAAGTGTATCATTTTTGATACATGAGTTTTTTTGAGACCTCTGCATGATCAGTGTGTTCTTTTTTTTTTCTTGAAAACCCTAATTTACAAAATGAGACACATGTAGTGAACAGAAAACCCATAAAATATTAAACAGAAATTCCCAATGTATCAAAATGTATGCAAATAAACGATCTTATTTAACTGCAATATACAGTATATATATATATATATATATATATATATATATATATATATATATATATAATCTATTAGAAAAACACAATTAAAATTAGTTAAACATAATCAAAATAAAAAAGCTCTACAATCCTCCATAAACACACAAAAACTTATATATATAACATACAACCATGCCGTTAAACTTAACTTAAAGCAGATTTAAACAGAAAAATAATCAATTATTAATGTTCACACCTGTTGCTTTAACATTTCAAAGTTTTGTAATTGAGCGCCCTCTCGTGGCCTGAGTCTAAACTATCCAGCCAGGAAATCCGAACTCTCGCGATACTTCCCTTTTTAACTACAGTCTTAAGTCCAAACAAAGTAACCGCTAGCGGAAAAGTTGGCTATGACACAATTAACGCCTTTAAAAGTGTAAGTAATCGAAAATTAACTTCTTTATTCGCCAGGCAGTGAAGTTCTGAACATTTATATGCTACGTCTGTTACGCATTATCATGTTTTAGCCCGTTTTGAATCGTTGTTCCCGGTGTTAAAAGCTAATTAACGTTAACTATTAACTATCAGCGGTTATTACTGCCACGATAAAACAGGAAATTCATTGCGTTTCAGCTAATTTATTACATTAGTGACTTTTAACGCTCAGCTTTAAACGCTTATATGCTTTCCGTGTACATGCAGATGTTATATCTGGTTAATGAAGCTGTTTGAAGTTAGGTGTTAATGTGAAGCCCTGTTCAGTTGTTCCATTCAATGCAGGCAGACTGTTATCAGTTTATTTGAAGGTTGAGCTGATTTGATTCAGGTGTGAAGAGAAACAAATCAGGACGTTTTTCCAGGTTAAACATTGAGATTATATCTGATTAGAGTTGATGAATGGTTTATCATTGTCTTCTTCTGCTATCAGCAGTAAGGTATCAGGATTTAGGCAGTGATTTCAAACTAAATCATGCATCTAAATGGGAATTTAAAAAGGAAAAGACACAAATATTCTTTCTGTGTGTAAAAATAGTTTTAAAAATTTTCTTTAGGTGTCCATGAATTGAATTTACAATGTGTATACCTGTAGATCGGCCATCCTTAAATTGGATTATATTAGTTGCTGTAATTTGAGTTTATATGCACAAAATAATGAGCTGAAACATCCATAGGATGTTCAGGCTGAATACATTCTGTTATAGATAACTTCTAACATGGCATTGAAAGGTAAGATATGTTTAATGTTTTTAAATAGACTCTGAAACAATCTGCTGAATAAACATTTGGATTACAGATGATTTAAATGGAATGAATTTAATGATGACTTTAGAGATAATTATCCTAACAGTTACTTTAGTAGAAGTATATATACTGAAGTTTAAAAATAGAAAAGTTGAAGTATCAACTTGACCTCTTTACTCAAGTAAAAGTGAAAAAGTATGTGCTCCAAAAACTACTTAAAGTATAAAAGTATAAAGTAACCTTTAAAAAAAAACAGCCAGATGCCACTATATGAACTGAAAGCTCAATTTTTCGACAATTTTTAAGATTTCTCTGAGAAATAGATTTTTTGTTGGTCTCCATCTCCCGATTCGCTCTCGCCTGTGTCCGACCTTTCTGACATTACTTTTTTTCCTGGATCCTACATTGTAGCATGGCATAGAAAATTCGTGTTTACAGTTTGAAGAACACCTGCTTGCTTCTGATGATTTCCTTTAGCTAACCAATGAGTGTTTGCGTTCTATGACTCATCCAATTACACTAGTTTTCACTAGATGTGGATGGAGCCAATGATTGCATTGGATGGAGCACATGACGGGAAATAAATATTTACAAACATTAAACCGAAGCCAAGAGTAACGTTGATTTAAAAAATATAAGGGATAGAAAGCACAGATACTTGTGTGAAAATGTAAAGAGTAGAAGGTAGAAGCCAGAAGTAGGAAGAAAAATAATTAATGGAGTAAAGTATTGATACCTAAAAAGTGTACTTAAGTACAGTAACAAAGTTTTTGTACTTTGTTACTTGACACCTCTGCTTTTCAGATGTGATCAGCTTCATTGTTATGTGACAAGGTCAGCTGATGGTGGTCAGATGATATTACCATGTCCAAAATCAAATGCTTTAAAGAGAACGTTTATTTAAAATGCCATCAGTTACTGTAGTCATTTCCTGCTAAATTTACATGAACTGAATAGTAAAGCAGCTGGGGGGAGTGGCAGCCTAGTGGTTAGGGCATAAAGCTTGGTATCCTGAGGTGGCGAGTTTGAGCCCCACTGCCACAGACTGCCACTCTGGGTTGCTGAGCAAAAGACCCTTAACCCCACACTGCTGCCACACAATGGCAGCCCACTGCTCCCCAAGGGGATGGGTTTAATGCAGAGGTAAATTTCTCAAATGTGAGATCAATAAAATTCAATTATTATTGTTGTTATTATTATTATTATTATTATCATCATCTTTTATTTATTACTTAAGAATGCTCTATTTCGGAGGTCTTAAACAAGGGGTACGTGAATCCTAGGAGGTCCTGCATGGGGGTTGAAAAAGTTTGGGTTGATTAGACTTTTTTTTTTTATATCCCCCCTGTAATTTTCCCCCCTTATTGCAATGTCTTTAAATCCACATTTACATGAATTCAACACACTGTAGTAAACAGATAGATGGAGGCAGAAGATGTCTTTCAGTCATCAATGCACACATTCAGCGACACACAGGAGCTCTTTCAAGCTGGGCACCGTTTCATTTACAAAACCTGTCCCATCAACCAGGAATCAGAATCAGAAATACTTTAATAATCCTAGGGAGAAATTGCTTTCGTTACATTACTCTATATGTAATAGAGTGACTATAGGACCAGTTTGATACGATATATATAATTAAGGGGTCCCCGCTTAATCTCGCCATCAGTTTGGGGGTCCTTGGCCTGGAAAACGTTGCTCTATTTAAATTTGTGAGTTGTGAATTCGCTTATGTATTGTATGAAAGTGAGAATGAATGTAATGGATATTAATGTAATAACTTATTGGAAGGATTTCTGAAGACTTAATTGTTAAGTGATCAATGTTCTAGTAATGTTCCTATAAGACAAACTTCCTGCAACAAGTGAAACACGATAACATCTTCTAACGATCAGAACTTTGAAATAGTGGATATGTGGTCTGATTTAATGCCCTCTGAGAACTTGTGTTTTTTTCTGAAGTAGCTGAAGGAGAAACGGAGGCCATCAAGCTATGATCGACTCCAAGCTCTGATCTAAAAATATTGATCCCCATTTGTTAGCTTGATATAGAACTGCAGAGCATTTTAGATCCTCAGACCGGAACATTTGTTTTAGTTGTGATTGAATGATGCGGACTCTCTGGTGAAAACTGTCTCCTATCTCTGTCTAAACTGGCATTAAAAGAAGCTTCTTTCTTTATGTAGGAAATAATCAAATCTATAATGGAGCCGTAAAGAGGATGAAGCTGAAGAAGAACCTCCATCTTCTGATGAACCCATCTAGAGACCAAATATCTAGAGACGTCAGCTGGACGGAAAACTGCAGGTCAGTCACCTTGTGTTCTCATCTATTCTATTCCACTTCTTAAGTTTTTATCCGCTCCTTTTTGTCCCTCTTTTCGACTCGGATCTATCATATCATGATCTATTATCGATTTTATTCTAATCTCAGCTTTTCTACTCTGATCTACTCACTTATGATCTATCTGATTGTGTTTGTATCTATTCTACTCTGTTCCATTCTATTCTACATCACTCTATTTGAGGCAGATTTGTTCTGTTTTCTGTTTTGTTCTTCTATTGTTTCTGATTCATATATTTGTTTCTATTCTGATCTGATATTTTCTCTTCTACTCTCATCTATTCCACTATATTTCAGAGACACAATAAGTTTAATTTCCCCCCCAAAAAAAAAATCATTGTTTACAGAGTTTACATTTTCAAATATTAAAAATAATGCTTTGGAAATGTAAATATTATAAAGGTAAAGGCTCCCAGTTTCAGCAAATTTTTTTGAAAAATTACATTTTTACTGGACTTGAACTAGAACTTTGTCTAAATGATCAGAAAAAAAGAAATATCTAGAAAAGCATTTGGAGAGAGCGGACGTTCGCCAAGCAGCAAACTCTGCCCCATATTTTTGACTTGCATCTACAAACTTAAATCAATTGTTTCTTGACATAAGGTTCACCTTTGGTAAAAAAAATTTCTCTAAATGTGTTCATATGTTTCTAATTGATCCTGCTAACAAACCAACAACCTTCCCTTTTCCTTTATAAAATCTGTATCCATATTTATGATCTGAATCCTAACAAAAATTGTATGGATGGTTTCTTGGCATAATAAATACCTCTGATAAAAGTATCATAAAAATCCGTCCATAACCTTTACAGTTATTCTGTATTTAGGCAGTAAAACAAACTCTCCTGAAAACAGAACTTCATTTGTAAAAGTAAGAAAACAAAAAAAAGGATAAACATAATCACCAACTTAAGAAAGTTAACAGTTTTACAAACAAAAGCTTCTGGAGATGCAAAACACATATTTAAACCATAAAAACTGACAGTGTGAATAAATATGGCATATAAATAATAATCAAATTGTTTTTTTATTAGTTTTTCATATTAAACAAACAGACACCCCGTCCAGGGCATACAAAACAAAACAAAACAAAACAAAACAAAAAGACTCCATAATTACATCACACCGACATCACAAAAAAAAACAAAAAAACAACTATCGACAAGACAATTACTACACCCGCACATACAACCCATGTTCCAGACATCCGTGGATTGAAAACCAAAAACATAAGTATAAATAACAATCATAATGATAATAATTCTGCCAAACAGAGGAAAAAAAATGCTGATTATGCTGAAGCAGATTGGACCTTGGATTCGAAATAAGAAATAAAAGGTTGCCAAATCTTGAAATATCTCTTAATGGTACCCTGTGATGTAAATCGAGGATGTTCTAGGTTTAGGTGTGCCATTACCTCCTCTATCCATTGAGTTGGTGGAACTGCCTTTACCCAAATAGGATCAATCTCCTGGCCAACAGAGAAGAAAATGCCATTGCCTTCCTTTGAGCTGTCGTTAATTCTATGCCCCCCGGTGCCACACCAAAAATGGCTACCAGAGGGACTGGTTCAATATCTTTCCTGTAGACAAATGAAAAAGTTTTAAAGATTTAAATCCAGAATTCTTTGAGTCTGGGGCAAGACCAAAACATATGGGATGTGTTGGCTGGCACCTGTTTACATCTAGGGCAAGTCGGATCGGCTCCCTGAAAAATTCTCGCCAGTTTGTCCCTGTTTTTTTTTTTATGGCATATAAAGAAGATAAAATATTTATTAATTTTGAATAACAATTATTCAATTTCTTTTTCCATGAAAATTCTTGAATTATTATTATTATTGATGGACAAAAAAATAATTTACAATTTCAACTTTATAGAACAATGGAACAAGCTGCTAAAAATAAACATAAAATATGTAAAAAGACATTTTTGATGGACGGGAAGAAATATCCTTTATGTAAAATACAATAAAAAGAGTTAACTTCAGATTTTAATAAGATTTGTCATCAAAGTCTCAGAGAGTCGACGCGTTAAAAACCCTGATGCAGGTGACATCTGATGGAGTCGAAAGATCTGCATATTATCTCCATTTATCTATTTATGATGTTAAACTGATCAGCAGTACCTTCAATTATTTGCAATAAACCATCATGATTTTTTATTATTATTATTTTTTCAAACCTAACAGAGTGTCAGTTGTAATGTTTACACACAATGTGGTTGATGCACAGCCTGGGAATAAAAAGAAGAAAAAAAGCTAAATTATAACATAAGCTTACCAGAGCTGGCTAGGCCTGCAAGAAGAATGGAGTCAGGGGGTCCTCAGGGATTTAGATGTCCCTATTAATGCCTGATTTGTTTACTTTCTTTATATATTCAATACTTTATCAAGCAGACAAGTTCTGTCCCTCATTTCAAAAATCACTTATTTCTTTATTGTTTTTTCTCTGTTAATTTTCAATTTTGTTTTAAACTTTTGTTTTGTTTTGTTTGATTTGAACTTTTTCCATCTAAAATGTTTCTAATATAAAGGCTAACACTTTAATTTGAACATTTCCTTATCTGTTGGTGTTTGTTCTATAGTATTGTTTATTATGTTACCATTGTTCAGTCTCTAACCCTATTTGTTTAAAGGGTATTTGTTAATAATCTATTTTCCAAATAGTTTCCTTCTTCATTCTGGTTAAAGTCTGAAATGTTGCCCTCAGAATAATAAACCTATTTTTTTCATATTTTCCAAACGAAGTAAAAAAAAAAATCTAAATAATAATTTTTTCGAATTGATAATTAATGTAGTTTTTGATTATGATCCTCTTTCGGTCTGATTTCACTAAGGTTCAGCTGATTTCTGGAATTTACTCAGTTTTCTCATGTAAATAAAAACTTCCTCCATTTTTGTTCTGGATCATAAAATAGGTTCTGATATAAGCTGGATTATTGTTGTCTTTCAGGAACAAACCAGGTGGTGTTTTTTTTCTAATTCTCTCCAGTCATGTAAAAAAGAAAAAAAAAAAAAAAAGAAAAAAAGACCTGCTTATGTGCAGAAAGTTATGTTTTGGTTACAAAATAATTTCTATTTTTGTTCTTCTCTTTAGTTTCCTTGATATAATTTACTTCCTCTTCCTGTTCCTCTTCTCTCCTCTTCCACCTCTGTTTGTTTCCATCCTCTGACTCAGTCCAGCCTGACTTCCTGGAACATCCCGGCTGTCCGGCCAGCTTCCCGATTCGTAAAATAAAGGATCAGATTAATCCTGGGACATTGTTGTTCCTGTATAGAGTCCATCTGCATTCATTTCAGCTCAGACTGACTGCAAACCTGCGGTTAACATACAAATGTGTGACTTTTTAAAGACTCTGGCTCATCATTTCAGGGCAGAGATGTGATGTCAGGAAGCTTCCATGGGATGGCAGGTGACTTCTTGTGAGTATAACACAGAGTGACACTAGACCACTGACTATATTCATACATGTACGGAAGCTCAGGTGTCCAAAACTTTAATGTTAGGTAAATAAATCACAGTCCAAACTAACATCTGGTGTTTTCTGTCATAAAAACCCCAAAACAACAAAGGTTTAAGAGATTTTTAATACTAGCTGCTCACCTTTATACTAAACCGCCAGCATTATATGAGACAAAGTATTCTGATTGTTATAAATCTATAGATCACTGTAACAAAAAGAGGTTACCACATGTTGGCCTGAAGTAATGAAAGCCTCACCTTTTCATTGCATCTTTGGATTAAATGCTTTCCGTCTTCTTGGTTTAAAAGAAAAGGCTCTAATATTTCAACTGGAACAGATAGAGGTCTGTGTCTAAAACACAAAGGGCCGGATCTATCAAAGGTTTGCGTGTATAAAAACGTGAGCTATTTCACTGCGCACGCTAAACAATGTACAAACTGATCTATCAACAGCGTGCTAAAAGGATTTGATCTTTAAAACGTGCTAAATAGCGCCTCTTATCCATTTAGTACTTTTTCTGCAATGAATATGCAATATGGGGCGTTTACACGCAAAAGTGCGTCTTGTGGGAGGAGAACATGTAAATATATTAAATTTAGCACTCGCAAAGTGATTTATTAAACCTGAAAGCAATTTTGCTAACGGTATCTGACTCTATATTTAACACGTTTCAAAAGAAGGTGCGTAATTGCGCACACATGGCAGCGGTTATTGTCGCAAGAAGGAGACATCGAAATGAAGCAAGGAGACGCAGAGAACGCATTTTTTCACTCCGTGTGAATATTTTTGGAATGAACAAGGAAACAATCATCAAAACATATTGTTTATCCAGCATTGCTATTTTGGAGCTGTTGGGGGAACTCCGAATGGATTTGGAGCCAGCCACAAGGAGGACCCACGCAATACCAGATATTACAAAACTCCTTGCAACATTGCACTTTTTTGCATCTGGGATCTCCCAATCTCGTTTTTTCAGAAGTACTGTCCGACGTTCTAAATGCCATGTCGCCCTGACGCCCTACCGGAGAGAACCCCGACCTCCCCCTTGTGCCTGTGGAGCAACATGCCAATGCTGCGGGGATGCGTACGGGCAGTCATCTTATCCACAGTCACTTCTTGTGAGCCATTTGGTATGTGCATTTTTTTACAGGCCGATACAAAACACCAGTTTTTTTTTTACTGCCACATACCACCTTAGGGAATAAAGGTTGCCAAAGTTTATATATATATTTTGGAGGGGGTGGGGGTGTCACTGTAAGATAAAAATGTCTTAATGCACTAGTTTGTACAAACTACTTGCAAACCACAAAATGCGCAAAACCATAATTTAAATAGGATGTCTCCAACAGTTTTGCACCTGCCACCAGTTACGCAATCACTCTTGTTAAATCACCCGCAAACCATGGTTCAGCCCCTTGCGCAAAATTCCAGTTTGCGAGCGCAAATTACTGCACGCAAAATTGGATCTTGATAAATTCGGCCCTCTGTGTATTTAACTACCTTGGTCAATAAAGTCACCAGAACAGTTAGTCACAAGATTTCTGTGATCCCTTTTGTATAAAATAAATTTCAGATGTCTGTGTCACCAGAACTGTCATTCAGTTCAGTTCAACCCAGTTTATTTATATAGTGTGTGTGTCACAGTAAAACAGGAACAGGCCAGATGAAGCTACCATTTTAAGAATAAGCAGAGAGAGAATAATGTTGAACTAACAAATTCAGCAGAATGCGATAATAGAGATAGAATGAAGTAGAATGATTAAAAAGGATCCCTATGTCCTCCAGCAGTGTAAGCCTAGAGCAGCAGAACTACAGAGATAGCTCAAGAAAACCTGAGTCACTCTAACTAAGCCTTATCAAAATGTAAAGGTTTAAGCCTAGCCTAAACGTAGACAGGGTGTTTGTTTTGTACCATTTTATTACTCAAAGTTTGGGGCCACTGAGAATCAATTCGAGGGACACAAATGGCCCTCATGCTACACTTTGGAGACAAGTCCATTTTTCAAAGAATAAACGGGCTTTAAATGGTTCTGTTAGAATTTGTCATGCCCCCTATTGTCTTTCAATCTTTGAGTTGAATTGTTTTATTTTAGTTCATGTCAGCCATGTTGTGAGTGACTGAGCCAAAAAATCAGAGAAGCACAGGGAAGTCATTGATGAAAAAATGGTAACACATTTATTTGGCAAAAAATAAAGTTCAAACTTCAAACAAGACTGGGCCCATCAAGGAAAACAAATGACAAAATTAGCATAATCCAAACCTGACACAGGAAAAGACCTACCTAACTGACACACAAGGGAAAC
Source organism: Cyprinodon diabolis (assembly GCA_030533445.1). NCBI lineage: Eukaryota > Metazoa > Chordata > Actinopteri > Cyprinodontiformes > Cyprinodontidae > Cyprinodon > Cyprinodon diabolis. Next base: position 39,725,152 of record CM060075.1, on the reverse strand, counting down.
ATATATATACACTGGTTGATCATACCAGTTTGAAACAAAGGGAAACATAAAATATATTTTCCTAAAGAAAACTACAACAAAAGACCAAACTAATCAGCACCATACTCAAACAGCAACCTATGAGGAAGAGGACTTAAATATTAAACTTTCCAAATGTAATTATAGAAAACAAAACCAAATACAGAAACCTAAACCCTTTCTACACCCCTTCAAAAAGTAAGTGGAACAGTCCAACTAGGCCTCCATGTCAATGAGGAGATCCTTTTCAGCTGGGGCCTCCTTTCCTTTACTGGCTTCACTCATTAAAGCCTCCCAGGAACTGGCAACTCAGATGATATATAAATGTACAGAAGAAGAATTTCACTAATGTGTTTGCAAGATCAACAGACATAACCCAACAAACTTGTTGTGTCAGCCGCCATCTTTGTGTTGCAAACAGATTACGGTTCATCTGTGGCACAGCTAGAGCTGAGTTAAAGAAATCGATTTTTCAATTCTGAATTGATTTTCACGTTAGCTCTTAAAGTTCAATTCATATAACAAAGATTAGGGCTGGGCGATACAGAAAAAAAGCTTATTGATAAAAAAAAATGCATATTGATCGATATCGATAATTATTGAAAAGATTTGAAACCATATTTTATGTGCAGCTCTGACTGGACATTTTATGATATTGCTAATTGATTTAATTTTAATAAAGAACACAAACAGACTTCCAATTAAATCTTTATTCAACCAACTTTTTTAACCATAACAGAATTGTTTTAAAGAAAAATAACTTAAAAGACCTGAGTTATGTTATTAAATACTGACAAAGAATAAACTAAAGTGACCAGAAAAGTGACCAAAATAAATATAACAAATAAATAAATGGACGCCCCCCCGCATTCTTCTAAGCTGAACCAGGTTCAGCTTAGTTTCCTGCTTTAACCTGAGTTATTACTTTAAAGTTGCTGGCCCCTCAGCATTTTTCTCTCAATCGTTAGAACTACATGGGAAACTGCCCAGAACTGAATATATATATATATATATATATATATATATATATATATATATATATATATATATATATATATATATATATATTTTCCCGAAATTCCCGAAGATTCCTCGGAGGACGAAGCAGATACACGCCGGGGCCTAGACAGCTCGTAATCCTGCGGGTGTGAGCGGCCGAGATGATAAAAAAAAAGTTGGTTGTGTTACCAGACTTCGTTTTCACTGGTTCCCGACACATTTTACAGATGACTGGTTTGTTTTTTGTCCGACTTGCCATGACCGAAATACTGCCAAACTGGCGAACTACAAAAACCCTTCTTTGGAACAATTTCCTCCGCCTCTCCTTGCTGCGACATCTTCATGTGCTCTGTGTTGTGGTTTGAGAGGGCGGCGCTTGGTGACGGCGTGCCTGGGTCCGCGATTGCGATTGGTTGGGAGGAAGTAGTGACTAGCATAAACCTAAATGCTAGGCTACAATGAGAAGGAAGGAAAACTGTGTTTATTTATCGAACTTTTATCGACTCGCTTTTTTTCTATTGCGCCACACGTCTATCGATCGATATATATCGTTATTGAATTATCGCCCAGCCCTAACAAAGATCAATTAAAAAAGCATTGTCCTTATAACTGTTTTTAAGCCAACAATAAGTAACTTTTCAACCTTCATAAATAGGGGTGGAACGGTTCACAAAATCCATGGTTCGGTTCGGTTCACGGTTTCGTGGTCACGGTTTTTGGTTCGGTTCAGTATATGTTGATTGTTAGCCTGACATGTTGGTCGTGTTGCTGTTAGCATAAACAAAACGTGTTGCACTTTTATCCACAACTTTCATCGTAGGTCACTCTAAATGCAAAGTGGTTCCACACAGCAGACCTATAAAGTGCTGCTGGCACGTCTTCCAACACCTGTTCTTTCCCACTCGCCACACCCACACAATTCTCCACAACAACTGATTTTTTTCTGCACGACCGGACACGACACACACGAATCGAACCGAGACAGTCGAACCAAATGGTTCGGACGGTTTTCACAAACCGTTCCATCCCTATTCATAAAATATTGTCATAACTTTTGTTATTATACGTCGACTTACATCAGTTAGATTCATTACCTCATCGCCATTCATCTTTCACACAGCCACTGGAAACGGAAATGTAGTTTAATCCAACTGCAGGCGACCAAAAGATCAGGATTTTACCACACAATGCGATGTTCCTCATGGGAAATGCTGTCTTCCAATATCGATGTGATTAAGGTGAATTCTGCAGCCCTAGCTCATGTTTTTCTCTCAGGTTGGGACCTCTGAAGGGTTTGAAGTTTTAGAGACCCTTATTAGTTTTATTAAACAGGTTCCTATTTATCCTTACATTTGAAATAACGGTGTTAAAATGAGGAGGATTTGTCCCCTTGGAAGTAAAGGCTGTAGCGCCCCGGGGGCCTCCTCACCGCTTCTTTTCCTGGGAGCAAGTTATTTACTACTCTTAACTCTAACTGGGTAAAACCATATAAAAAAAGGACTATAAAAAGAGGAGTAAAAAAGTAACAGAGTTTATTCCAGATCAGGTCGTTACAGGACAGAGAAAAATGCTTAGAGCTATGCACAGCTGTGGTCTCAAAAATCACGTCCGCAAGCGTCCGGCAAAGTTTGAGCCCTGAACAACGTCATCTCCTGCTTCTTATACCTTCTGAGTCTGTGTTGCATCATGTGGATGCTTAGCTGTCTGTATCAGAAACTGACACGCCATCCATGTCTTGAACTCCATGCAGCTTGCTTCTATGCTTCAGGGTTACAGATACAGCAGCTCTCCTATCAGACCGGCTCCAAGATGTGCCCATATCCTGTGTACTCTTAAAGACACGAAGGCTGTCCCGATTAGATGACCTCTGTACACACCGTGACATCCACAATGTGAAGGAAGGCCTTCCACTCTGTCTAATCTGACTAACAAAATAACAATGCACATGATGTATAAATAATAAAACCTAACAACTCCCCCTGATAAGTTACCGTTTTTACAGGTAACTTAATAACACAGGAAGCGACACATCTCTGAAGGACCGTGTGACCCAGAGAGCATCTATAATTAGTAATATATCATTAATTAGGGATCAAAAGTAATCACAATCAAAACTTCACAGACCAAATATTCTCACTCAAGACCACAGTTCCAGCATTTAACTACAATTTGGGTGTCATCTAATTAAAGGAAAGCTGTTTTAGTTTCCTATCCACATTATTTTAAGTTACCTTAGACTAGATAACCTAAGCCTATTAATCTAATAAGGCCAAATTCATCTACTCTCACTCCCACCTGGAGGCCTCCTAAATGTGACAGCTCCTCATGGATAAACCATCTATCCAACTTTACCAATCATTCAGTCACAGTAGGGGACATCACAGGACAGGTTGGGCCGTTCTCCACCGGAAAACCCTACCCTCTCTAAAAAGTAGTAAAAACCGGGGTGACCCCAGGGAAATCTCACTCTTGGCCAATCTGAGCAAGAAAAACCCTGTTTTGAATCTGATAATCATCATTACCAACTACTTAAAGAACCTATAAGCCAATCAGGTTCTGAGTCTTTCTACATCAAAGAAAAAGTGGCATAAAACTTGATCTTGGTGGGTCTGGAGGAAATATTTTCATGATTTTCATCAAAACAAAATCAAAATAAATCAAAACATACATCACAATTAGGTAAAATAAAGAATTATCCTGGTCCGAGTTAAAAACAAATGATGAATATCCCTGATCCTTCCTTAAAAATTCTAAAATATCCACTGGACTTGGTTTTCAAGATTTGAAGACGTTTCGCCACCTCTCCAGGAAGCTTTCTCAATTCCTGGAGAGGTGGCGAAACGTCTTCAAATCTTGAAAACCAAGTCCAGTGGATATTTTTGAATTTTTACGGAATGACTATGACCTGGATGACTGAGAACCTTCATCAGCAATGTCACTGATGATGATGAATTCTTTCAGTGTCTCTATCACTCATCAATCTAATTAATCAATCGGAGTCTCGTATGGCCTCCTCCGCAGCTCCTTTGTTCGCCATGCAGTCCAATGGCAGATAGAGGCTGAATCCACCTGGTGGTTCTCATGGACTGTTCTCATCACAGTTCAACAATCCTTTCCTCCGGGATCCTTCGACACACAGAGAGTGCAGTCAGTGTTCTTATCAAGATAAACAATGTCTTCAATGAGCAATTCTTTATTCACTCAAAATCTAAATGCAGTCACAACCAGATATTCTTATCCACAATTACCTTCCCTTTATCCCTTAAATCACCATTAAATTTACTACATTTAAACTAATTATCCATGGACTCTGTGTTTTTTTCAGCAGATCAGTTCAGTGTCTATTCCAAAAAAAAAAAAAAAAAAGAAAATAAATAAATCAATAAAAAAAATAAAAAATCCCCATAAACATTAAACATAACCTACCCTCCGATGCCTGGCAGTTGAAAGTTATTTATAGTAGTATGTATTCATTCTGAACATCCTCAGGATGTTTCAGCTCATTATTTTGTCCATATAAGCTTAAAACTACTGCAACTAATATAATCTCATTCAAGGAACCTGTAGATATTTAGAAAATATTTAGCCCTGTTATACACATTGTAGCATTCAATTCATGGATTAAATAAAGAAATTTTAAAACATTCCTACATCATAGCATATTAAGTTTTAGTTTCATCTAAACTTATAACTGCATTTTAGTTTACTTTTATCCCCCCCCATTGAAAATGATCAAAAGTTCTTTAGTCTCTAAGAAAAAACCCAGCTCGGCGCAGATTACCCCTCTTCAAAAACTCCCCCATCAGACCTTGTATCCGTGAATGTTAGTGCATTAAAGAAAAACATGATTCCCATGTGGACCCTTGTGTGTTCTTCGAGTCGTTAACCGTGTGTGGGTGTGTTGTTACGTGACAGTATGTATGTGTGTGTCTATGTGAGTGGATCTATAGGTGGGAAACTGGTCAAGAGCCATCCCGCTACTGGTTTGGAAGAGAAAGTGTATCTTGGAGCAGTGATCCTCTCCAACATGCAAAAAAGTTTGATGTTCAGACAAGTCCATCAGGTTTCCCTCTGTTACCACAGCAGCTTTGAACCATAAGAGTCTTGGGGCCCACGTGTCCCCACACCCCCTAAAGGATAAGTCTTTACCTGTGTCATCAGCAGTATCACATAGAGGTAGAAGGAAACAGAGCGTCAAAGACGTTTCTCCCTTCAAGAGGAAATGTCATATTGAATTGTTCATCTGCTCAGAGCACAGGATTGTACTCCGACTTGCTGCTGCGTTCCCAAAACTCAGCAGTACACAGTTCCTGAAGGTGTTGAATTCGACTGCACCCCCTCTATGCAAAGTGTCCAGCTATAGTCCATTCAAAATATTCTCCAAAAAAGCAGTGCTCCGATGAGAAAAGAAAAACAAAACAAAAAAACAAAGAAATAAAACAAAAAGAAAATCTGTTCCAACATCCCCAGAACCAGTCAATAGTTGTCATATCTGGACCCCTGACCAGATCCAAAAATGTGCAGGAAACATAATCAACTCTTATATGTGTTATCTCAAATAAACTACCATAATAAGTGTGCATTCCCTCTAAAGTATTAATTGCAGCTTTAGGTGAAGTAAAGTCAGGTGTTCTTTTTGCTTCATGCATAAAAAGTATGGCTACCCACCCCCCAAACTGTATATAGCCCCTCGAATGCCATCTATAACTCTGCTCGCAGTGAAAAACAAAAAACAAATAATATTAATCAAAACAAATAAAATTAAATAAAAATAAAATAAAAAATTAATGGTGAAGGTTTAGTTCCTGGGCCTGATATTGAATCGCCATAAGCTCATTAACTCGTTAAGTCTTCATCGTTATTGCTTTTATTGAAAGAAATCATCATTTATTTTAAACATTTGGTCCTAAAATGTTCAAATTTTTCCTAAATTGCATTTTGTTTTTGCTACTTCACCATTCCTAAAATGTTAAAGTTTCAACTTGTTGTCCCTTTAATATTCTGCTAATTCACAACTGACCAAACTATTTATCAAAAAACCCCAGTTTAATTTATCACATAGTAAAAACATCTCTAAATCCTCTTTTTATCCCTCTCTTTAAGAATACCCCACCCCCTGATGATATAGAGAAAATTTAGCAGACCATTTAAAGTCTATCGATAAAGTTACTTGTATAATATATATTCTATGTTGTTGCCATCGCTACTGATATTGTACTGTAACAAAAAATAAAAAAAAATTAAATAATAATAAAAATCCCCAACTACTGCCGTGTTGTTTAGAAAGATATTACATCTACCTGTTGATCCCCGTAAAGCTAATATATTATTCATAGATATGTATTAATAAACCGGTTTAAAATAAGTTGCCCATAATTTTTCGTTGTGAATAAGAAATCTGGTGTGTCAGTTCACTTATCTTTTTTTTTCATCCGTCTTGTCCGAGGATCCCATGACCTCCATCCAGTGTTCTTTTCTCGTCCAAAGCAGGGGGCATCCAGTCATTTCCTTAATGTGTGCATCTTAGCCGCTGCACATCATCCCTCCTTCTGAAGTTTAGGAGCAAAGTTAGTGCCCCTTGTAGGTTAATCCATCCTGCGACTCAAGAAAAAAAGTGTCCAATGTCTCTCCAAACAAAAATCCATTGTTCATTTTGAAACATCCCCATCCGTAGTGTAGTCAAAACTATTCAAACAAAATTAACATGCATGCCACGTCTTTTTTTTTTAATTTTTTTTTTTTTATAAAGGCTAAGATGTTAATAAACAAACAGAAGAGAAAAAAACAAACAAACAAACATACAGACACAAACAACGACAAACATGTAAGACAACAAAAAACCCCAGTGGTGCCTCCGACTCCTCCAAGAAGTGGTTGGTTCATCATGTCATTCATTTAATGCCTCTGTCAGCATGACTGCTCTTAACGGGGGCGCAATTTCACCTCAACAGAAGTCTGTGAGCTTCAACCCACCAATCATCAACATCAATCTGTACCTCATAGGTCATATCAGAACCAGAGAGGAATTAAAACAAACTCAGAGCTCACTAGAATGGCCTTCAGCCAGGAACAAAACATGCAGCTCACAATCTCTACACCCTGTATCTGGCATGCTGCGTTCTTACACCATCTCTCTCATGTCCTAATCCATGGTTCCGATCCAGTCCAGTTACTAACCAAGTCAGTCCGGTCAGTTCGAACCTATTCAAATCCTTCTATCAAAAATTTTTCAACTATCTGAACCCCTCTCTCTCTCTAGTCACTCTCAGCCAAGTTGTCCATTTCACATGCCAGAACTTCTGCACCTGCTGGGAAAATAAGGGTTAATGCACATCTTAAACAAAACACAATGAAGGATGAGACTTTTGTCAGCCTGTCCTGCTCACTGACAGCCTCACTGTCACTCTCTACAAGCAGGGCAAAGGTAAATGACCCCTCAGGTTTGTTACCAGGAAAAAGCAATCAAACAGTTCATCAATTAGTCAATAGTTAATCACTTAATTCACAGAAATTTGTAAAGTTAGTAGAATCTAACACATCATGCAAAGAAGGTAAGGCCCAGATGAACAGTGAAAAGATAAGTGTTAGTAATGATTAGAGATTCAAATTAATCAGTTTGTGCTTAGGCAGTTTCCAAACGGCATTATACACAGATAAAAATACTTATGGATAAAAACTGAAGGCTGAAGAAACCCAGGGTCAGGTCAGACCGAAATTGTTCTGAACTCCCCAGTCTTGTTTATAAAAGTTGACCCCGCTAATCTGCTGAGCTCTTCAGGGTATCTTGGCCATATGCTGTGTCCAGTTCCAGCTCGAATAGTGATTTATCCTGTCCCTAATCAATCTCTAATGAAATCCTAATGAGAGAAAAATGAAACTAATCAATCTCTAATGCAATTCTAATGATTGAAAATGAAACTACCTTAAAATTAAAATCATGTAATGCCCCTGTCTGAGATTTTAGTTTCCCAAAAAGTAAAAACACCAATTCTGCTTCTTTCTGGATAATTACTTATATATTCAATTATTTTTTTAATCTATAATCTTTTAATCTACAGTATCTCAGCTGCATTCCACACCCAAAAATTACCTCACACCTTACAACAGCAACCTGCTCTGGTCTTGTCACGGCTTCTCATAGGTGGGGCCCGTGAGCAACATGTTTTATATGATTACCCTTCTGTTATGCCCCCAGTGCTCCTTGTCAATCCTGTAAAAAAGCAAATCATGTTAATGTCACATCAAAAAAATATTCTTAATCATTCCAAAATGGTACCACACACATTCTACCTCACATGCATTCAACATTTAGGACAGACAGACAGACATTGGCCACATAAAGTTGGTTTAATCCATCAGTATCAATTTTGATTTTATCTTCTTAGAGGATTTTTTCCCAATTTAAACAAAAAATCATAATCTTTTCACCAGTCCGGTCTTGAGACCTCTGCACCAGTGTTTGTCAGCCTCATTTTAGGATCCTTGTTAAACTATATGTGCACATTTATGGAAACCTAAGATTTATTTGCTCACGTTAGACACCAAAATAAGTTTTCACACCCAATGATTTTTAATTCCAAGCGTCCCCCAAAAATGACATGTTTGAATTTTCAAATATGAGAACACCGCTAAGGGGTTCTGAAAAAGTGGTATGTTTTGTTTTTCTCCTGAAAATCCCATTACCTGTGTAGTTTTTTGGGAGGTGGGCACATAAAGATTCAGGGTGCTGTCTCTGGCCCCCGTATCAACCATAAAAGGACAGTTACTGCCCTCAATCAAAATATCTATCACTGCTGCTGGAAATTTCTCAAAAACTACCTCCATAACTACACAACTAGTGGGATCCCGGCCTCCCTAGTATTGCTGCATTTACTTCCTTTCTCTAATTCTTACTGAACCCGCATTTCGATCTTCTTTGCCCATTTCTCCCCTTCTCTATCAAACTCACCCTCCATTTTATCTACCGCTGTCTGCCTCTCTTCTTTTTATCCACTGAACTCAACCGTCCTAATTTATCTATTTGATGTAACCTACTCTATTTTGAACAGTTGACTGATTAAAGATCCATTTAATTCACCTTAGAGTATTCTCAGTGATCAGTGTTTAATTTATATTCACTTTGCTACAGTTTGAAAACTTAGCTTGTGTGGTCTAACATTTTCAAATATAAGCTCCTGAATCAGTCACTGCAGATTACAATACCATTCTAGTGTAGTAATTGGTAGATGTCTTTAAGGTAAAAACTGCTTCTAGACTCCTGGGCCCTGCCTCTGCTGTGATCGGCCCTGTGTGCACTCCGTCTCTCTGTGTCTTCTTTTTCTTTTATCTCCTGCCTCTAAGTGAAGGGCTGCTCTGTGTGATCCACCTTCTGGAGCTCAATGTTGGGGCGGGGTTGGGGTTTACAGCACTGAAAATATACTAATTGATCTTCTTACCTTTAAAATGTTAATTTCAAGACATCGTAAATTGTAAATATATCAACCTCTTATATTTTAAGCTTTCCTTTCCAAGGTTCACCTCCAAAAATCACAGAAATATCGACAACATTTTCATAACAATAGGAACGAAAGACAACCAAACCCAAGCACTTTCTAATAGAAATGATCTAGACAAGATCATATTTCTTAATAATCTGTTTATACTGACACATAATAGGACAACTATTTTACACCCAGGACAGACATTGAATAAACAGCATACAACAGACAGACAGACACAGAATATAAATCACACCTTTTGCTCACACTGTGTATATAATTTGACCTCGACGTCTAACGTGAGATCCCTTGGTGCTTTAAACTTTTTACCTATAAGCTACAATGAGCCGCTTTTCTGCTAAGGAAGTGCGTCCGTCAAAGAAATACGTCCGTCAGTGAAAAGGAAAAAAAGAAAAGAAAAAAAATGAAAAGAAATTTAGGTAGATTTATATATAGTTCCGCCTAGTTCACTCCACCAACTCTGGAATTAGACAAACAAGTTGCCTAATTTGGGCTTCGGCCTAATATGTTTTATGGGGTTCCATTATATCGTCTCTCTCTTTCCTTTTATAAGAGAAGAGAAGGAAAGAGAAAAAGCCCCCAAAGGTCCGTTTCACCCTGACCCCCTCTACTTTGTCTTCAGTCTCGGTTTTTCGTAAATGTCCTTATGGGAGGCATACTGGCAAACTCTAGCCGGCTATGTGACTGGTATCTGTCGGTGCGTCTGTTTTCAGAAGTGCATCTTTCGTGTTTGCAGGCAGACCGGGAATAAAATCACCGTCCCGTTCTGCATGCAGAAACCGTTGGGCTCTCCAACCAACTTTATCCTAGTGGGCAGTATAATTTTTGAAGGTGTTTGCGCAGGGTTCCTTCAGTCGGACTTTCAACCTCTACCCACAGCAGAACGCACGACTTTCTCTCTCTCTCTCTTTTTTTTTTTTTTTTTTTTATGTGTACATGTTCGCAGTGTAAAAAAAACAACAAAAACAAAAACTGCAAAAACAAATAACTAAATTCACTGAGCAATTTCTCTGTCCTCTTTTGCATAAAAAGCTTCAGCTCACTTCAGAAAATCACTACACAGCCAAAGTCTTTTAACATTAAAAACAATGGAGATATTTTGTAATAAGGAATCTCCTCACCTTATCAGTTGTTTCGGCCGCAGGCTGTGGAGCTTTTTCCATCGGTGGCTCTGTTGTTTTGCTTCCAGGTCACGGGCGGAAACACCAATTTGTTAAAATGAGGAGGATTTGTCCCCTTGGAAGTAAAGGCTGTAGCGCCCCGGGGGCCTCCTCACCGCTTCTTTTCCTGGGAGCAAGTTATTTACTACTCTTAACTCAAACTGGGTAAAACCATATAAAAAAAGGACTATAAAAAGAGGAGTAAAAAAGTAACAGAGTTTATTCCAGATCAGGTCGTTACAGGACAGAGAAAAATGCTTAGAGCTATGCACAGCTGTGGTCTCAAAAATCACGTCCGCAAGCGTCCGGCAAAGTTTGAGCCATGAACAACGTCATCTCCTGCTTCTTATACCTTCTGAGTCTGTGTTGCATCATGTGGATGCTTAGCTGTCCGTATCAGAAACTGACACGCCATCCATGTCTTGAACTCCTTGCAGCTTGCTTCTATGCTTCAGGGTTACAGATACAGTAGCTCTCCTATCAGACCGGCTCAAAGATGTGCCCAGATCCTGTGTACTCTTAAAGACACGAAGGCTGTCCCGATTAGATGACCTCTGTACACACCGTGACATCCACAATGTGAAGGAAGGCCTGCTCTGTCTAATCTGACTAACAAAATAACAATGCACATGATGTATAAATAATAAAACCTAACAACGGTAAGGGGCGGGGTTATCTCCAGCAGTCACTGAGTAGTATGTGGGGTCGGACTGCCAGTCCATCACAGTGTAGCAGAAACACACAAGAGCACATTCATACCCAAGGACAGCTTTGATGGACCTGCATCATGACTTTTTAAAACTAAAACCTGAACCGCGGCAGTTTATCGCCACAGGCTCAAAGGTCAGAGCTGTACTGTAACTGTAAACTGTTGTAAAGGTGGATACCTACAGATCCTAGAGATTTAAAGCTGCTGATCTTTAAAGTTCAACATCTTAATCTTTGCTGAATCTTTTACAAAGTAAGTTTAAATTGTCTTTGAGTTACCTTCTGCTTCGGTCTGTGTTTAATGGGAACATAGATTATTGCCTGAAAAGAGTTTTTACTTGTCATCTTCGAGGCTTAAACCAGGAAGCAGTTTGCTATCAGATACCAGACCTATATAAGGAACTTTAAAGTTTTTTTTTTTTTAAGTTTTTATGTAGAAAACCTCAAAGCACATACTTGGTGCTACAAATTTTAAATATGCTCTAAATGTTGTCAAAGAGGATGTGAATTCATTCACCGTTTAAATCAACATGATGGAAATGGATCTGTAACTCTTCATTTTAGTTTTACTGTCATATTTGAACTAAAAGAGCTTTTTATGTTCTTTTTCGTTAGTTCAGAAAGTAAAAACCTAGATTCAAGCACCATCAGGATTTATTAAACCCTTTTAGAACCATGTCATAGATATTTACTTGTAATGAATCATTGGTTGAAAATTGTCTTTTAAAGTCTCCTGTTTGTCCTGTCTCTGTTGCTCCGGTCCAGACGCTGTCCTGATTGTTCTCACTGAGAGACGGTGTCATGGATTCGCTGAGGAGAGGCTTCTCCAGCTTGCGGATGCTCATCGACAGCCACGCTCAGCAGCCACGCACGCAGGCTGCCGCAGAGCACGGCGAACACAACAACAACCTGGAACATCATGGAGGTGCAGCTACCTTTCCACCTCTACCTGCTTTTCGCATCTAAAGATAGAAGTTTTTGGCCTTTTTTTTCTTTGCAGCGCAGCAGAGGAACAGATTTCCTTTCTGTTTTTGATTCTCAATCAGTTTTAGGTCTGATGGGATCTGACAAGGTAAGAGTAAGAACTTTTCTTGTCTTCGGTTGTTTTTGATCATCACATCCCGGCCATTCTAACACATTAATGCACTCTGATCCAAACTGTCCTGTTGTGGTTCTTGTTGGTTTGGTCTGGCAGCCCTCAGACCTCTTTCAGGATCTTCCTGATGTTTTTCTCCATTTTTTTACACCGCCTCTAACCAGACTCCCTTTCTTCATGTCAATCTTACTTCAGAATTATGTTCCCACCTGAGGTGTGAGTCTCTGCAGCTCCTCCAAAGTCACTCGGAGCATCTGGGCTGCTTCTAGGATCAATGCTGTCTTTGTGTGGCTCCGTTTCGGCTGGTTTAAATGAACTTAACTGCTTCAAACGTCTCCACAACCTCCTCCCTGACATGTCTGCTGTGATTGACGGTCTTCAGGATGCTTCTTGTTCTTTAATGTTCTCTAACAAATGATGGCTGGATTTATACTGAGATTATATTACTCTTAAAATTGCTTCTGAAGTCAGCTTTTTAAAGTTTATGTCTGATTATCTGAGTAAAAGAGGCAAAAACCCATAAGAGGAATCTTTAAACATAAACAGAAAGGATCAGTACTGATGTCATGTTGTTTCTGGCCACCAGGTGGAGCTCTTACCGGCGCTAGAGCATCTCAGCTGCTTCTTAACGTTGGTATGTTGGAGCAGATGAATGGTTTTACTGTTTATATCAGACACACCAAACTTCTTTTCCTTTGATTATTTTTTTCCCCCTCCAGAGTATCGAGCTGTGGTTGCCACGGCGGCTAAAGTCAAAATCCATGTTTCCACCGTCGACTCTTACGATGTCAGGAAGCACTGCAGCACTCAGATAGCAAAGGTACACACTTTCCACCTTTCCAGGAGCTGATAACTGGTCGGTTAGAGAGCTCCTGCTCCTCCCGGCCTGCAGGGAACCGTTCCGCACATTGCTGAATGTTTGGGGCTTGTGTTTGCAGAGGTCAGAGGATGGCGCGTTTGGAGCTTCAATGGGCTGCTCTGTGGACTGCAGGCTGCAGAACCACGGCAGGATGGAAGTCAGGGTTTACAAGGAAGACGATTCCAGGGCGCACTGCACTGTGAGTGTTTGAGTACAGCTGTGTGTTGGTGTGCAGGAGCAGAAATGTGCCTGTAAGAAGATTAGAAAGGAGGATGTGGGAAAGCAGCACAAAATGAGTAGATTTCACTCTGAGATAATCTCTAACGCGCGTTGATGGATGGATGGATGGATGGATGGATGGATGGATGGATGGATGGATGGATGGGTAGATAAATGGAGGACAAACTGAATTCATGTCTGTTTTTTCAGCTCAGTTTCTGCCAGGAGCTTTAGTAATCTCCAAATTCCCCATGGTGCAGAGGAGGACGTGTGTGTGTGTGTTTTTAATCCAACTGAGTATGACAAAGTGGGAGGAGGAAAAAAATCCAAGAGAGGAGGAGAAGCACTCAGTTGGTTTATAGACTGGGGAACCAGAGCTGAGTGTTTCCTGTTTTTAGTCAGTCTGCACAGTTTTTCTTTGGATTTAAGGAAACGTCTCCTTCTATTCTGTTTTTACTGGTTCTAAACTCAAGGAATACTCCTTTAACTCCACCATGATGAAGATTAATCCTCATTCTGCTGCTGCTGTCAGGGGTTTGTTTGACTTTAACAGTAAGATGTTTTACATTTGATGGTTCTCTCCGTTGCAGGTAGGAAAAGGCAAACCTATTTAAAAAGATGTTTAAATCATTTTTCTAGTTTGGAGATATTTGTTTGGTTTTTGTTCTTTTTTGTTGGCATTTATCTGTTTTATTAAATCTGAAGACCTTTTAAATGGATGTATCCATCCTCACTGATTTATCTAAAGGCAAACTTTCATCCTGAAGTCAGAGATCAGAGCAGCTCAGTTTAAAACACACAGCGGCAGCAGAATAATTGGTTCCACCATGTTTCAATCAAAGACAAAGTTTATTCTAGATGATTTTTCCAACTCACCGCTTGAGGATCTATTGAATTTTTCTTTGTATTTAATTGTTTTCCATCTGGCAGCCCGGCTCTGGTTTAGCATAAGAAACAGATCAAATCAGGGCGTTTGTTAAACTTTCAGTTAGTTTCTGAGGCGTTAAAAAGACACCAAACGTTTTGAAGTGAAGAGAAAGTTGACGATGCAGAAGGCGATGATGGCCTGCACCGATTGTTTCCATCCACCAAGAGACAACAGCTCCTCTGCTGGACAGGTAGGGCATTACACTGAGACAACAAACACACTTTTATAGACATGGAGACTGTTTGATTTGGTAAAATTACTTGAAGTTTAGGTTTGGTTAGAAAAAACAAACACATTCCGGCAGGGCGTTGGTGGCAGCCTTATGCTGTGTGTAGAGTTTGGCGTTTAAAGTATTGTTTATCACTGTCATGATACATTTTCCAGTCATGTTAACAATTTTGATTTATCGTCTAACCAAGAATTAGGAAAGTATTTTTTAATTTGATTTCCATTGGGGCATTGGAAAAATTGGGGCTATAAAGTTCACTAAGAAAGACTTCAAATAATTAATGAAGAGTGTTTTTATCAGCAGTTTTATCACCATAGTACCAAACCATATTGTGGTAAGATTTTGAGTCCATGTCACCCAGCCCTTGCGGTGTGGTTGTTTCTTTGTCACTGATATGCCGTCATTGAAGAAAATGACAGCTTACCTGCGCGGTTTGCGTAGGAATTCTATGGAAATCCACTGCAGACACTGTGTCTGGTCTGAAGGCTACTTGTGATGACCTACATATTTGGTGATGTGAATTTGCACTCTGTAGATTTGTTTCAAAAGCTTCTTTGATGGTGAGAGGAAGAGAGCAGAGGTGTTATGTCTATAACCACATGCAAGGGAGAGTTCAGTGCATGTCCCTTATAGCCCTCACTCTGTTTCTTCTCTGGTTGCTAATAAAAGATGTCTTTAGAACAAGAAGATCTATTTCTGGTCATAAGTTAGTCTGGAAGGCTGTGCTGTCATCGTGTCACAAGGAGGCCTTCTTCTCTATGCAAACAGCAGCTGAGGGGGAGGCGACCACACCGACTATGGATCAGAATATGTTTGTTTTAGACGATATGGACAAACAGTTCAGGTGAAATTAGATTTACTGCATCTCCTGGATAAAAAGCAAACCTCATCTGTGTTTTGTTTTCAACTCCTGTAGGATTTTGCTGCTTTTAAAAGGCAGTTTAGCAATGATTCTCCAACTAGGGTTAAATTTGGTTATAGTTTTATACAGAAGATCCAACACAGAATTAGAATTATTTTAATCTTTTCTACTTTATCACAATGTCTAAGAGGTTTAACTGATAGTGGCTGTTAGGAAACTGAATAGCTACGTAAATGGTACATACAGATATTGTGTATAAATGGCCGGTACTTATATAGCGCTTTTTCAAGTCGACTGGTCGACTTGAAAAAAGCAAAAGCACTTTACACTACATATGGTGGCAAGCTACATTGTAGCCACAGCTACCACCGGGCCCTTTGACCACCATCAGTAGGCAATGTAGGTGTGAAGTGTCTTGCCTAAGGGCATAACGACACTGAAACCCGGAGCTTGAACCGTCAACTCTTTGAAATCAGGGCAAACTCCTACATCCGACGCCACTGTCGCCCCGTATAGTGATGGAGGTGACAATGTTAACCATTTCTTTTATAGTCTTTTATAATGATATATTAGCATGTTAGAGTTAGCATAAAATATACTTAAAATACACAACATAAAATGGCATATTTCCTCATTATTGTTTTTTTTTTTACTTTCAAAGTAAATATAAGGTGTTTTGAAAAAGCAACCAATAAACACATCTTTGGTTTTGCAAAACTTCCCCTTGATTTTTTTTTTTCCCCCTTCCTTCCATGGAGCTAACTTTGCTATCCTGCCATGAACTCTTCTGTCCCGTGATAAATGATGTTGCACTAATAAGGACCCAGTCAGAATGTCAGTAATCTAGCATTTTACTAAAACATGGCTGCAGGATCGTATCCCTTACGTCATTGTCTTTCTGACAGGCTGCCTGACCATATGAGCAGACAGAGATTTAAACAAAACTCAAGGAAGAAGCCCTGGAGATGATTTCACATAGAGGAATTCTCTGTAAAATAAAATGTGTCCTAACCACTGTGGAAGACACTTTTGCCAATGCTTTGTCTTTCGAGAGGGAACTTGAGGGCACTTTAATAAGCGCGTTGTCTCCCAAGAGGGAACCTTAGCCTGTGGCAAGGCTTCCGAGAGGTCACCTGAGGATACTCTAGCATGAGTGTTGGGGAGGGCACTTAAGCGTGCATGAGCACTTTATTATGCATATTGGATCCTCATAGGGCACTTTATTGTGCGTTTTGGCTTCCAAGACGGATTTAGCACAGTATTGGCTTCCAAGAAGGCAGCTTAGCGCGCATTTTGGATCCTAAGAGCACACTTGAGGGCACTTTAGCATGTGTTTTGGCTTATAAGAGGGCACTTTAGCACACATTTTGGACTCCCCGAGGGCACTTGAAGATTGTTGAGCATGCTTTGGCCCTAAGAGGGCATTTTAGGGCACTTTATCATGCGTGTTTGTTTCCAAGCGGGCTATTGAGGGCTCTTTAGCATGCTATTGGCCTCCGAGAGAGTACTTAAGCACTTGTTTTTGCTCCTGGGAGGGCACGTTTGCACGCATTTTCAACTCGCCCCCCCCAACCACACAGCTTTGTGGTGCACCAGTCCTGAGGGTCAGGGTTGATTAGGTTCAAATCAAAATCAAAGTTTAACAAGAACAATCAGTTTCCCACAGATTTGAGCAGAAATAGTGTTATCTGTTTTTGTACAGAAAAAAGCTAATAATTGTCAGGAGATCTAATATTAGCAAGTTGTCTGTCATAGAAAACCTACTCTAAGGCCCCGTCCACACGTAGCCGAACCCTGGCCTAAACGCACAAATTTTTCACCAAACCAGCCTCTCATCCATACGAAGCCGGCGTTTCGGGGGTCTGTAAATGATCTTTTTTTTATTCAGCCTTCAGAGTGGGAAGATTTTGAAACGCCGTTTTCGCGTTTCCATCTTTAACGTCTAACCGCATTTTTTTTTTTACACGCATGCATCATAGCGTCGCCTCTAAACACGCATGCGCGATACAGTATCACAACAACAATGGCGCCGTACTGTGTTGAATGGTTGCTGCTCATTCTACTCACCCTGCTGTCGGGCTTACAACAGAATCTTCTTCTTCTGGAATATCTCCAGGAAGAACAGAGCAATATCGACGACATAGTTCAGCACCTGAATTTGACTGAACCACGAAAATGGACCCGCAGGGCAACCATGTATAAATATTAGTGCGCATGCCCAACATTTCGTCGCCTATTTTTGTTTTGGCACGACAGCGCCAATTACAGGCCTGGCATACATTTTGCAGCGTTTTCATGCATTCGTGTGGACGATCACATTTATTTTACGTCTCCGTCTTTACGACAAACGTTCTGGAAAATATTAGCGTTTCGTGTTCGTTTTGACTTCGTGTGGACGAGGCCTAAATATCCCAAGTTGCTGCTGCCTAAGAGCTTCATGCTTCAGAGAGTTTCATTTGATCTTTTAAAGACTTAAGTCTTCAAAAGAGAGCCTTTAAGACTCTTGAAGACCCAAGTCCTTAGATAGTATATCATGTCATTCCTCACACTTTGGTTAAAATCATCAGCTAGAAAACCAATCAGTTAGGCTGACTTTCTTTGTTTACCTGTACTTGAAATGTTTACTTGAGCAAATTGATCTCTTTATTTCCCCTGAGATGTAGTTTGATCTGGACGAGCTGAATTAGACAAGAATCCTTGTTTTAGCACCCAGCTGTGGTGTTCAGTGCGTGTAGTGTTTCTAGGTTTGATGAGGATTACAGCGTAATCCTCAAAGCCTCTTGTTTGGCAGGGCACTCATTGAGAAAGATTGGCTTAGCGTGTCTCTGCATGTCGGCCTTTTGTTGCACAAATAGTGAGCTGCGAGCAAGGATATGGGGCAACAGTTTCTGCGTACTGATTTCTTTCACACACAGCAACAGGCCAGCAGGGAATTTTCACATGCCTGTAATACTCTCTGACTGTTTTGTATTTGTGCTAAAATGGTAAAAACCTTAATGAGTCAATCAAAAATTATCTAATTTTCTCTAATAAATGTAGACATTGTTCAACATTGCCTTCGACTTTCAGAAAAAGACAACAAAGCCTGATAAATTTAGTTTAAATTCGTTTTATTTACTCGCTGGATGTGACCCAGACATCCCCCATGAGTTTTCCAAAAGATCTGTCAATTTTTGATGAGAGAAGCAGCTCCGGATCAGTCCAGGCACGTTTTCAAGGAATCTCATAGGAGCTGCTTATTTCTGGAATCTTGTTCTTGGGTCCATATCTTATGATCTTTAGACCAGCTTTTTGTTCACTAAAACAGGCTGTAGCAGTGGTTTTATCGTTCCGTCCGTCCTACTGTCCCTCATGGGCATAAATCCTCCAATTGAAGCAGATGCTGACCTCTGACCTGTAAGGAGAGGTTCATCTTTTCCTGGTTGAGAAGTTGACCCTCATCCTTTCTTGCAATGTGAAATAATCCGATGGCTGATGAAGGTCAGGGCTTGAAAAGACCAGCAGAATGATCCTCTGTAAAAACCCAACTGGGCCAGACACAAAGGGAAGAGTTTAGTCTACAAAAGCAACAAGCTGGACGTATAGTGAGACTGCAGAACCAAGAAAAACCAACATGCCGTGAGCTTGTTTAGAACCAAATCCATGAAAGCCTCTAAACATTACACTGTCACCTTCATCACTTTCACTATTTCCTAATACAGCTTATCCAGAACTTCTCCTTGGAGTAGGAACAATGATGTTAGCCCAAAGAGGGATCATTTTAAACATCTGATTAGAGACTTTTCATACTTTCCCTTCAGTTTCGTTCTGTTGATGGTCGTGTGTGTCGGATGATTTGAGTGCTTTTCACCCGTTGAGGTAATCCTCTGAGCTGCTGATTATCCTCACAGCAGCTGAGTGACTTCAGCTGAGGGGAGTTTAGATTTTGCACGACTGATTCATTAAAGTTAGAGGCCGTCAGGTCACAGCATGGCTGGAGTTCAACTTCATCTTGGTGCTTTTCTGCAGAGCCTGATGTGCTTTATTGTTGGTCTCTTCCTACCTCCATTTTACTCTTAAACCATGCTATTCAGTGCCTCTAAAAATAGACTAAATAGTCTTAATTTACTCATATCTTTCATCAAATTTAACTTATTTTTAATAACATTTTTTTAAATGTGGTATTTCTTTAAATTTCTATGAATTTGCATCCCATTCCTGTGACAGCTACCCAACTACTTTTAATTATGACCAACTGAAGCTGAAAGAGAAGAGATTGACGTTCTGCTTGTATTTGTTTCTGTAGCTTCAAATTTGACTAGAGCAGGGTAAAGTAGTTTAAATTATTAATGTATTAAATATATTGTGAAGAATTCAAAAAGACAATAACCTTTTTGTCTGTAAAGGGGCCCCAAAGGACATGATTTAAATGGTTCTTTATGAAACAAAATGTACTAGTTCTTTTATTGTAGGATGTTCTGTCGGACATACAGCCAAACTTTTGTATCAACCAAAAACTGAACACTTGTTTTAATTACACTCAGAATAACCTGAATTAGCAGTATTAGGATATTAGTGCTAAAGCGGCGTATGGTTTGCTGGTATTTTGTAAAACAAAACTAATTTCTCGGGTCGAGCCCAGAAGACATGAAGGGAAGTTTGTGGTGTGTAGAATTTGGCCACAGCTTTGAAGGTTGCATCTGACCTGCTCTTATTTTAAATAGTGGGTGTTACTGTGGCCATGTTTTTCTTATCTTGTGGGGACAAACCACTGGTCCCCATGAGGGAAAGTTGTGCATTGAGTTTAGCTTAAGGTACTGGTAATGCTTAGGCCAGGGTAAGGGTCTGGGTTACACCATAGAGATCAATGCAATATACAAGAGTATCGATTCATGTTTTTTTTCTCCCTCCGGTCTATTTTTATCCATCTGCTCATGGACGTCATTCTGACTCCCGTGCTGCGGTGGCATTAAACCTGTTTTGCCCTTCTACCTCGCTTCCTTTAGCCACTACCCTCTTTCCGCTTGCACACACTCACTCGCATAAACACTGAGGCATTATTGTTTTTCAGTGAATGAGGTTTTCATAGGCCTAGGTGGAGTACAACTTTGCTACTTCTGTTATTTGCTGTTGTTTCTCAAATAAGATGCATAACGATATTACAGCTTTCATTGATTTATTTTAAATTTGAAACATTGTCTGGCAAGATACAAGGTAAAAAAAATAAAATAAAAAATTACCAATTAATCGAACGTGTGTGTGTGGGAGGGTGGGTGCATGGGGGTGAGGGGATACAGGGATCGAGGATGTGCTTCGTAGGACATGATGCGCTACTTTTGCAGTAATAGTACATCAAATTAAGTTTTTAGAGTATTTTCTTTGTTTTTCCTGAACGATCACATAATCGTAAACTGGATCAATCAGAAAGTAGGTCATGCTGTCAGTTTCTCTTCCAAGGATCCGGGAGGTTGGGTGAGTTAATCTTCATCTATGCAGACAGCAATAGCGCAGTGTTAGGTTAAAGGTGGTAGCTAAAGGTTTAACTCCTTCCAGCCTGTAAGTGGCAAACCTGCCTTTTCTCGCTAAGCTACCTTTCTGAAAACTTTTGGTTAGCATTAGCAAACATTCACCTCCATATTGCTTCTGATCCCTTTGTTTCATTTATTGGCCACAAACACTCAAAATCTCTACTGATATTTGCTCCTATTTTGCATAATTTTTTATTTTCTCTTCGGCTGAAATAAAATAATAGAATCGTAATAGTGAGAAGAAGCCATCTCACAGGGTTCTTAAAAAGTCTTAAAAGGCATTGAATTCTTCAAAATAAAACTAAGGCCTTAATTGGTATTAAAATGTCTTAAATCAGTCTTTCGTAGGTCTTAATTTTTAAAACATCATAAATAGGATTATTTTTATTACGATTTACTTTTGTAATCTAAATAAAACGTTAAAATGGACCATTTTTTATAAAAAAAAAAATAACGGCCCGCCATTATTGGTTCCGTCCTGATAGCGGAACCAATAAAAGCGCTGTTGCGGCCGGGACATTTGGGAGATGCACCATTTACTTTTTGTCTGGAAAATATGAGCAAGTGTACATCTAACTAAAATAGCTATCCAGCCAAGAGTTTTTTCCATGGCTAAAATCAGGGAACATACATGAGGCTCAGTGGATTTTGTGCAAGAAGTCATTCAAGCTCAGAACGATGGGAATTAAGGCAGTGGAATCGCACATGCGAAGCACGAAACACAAAGCGTCAAAATCGAGTTACCGAGAAACAGCCGGTATTTCTCGGTTTTGCTCCACCCTTGTCTCTGCAACGCCTCCACTTATCACCAAATCAAACATACTAAGAAAACAATACAAAGAAAAATAGCGGCAAAAAAGACTTAGCACTGGTTATGTTGTGGCTTTAAAACTGATTTGTTTTGTTCCCTGCTAAAACAAAGTTTGTGAATTCAGTTAAATAATTGTTAAAATATATCTGTCATTTGTGTGTTTTTTTAGCTTTCTTCCTGTATGGGAAGCTTTTCAAAATTTGAAACATTAGTGCAGTAGTTTTAGCCTCGTGAGACCATCCTCTTCTCGCAAGCTTTCAAGGTTTCACTCGCAGATCAGTCAGGCTACTTTCCGTTAAAGAAAATTTGGAGCCGTTCACCAAACGAACGTCCAATCAGCGTTGGCTTTGAGGCGGGTTGAGGTGTGACGCAATGAGAAGCGGCGACAGTTAAGTCTAAGGAACATGGCGGCTTCAGCCGATGAGACTAGTGTTAGCATGGCTATCGAGCAAGTTTTCTCGGAATTACAGAGTATTTCTTCACTGAAAGAAGAGCAAAACACTGCTCTGGAGGCTTTCCTCAGAGGAAAAGATGTTTTTGCTCTTCTCCCGACTGGTTTCGGCAAGAGTAGCCTGGCTTGTGGTTGTGTTTTTGTCGTCGCTCTGTTAGTACGTCATATGCTTTGTTGATCTGGTTGGTTTATTTGGCCCGTCTATCACCAACATAGGCCAATCAGCTAACCAGTATTTTCGCCCCTTCCCAAAATTACGTCAACGGAAGGTTTCCAGATGGATATGCGGAGCAAATCCAGCAAATCCATCTGGCGGAGTCAGGTTAAGACTCACCACTGGTAAGCGAAAATGGGGACGAGCATGTAGGACGGCCTTGCGTAAACCAGAATGATGGCAAATTAGGAGGACCACTTATTTTGATGATCCACCCAGAAAAAGAACATCTTCCACTGTACCTTTAATTTAAAGGGTAAGAAAATTCAAGCGGTGAAAAATCCTCGTGAGACCATCCTGATCTCGCGAGCTTTCAAGGTTTCACTCGCAGATCAGTCTGGCTACTTTCCGTTAAAGAAAATTTGGAGCCGTTCACCAAACGAACGTCCATTCAGCGTCGGCTTTGAGGCGGGTTGAGGTGTGACGCAATGAGAAGCGCGGCAGTTCAGTCTAAGGAACATGGCGGCTTCAGCCGATGAAACTAGCGTTAGCGTAGCTATCGAGCAAGTTTTATCGGAATTACAGAGTATTTCTTCACTGAAAGAAGAGCAAAACACTGCTCTGGAGGCTTTTCTCAGAGGAAAAGATGTTTTTGCTCTTCTCCCGACTGAATATGCGGAGCAAATCCATCTGGTGGAGTCAGGTTACAGTGGTTTATGTTCAAATAAACCTTTGGGTTAAGTTGTCGCAAGCAGGTTTTTCTTGTGTTTCTTGTGAATTTGGTCTTAAATTTTTATTTCAAGTGGCATTAAAAAGTCTTAAAAATTCTTAAATTTAACTTGCCTTATGCTGTAGGAACCCTGATCTCAGCTCTATAACTGAGCTACTAACACCTGACCTCTGTCTATCATGACTGCAAACTCCTATTCTTGTCAATGATACCAGAAGTGAATATTTGTTTAATTTGGGCCCGTCCTTTCCATTTTCCATCACACTTATCCCAAGTGGGGTCGCAAGGGGTGCTGGTGCCTATCTCCAGCTGTCAACTGGCGAGAGGCGGGGTTCACCCTGGACAGGTCACTAGTCCATCATAGGGCAACACAGATACAAACAGGACAAACCATTCACACACACACTCCTAAGGAGAATTTAGAGAAGCAGATTAAGCCGATTTTTGAAAACATGACTGTTAAACATGACTGTCAAAATTTTAAACCATTTTTTTTTTCTCTTTAAAATTAGTGCTTCAATTCTGAACCACTCCAGACGTCCTGTTGATGTATATTTTCTTACAAAATTAACAAACGAAAAAGCTGTAGCTGTGACCTTTAAGTGATGTTGCTACTGGGTCGTTGCTGCAATGTTGAAGCTACTGTTGCCTCACAGTGTCAGTGGTTCATGTGGGAGGAGGACGGGCAGCCTGCAGCCTGCTAATCAAACATGGTGCTGTAGTATTTTCTCCCTATGAGATCATATCTTCCTATATCGCTGAATGAAAGTCAGATACACATGCTATAGAAAATTTTAATAAATTATTTTCTTAAAATAAGTGAAGTATTTCTTGAATTGAGCAGTTAAATTAGATCCTTATCCTTTTGACTTAGACAGTTTACATTAATAATAAGAAAAAGTACCAACTGCAGTCTCTTATTTCAAGTGCATGATATCTAAATATCTATTTATAAGCGTAAAAAGTCCAAGTATCTATTTTAATGGGTAAGAAAATGCTAATTCCAGTGGCAGATCATCTTATTTACATATTTAAATTAAGGGTAAACACACTTATTTTAAGACACCTGTACTCATATTTAGATTGTTTCTACAGTGCATAAGTCTGATCACAGTATGGAGCTAAAGAAGTTTAAGATGTGGGATTGTAAGCTGTGCATTTTTAACAGTTAATGTTATAAAACGTTCCCCTCTCTGTCTCTGGTAGAGAAGCTGCCTGGCCTTCACATCCTTCTCCATCAGAGATCTTCTCAGGTCCAAGGAGCCTCACAGCTCCCTAAAGCTCAGGTAAAATCTCTATTTCATGGTTTATGTGTTATCTCTTGTCATGTTTTGTTTAAAGCATCACAAACTATATAAATAAACTTGTTAAAAAAACTCCACTGATGTTCCAAATTCATCTTTTTTTAGCAGCCCAGATGTAAATGAAGTATCTGAACTATTTAGAGAAATGTAATGTCACATCTGAGAGCCAGTGTTCCACATCCCTGCTCTCATATGTGTTAAAAAACCCTCTATAGACAATGAGGTTCTTTTTATAAAGGCTTTAGAAAGGGTCCGGTTTCTTGCCTCCTGATTGGCTGTTGCTTGGATACCTTTACTCAGAAGAGGAAATGAGATGGGGCAGCATTGTTCCTCCGCCTCCTGAGAGAGTTTCCTGTTTAGTTATCACACCTTCAGCGAGACTCCAGAGGAGTGAGGACTCGTACCGTTATGAGGGACAGAGAGTGGAGGCGAACTTCAGAGCTCAGAAGGCGTCTTTGTCCCAGCGCGCTGCGTTCAGCCGCATCTGGATACTAACACATGCCTCAGTGCAGGTTTGCAGAGACTTTGCTTGCTACACATCCAGGCTAGTTTGGCTTTTGTTTTTTTTTTCATTAAGGTTGTGATAAATGATATTTTTCCAGTTTCATTTCATCCTCATTATGGTTTCAAACGTTCTTAACGGTTTTTGGTAGTTGTGTCACTTTCTCACTTCTTCTAAAGCGTTTAATATTTATAGTCTGGTTGCAGTGAGAACATTGTCAGACAAAGTAGGATTTGTGAGCTATTTATCTGTCCAAAACCAGCATCCAGAGGGGCTGTTCTGGTTTGGTCCACATGCAGTCTAGTGAGGATGGTTAGTGCTGCACTAAGAGAATCCGTCAGTGGAGTTATTCCTGGTAAATGTGATGCTATAAATCCACATTTTGCTCTCATGGAGCAAACTTGTCTGCTCTCACAGAGAGCTTTTAGATCAGTCGTCCAGCTGGTTTCCTTTAATCTGCTCTGATAGGTAACCAGCAGGTCAATAACCTAAAGATCTGCTGTTCTTTGTTTTCCTGTAGATTAAAATAATCTATAGTTCCAATACTTCTGTGCACATCAGCCGCAGCAGCGTCCAATAAAGATTAGAGGCAGATATGAGGACAGTCATCCACTTTACAGCTGTTAGAAATATAAAACATTAAAAAAAATCTGATGGGTTCATCTTTCTCTTCTGGTTAAATGTGAACGATGATGTATGTTAGGTTCTTTATCGGCAGGCAGGCTGGGGACCTGTGATATCACAGACATTGAAAGTGTGAAAGTGGTATATTTGTAATGAATATTCTTCTCTAATGAGGACTGATCAGCTCATATCTGCATTTTCGGTGGCCTCTAACGGGTTTAAAACACTAAGACAGATCCATTAGACTGCCTGTTCAATGAATAATTTACTCTAACAGGCTTGTTAATCCCGTTACACTCTGTATTCTCTCTCTTGTTTATATAATCTGTTTATACTCTATCAGTCATCCTCTACTGTGTTCAAGTAATCTAGGATTTAGAAAGTCTTTTTGGACCACAACAGAGGTTAGACTGGTTTAAGCCCAAACATTCATCATCTGCTGCCAGTGAAACTCTAGTCCAGTTTGTGGTCGTCATGCCGACTATGGATGGGATGGAGGCGGTTTCAGCTCCAGGGAGCCTTGAGGGGAGAGGGTGTCATCAGCTGTAGGCAGGTGATGTCTGGTTGATGCATCAGACTGCGTTAACTCTAAACTCTGAATGATCAGAACTCATAGGGCACTTCTCTGATCCTACTGACCCCTTTAAGCATCCAATAAGGCAGGGCGATATGGATAAAAAAAAAAGAATGTTATGATTTGTTTCCTACCAAATCTGAATTATCTTTTTTTTCAGTGAATTGCTTTATAAAAATGACAAAAGCTTTCAAAAACTAGTTCTGATGTCAATCATCTCCTCTGGGAGACGACCTTAAAGGTATAGTGGTGGATTTCTGCGAACTTTTAAAAAAGACCTGCCCTCTCCACTTAAAAAAAAATGCACCCGCTCCCGAGAGGAACGCCCCTTAAACACATGCGATCGCATGCATGAGCCCATTTCTCCTTTTGCACACTTTGTTTAAAAGTCGCCGTTTGTTTAAAAGATTTACTATTTTTCCACTATGTGAGTCTCACCTAGCCTTGTGAGACCATCCTGATCTCGCGAGCTTTCAAGGTTTCACTCGCAGATCAGTCTGGCTACTTTCCGTTAAAGTAAATTTGGAGCCGTTCACCAAACTACGTCCTATCAGCGTTTACTTTGAGGCGGGTTGAGGTGTGACGCAACGAGAAGCACGACAGTTCAGTCTAAAGAACATGGCGGCTTCAGCCGATGAAACTAGCGTTAGCGTGGCTATCGAGCAAGTTTTATCGGAATTACAGAGTATTTCTTCACTGAAAGAAGAGCAAAACACTGCTCTGGAGGCTTTTCTCAGAGGAAAAGATGTTTTTGCTCTTCTCCCGACTGGTTTTGGCAAGAGTTTGATCTATCAAATGGCTTGTGCCTGGCTTGTGGTTGTGTTTTCGTCGTCGCTCTGTTAGTACGTCATATGCTTTGTTGATCTGATTGGTTTATTTGGCCCGTCTATCACCAACATAGGCCAATCAGCTAACCAGTATTTTCGCCCCTTCCCAAAATTACTTAAACGGAAGGTTTCCAGATGGATATGCGGAGCAAATCCAGCAAATCCATCTGGCGGAGTCAGGTTAAGACTCACCACCGGTAAGCGAAAATGGGGACGAGCATGTAGGATGGCCTTACGTAAACCAGAATGATGCAAATTAGGAGGACCACTTATTTTGATGATCCACCCGGAAAAAGAACATCTTCTACTGTACCTTTAATTTAAAGGGTACGAAAATTAAAGCAGTGAAAAATCGAAAAAAAAACAATGAAAATGTACAAACTAAATGTTTTTAGTTGGTGGTTTTACATAGAGAGCTATTTAAACTGATATCAACCTGAGTGGTGGAAGGCCAGGGGGTCTTCGCTTTAAAAAAATTAGATTTTTCAAAAAAAAAATCTTCTTAAACAAAAATTGGATTAATTGATTTAATCAATTCCTTTCTCAAATGGATAGTATCAATAAATTGAGGAGCCCTAGCATCCACCATCACTCGCCCTGGGATACGTGGCAATGGAGTCGCAGCTTCCTGTTTACAAACAGCTGTTGGACCCAGTATGATGAGGGGGCTGTGTTTCTGGTGTGGCTGAAGCTTGGTGGTTGTGTTGATGTTGCAACCAGAACCGTGGTGTTGCTATGACATGTCAGACAGGAAGACCGGGCTGGCTTGGCCCTCATGTTTCTGATCTGCACGTTATCTTGTTTTTACTTTGACTTTTATCTCTCAGAAGATGACCTCAATGTTTTCTTGCCTTTTTAACAGTTTAGTTTCACGTACTGCATTATATACTTTCTCCTTCTTGGTTTCCACTCGCTGTTTCCTTCTTACCACTTAACTTTACTTTCTCTTATGTTAATTTTTCTTTTATTAAGGATCAAACTTCAAAGCTGAAATCGAAGGTAGTCAGTTTTTTTCTTGGAATTAGTGAATTTTCCATTGATTTAATAGAATAAGTAACATAATTTGCATAAACTTAATCTTATCTCAAGTTTTTTATTTATATTTAGATTATTATTTGCTTTATTGTCTCTCTTTTTATGTCACCATCCTTTTGTCTATAGTTTAATTCTGTATTTCAACCTTAGATTTAATACACTTTGCTGTTAATTCTCATCTATTTACATTTTTTTATATATATTTCTTTTTGTCCTTTTCATCTCATTTCTCCTATTTCTTCATATCCTCCAGTAACTGAGGACTTTTCTGGTTTAGCTTCAGAATCTAGATAGAAAATGTGAATCTGAATGATCGTCTCAGAGAACTGCTGGCAGGAAGTGAAAGTTTTTTTCTTTTAGAAAGCGTCTCACAGTAACCAGCTTCTTGCTCTGTGTCGCATCACCGCCTCCTTCAGCCCCTTTTCTCTCTGTGTGCCTCAGGACGATGGACGGAGGGAACGAGGTCGGGGAGGTGAGGGTGTCCCGTCTGCAGGTGGAGGAAGAGACGGACGCTTTTGAAAACAAGGTGAAGAAAGATGAATGTTATTTTGTTTCTCTCAGTGCTTGTGGGTGCTCCGATGTCATTTTCACACTACTGTACAGTTTCCTCTGGCAATTTTTGTGGTGTTATTTTGGTATCAGAGTCATGGGTCATTGTACATGTTAGTGTATATAGAGGACAGTAAGATTATTTGAGAATAATTAGACGTAGGAGTATTTTCCTTCATGAATCTGTCTTCTTCTTGGCTCAGACCTCAGTGTTGTGCGACGCTCTGCACGGCTCCGTCCAGGACAAAGTACACAGTCCGATGATGAGAGCCGGTGAGACTGAGTCTGAGCTGATGTTTCCATGTCCTCCTCCCTCCCTCTAACCCAAACATCTGTATCCGTGTTCAGCCCTGTGCTCTCAGGTGTGTAAGGTGTACAGGTTTCAGACGGATGACCACAGGTGGCTGCTGGTCCGGGAACAGATGTCAGAAACGCCGCTGTCCTTCTCTTTACCCAAACAGCTACTGAGTTTGCTGATTAAGGAGCACACAGACAGGTAGGTAAACCAGCTCTGAAAGCGACTTGTTTATATGCTTTCTGACTTTATTTTGAGTTCATCTTATGCCTTAGTGATATCCGTCTAATTCATGTGAGAGAAAACGAAGATCTTTATGTGAGAAAGAAAGACAAGATATGTGAGAAACGGTCTTGATTGTTTATATTTTCTAAAATGAAAAAATTGCACCAGCAGTTGGAAAAAAAAGTGATATTTTTCAATCAATAATTGGGATTTAATTTTGTTTTTCCTTTCTACTAACAGGAAGCATATAAATTATTCACTCCAGGGCTTCACTTTGTTTATTACTTGGAAAGCTTGCTGTGCAGTTTATTGTTGCCGGACTTTATTGTGGAAAACTTCTTACCTCTGCTATCATACGTAGATCTGCATGCGAGCTCAAACTCTCGCTGTGCTTCTGTGTGGCAGCAAACCTGCTTATAGTTCATTGCTACAACCTAAAGGGCTGAAGGGAGAAATGTAGTATCTTTCTCTTGTTACATGGTCATTACAAGTCATTCAATTATTATTTTCTAAATTAAGGCCTTAATTGGCATTAAATGTGGTTATTGTGGCATTTAAAATGTTTTATTTAAAATTAAACAAATCCGTTTATAAAACCATTTCGTCAGATATATCATATCACAATTTATTTCCTCTGAACTTTGTATGTTCAGAAAAGAAGCTCAAGGTGGAGAAAAATCGAGA
Organism: Cyprinodon diabolis; assembly: GCA_030533445.1. Classification (NCBI taxonomy): domain Eukaryota; kingdom Metazoa; phylum Chordata; class Actinopteri; order Cyprinodontiformes; family Cyprinodontidae; genus Cyprinodon; species Cyprinodon diabolis. The sequence continues at coordinate 39,695,304 of CM060075.1, read as the reverse complement.
TAATAAGAAAATGCTCATTTCAACAAAAGTGGCTAGAAAATTATAAAACTTCATGGCTGTCATGGGTATTTGTTGATGACATTAAAATGATTTGTAAGAGCATTAAAAAGCATTAAATTAGAGTTACTCATTCCTGTATAAACCCTGTGTTAGATATAATGTGACAAGTGGCAGTTCTAGACTAAATTTACCAGGAATAAACAGGGTGAGAGATCAGTGTTTAGCCGAATGTTGAGCCACAAGGCCACAGTTAAAGACTCCTTATCTAAGAGGTGAAAACTGTGATCCTATCTTGGTCTGACTGAAGCTTAAAGCTGACTGCAATTTCTAAATAATTTTTGAAGTTCATAGTAATGGTGAAATATTAGAATTGGTCCAAAGTAGCGCTGCAACTAACAATCATTTTGCAAATCGATTACTCGGTTGATAATTTTTCCGATTAATCAATTAATAATCGGAGTGTCGAAGGTTCCTTAAAGATGTTCTACACAATTAAACCAGGTGAAACTAAAAGTTTTCCACTTGAGGAGTTCTGGATAGAGCATATTGACAGACAAAAATATTTTCTATCTAAAAATGCAATTTTTTTTTTTACAATTTTGATATAATTACTGCTCTAAATGGGTCGCTCTGTCAGCTAAATGCACGTTTTAGAGTCTCTACACTCCAGTTAACTATTAATTGATTACTAAATTAGTTGACAATTATTTCAAAAATAGATTAATTCAGTTAATTGTTTCAGCCCTAGTCCCAAGGAGAAATCTCAAATTAAGGTCTCTTCTGTCAGCGCATATTATCTAAATGCATGTATTTAGTTTTACAAAAATGGTGAGATTTTCTTAATTTAATTGTATTTGGCCTTAATTTGAGAAGGTAATTCTGATGATCTTTGATTGTAGAAATGAAATGCATTTTATGCACTTGAAATAAGTTTCTGGGTTTTTTGTTTCTTATTTTAAACATAAATCATTTGATTCCATTGGCATATTGTCTATCTTGTCAAATAAAAGGAAAATAAACTTAGTTCAGCTAAAATCTACTGAATTATGTTTACATTTTATATAGTATGTTTTCAGTACTGTGGCTATAAATGGGCCAAGGCTAGTCGGACTGGGATACTGGCCCATTTTGGCCCCTGTCTAGATAAACTCCTGCCTCAACAAACTGGAGTATAGAAGTTCTCTGAAATCAGGATAATTTAAACATGTTTGTGTAACAGTTGCCTTTAGCAGGAGGTGCTCTGGATCATCTTCCTCTTGATCCTTTAAGCAAAGCAGAATCCTTCTCTGAGGTCTTTTCATTTTCTCTCTCCTCTCAGTTCCAGATTCAGCATCAGCCATCCAATAAATCTTCCATCCCTTGTCTGAACATGCACTGCAAAAACTGATTAGGAAATAAGTAAAAAAAATTCTTAAAAAATAAGTGATGTTTTTTCCTTCATTGGAGCAGGTAAATAAAATAATCTACCAAGGGATTAGAGAGAATTTTACCCTTAAGTTAGGACCATTAAATATTATTAATTTTTTTCTTATTTTAAACTTAATCATATTATTCTATTAGTTTTTTGTCTTACCTGCTCAAATCAAAGGAAAATACATTAATACAAAGATAAATTGACTTATTTCTATTTCATTTTTTGCAGTGTGAGCGTTTCAACCGTCTCTAATTCTTCTGATTTTTGATTAAATCCCATCTGTCAATTTTACCCTCACAGTTGTCTCACTGCAGCTCCCTCACATGTCTCTCTGACTGTTTTTTATACAGCAGCATGGTGTCTCTCTGTGACCATGTGGTCGGTTGTCGATAGCTAGTAGACGTGGAAAGTCAATAATATTAGAAAGTATATGCTGGTGAAGATTCTCAGTCATCCAGGTCATAGTCATTCCAAAAAAACAAAAAAAAAACAATCCACTGGATTCTTTCTAAGTTTGAAATTGTTTTGGTTCCCATCCTGGAAGCCTTTTCCAATTCAAAATGTCAGAAATAGCGTTGAGTTCAAGGTTTTATACAGTAGCCCAAAAATGCCTTTAGAAAAAATGCAAATTGAGACGGATGAACGGGTCCACACCTTTGGAATGAGGGCGTTTGGCTTCTTCTGTTAGCCTGCAATGCCCGATACCTGTCTATGTCTCTTAAAGGTCGGTCGTTAAAGGGAATTGTTGGCCTGGCTGAATAAGTGAGGTCTCCTGTTCCCCTGTAAAGGGGTTGGGGGTACGATGATAGCAGAAGGGAATCAACTCAGTTACTACATTGCAGGTTTTTGAAAACTGAAATCTGAGTCCACCCCCTCTGTTTAAGGTTCGCATATGTTGCTGGAGTCCTTGAAAAACTCAAAAGGATTTTCTCTACAAACGCAAAATCCCAGTACATTTCAAACCAAACAAAACACTTAAACAGAGACTAGGGCATCCTAAGGACAAAACCCTCAGACCAAATATGAGCAGAGTGGTGTATCCTGTTCAATGCAGTAAGGAATGCTGTGAGCTTTATATTGGAGAAACCAATCAACCTCTCTACAGACGCATGGCCCAACACAGAAGAGCGACCTCCTCTGGACAAGACTCTGCAGTACACCTACACCTTGTGGACATTCTTTTGGGGACCAGAATGTTCACATTTTGGATAAAGAAAATAGGTGGTTTGAGAGGGGCGTGAAGGAAGCCAACTTTGTTAAAGAAAAAACAACCTTAAACAGAGGTGGCTTTCAAAAACCTAGAATGCAGCAATTAAGTTGATTTCTTCCTGCTATCATTGTAACCCCAACCCCTTTACAGGGGAACAGAAGACCTCCCCTTTTCTGCCAGGCCAACAATTCCCTTTAATGACAACCCTTTCAGAAACATAGACAGGTATGGGTCATTTCAGGCTAACAAAAGAAGCCAAACGACCCCTATTACAAAGGGGTGGACCCCTTTGTCCGGTTTAATTTGCATGTTACATCTAAGTCTAAACTAGGCTTTGTTTTTGGTCCGCTCTATAGCGCCTCGACCCCAACGCTTATTCTGACATTTTGAATTGAAAAAGCTTCCTGGAAACAACTTGGAAACAAAGTCTAGTAGATTGTTCTTCAACTTTTTTGGAATTGGAAAGTAGAATGGTAACACAGTGAGGTTTCTACGGGTGAACCTTTCTGTTAGCACCTGGTTGAGATAAAGTGAGCACCGCTTGTTGTTTTGATCAGAGTCCTGGAAGTGAAGGAGCTGAGTGACCTGTCGCCTCATTGGGACGGCCTCCGCCATGACATCATCGCTCACTGCAACCAGCTGATCAGCTGCTATCAGCAAACACAGACAGAGCTCGACAAACTCTCAAGTAAGATTTAATGAGTAACGAACGCAGCCAGGCCAGTGCAGAAGTCTTAGTCCAGATGTTTTTCTCTTCCATACAGCTTCGTCCTGCTTTAAGGCGAGCAGCAGCAAGTCTGACAGACACCTCCAGTTTATCCCCACCAACCTGCACTCCCAGAGGATGGAGGTGACCGGCCCTGACAGCTCAGGTGACACCCAGAGCCTCACCTCCTTCCTCTTTTTAGGGCTGTGTCCTTGCTGTGCTTCGTAACACCTCTCCTCTGTGTCCAGGCGTTTGGTACGAGGTCATCACCTTCGGAGCACCGGCCGATCACCACCAGGCTTTCAAACATGGCGGACTGAAGAGGCTGATCAGCAAACAAACAGGCCACAAACACAGGTGACCTTTGCTGCTCAGATGCATTCCTGCATCTATTTAAGAAAGTGTTCACACCCTCACTCCGGGAGGGGGGGGGGGCACTTTTAGGTAGTTTTCAGTTTCATTTCCACCCTCTACTCTGGTGTCTCTTAATACAGGGTTCCTGCGGGTCCTTAAAAAGTCTTAAAAGGCATTGAATTCTTCAAAATAAAACTAAGACCTTAATTGGTAATAAAATGTCTTAAATTAGTCTTTTGTAGGTCTTAATTTTTAAAACATCATAAATGGGATTATTTTTATTATGATTAATTTTTGTAATCTAAATAAAACATGAAACCTTTTATTTTTTATTTAAAAAAAATAATGGCTCGCCATTATTGGTTCCGTCCCGATAGCGGAACCAATAAAAGCGTTGTTGCGGCCGGGACATTTGGGAGATGCGCCATTAACTTTTTGTCTGGAAAACATGAGCAAGTGTAAATTTAATGAAAATAGCTATCCAGCCAAGAGTTTTCTCCATGGCTAAAACCAGGGAACATACATGAGGCTCAGTGGATTTTGTGCAAGAAGTCATTCAAGCTCGGAACGATGGGAATTAAGGCAGTGGAGTCACATGCAAAGTGCTAAGAAAAACAAAGCCTCAAAATGGAGTTACCGAGAAACAGACGGTATTTCTGTTTTGTTCCACCCTTGTTTCTGCGACGCCTCCACTTATCACCAAATCAAACATACTAAGAAAACAATACAAAGAAAAATAGCTGCAAAAAAGACTTAGCACTGGTTATGTTGTGGCTTAAAACTGATTTGTTTTGTTCCCTGCTAAAACAAAGTTTGTAAATTCAGTTAAATAATGTTAAAATATATCTGTCATTTGTGTGTTTTTAGCTTTCTTCCTGTATGGGAAGTTTTTCAAAATTTGAAACATTAGTGCAGTGGTTTATGTTAAAATAAACCTTTGGGTTAAGCAGTCGCAAGCAGGTTTTTCTTGTGCTTCTTGTGAATTTGGTCTTACATTTTTATTTCAAGTGGAGTTAAAAAGTCTTAAATTTAACTTGCCTTATTCTGTAGGAACCCTGTAAATAATATCCACTGCATGGTGATGGCAGCATCATGCTTTGGGGAAGCCTTTATTTGGTTGGTCAGAATGGACGGGGAGAAGGATGGAGCCCGATTACCCTAGAAATACATCCAGAACTACATGGAATTGTTCATTTAATTGAAACACGATCATGTGGTAGAATGGCCTAGTCAAAGTCAAGACCTACGTCTTACAGAGGAGCTGCAGCAAGACTTAGATGTTTAAAGATGGCGTCCATGTAAACGGAGCTGAGTTTGCACTGGCCTGCCAAGAAAAACAGATGGAGACAGATGTCTGATGGAGACATCTTAGATATCTTTAATTACTTGAACTTAGTAAGGTAGTGAAAGGGGAACACAGATAAACCTCTTTTATCCCTAAGATAAAAGTCTTAGGGAGATCATATGTAAATTTCAAATCATTCTGGCTTAAACATATATATAAATGTACTCTTTATCAGACTATATTGTCCCAAAATGTAGAAAACTTCTGTTTAAAAAAAAATCCTGTCTTAAAATCTGTGTTTTTTTTTTCCTTATCTTATGCAGGCCAGTAAGTTATACATCAGCTTGAAAAACCAATCAGCTGGACCAGGAAGCTTTTTCAATTCAGAAATGGTGTTGAGTTTGAGGTTTTATACAGTAGCCCAACAAAGCCTTGTTTTTGTTTTGAAAACATGCAAACTGGAACAGACGAATGGGTCCACCCCTTTGGAATGGGGGTCGTTTGGCTTCTTTTGTTAGCCTCCATTGCTGTATACCCATCTAAGTGTGTGAAAGGTCAGTCCTTAAAGGGAATTATTGGCCTGGCTGAATAGACGAGGTGCTCCGCTCTCCCGTACAGGGGCTCAGGCTTTGGTGATAACAGGAAGGGAATGACACTAGCGCTGCATTGTAGGTTTTTGAAAGATAAAATTTGAGTCCACCCCCTCTGTTTTAGGTTTTTTTTTTAGCATAGATTACTTCCTTCACGCCCATCTCAAACCATCTATTCTCTTTATCCAAAATGTGAACATTCTGGTCCTCAAAAGAATGTCCTTTGTCCATAAGATGTTGATGTACCACAGATTCTTGTCCAGAGGAGGTAGCTCTTCTGTGTTGGGCCATGCGTCAGTAGAGAGGTTGTTTGGTTTCTCCAATATAAAGATGAAATCAACTGTTTTTTACGTCCACATGCTGTTTGATGCTGTAAGCTTGGGGTCTGTATTATAGACACCCACCTAGATTGGGTCAAAATATTAGGTGCAAGGAGGAGAAGCTGCATGCGATGCTGCAGATTAAGCATAACTGAGCCTTAAGATTACAATAATAGGGACATAGCAGAGGATATATAAGGATGAAAATGTTACCTAGTGCTTCTAAAAAAACAGGATCAAATTCTGAACATCACTTTTAGGTTTTTCTGTTTCCACGATTTGCAGCACTTTCAGTTTCTCCTAGAAATAATCAGTCATTGGGGTGAAATGAGTGTAAAAACAGCAGAGCTGGAGGTTTGACTCAGCTCCTCTAGTAACTCTTGGTTCCTCTGCAGCTCTGTGTCGTACCCCAGAGAGCAGAGCTGCAGAGCCAGGGAGCTGCTGGCCAGCATTGCCCAGCTGCAGCCTCTGATCTTCGGCCTCGCTGAGGAGCTGCTCTCCGTCTCTGTGGAGGTCCACCTGGGTCGACTGCAGGAGGTCCTGGACAGCCTTAAAGAGAAGGTAAGATGAACACAGCAAACATGAGTGTTTTTAGACTCAAAGCTCCAACGAATGTTTCCCTTCAGACCACGATGTTTATTCACGCCCTACAAGACGAGCTGGTGAGAAGCGCCCTGCTGGACATCAACAACCGATCCGCCTCTAAAGACGGAGGAGGTCATGTTCACACCAACGGATTGGTCTGTGAGATCTCCCACTCTGACCAGGGGAGGGGGCTGTCGCCTCGGCTGCAGGATGGAGAGGAGTACAGCCAGGAGGAGTGGGCAAGTTGGAGGGGAGGTGACCTCTAGTGGTTGCTCTGCTTTTGGTGTGACGGTTTGTCTAAACGTGTGTGTTTGTGTAGGACAGGACGTGGGCGAACGTCGGCAAGTGTCTGGACTGCATCATAGCCATGGTGGAGCGGCTGCAGGGACGAGAGCGCCTTCTGCGAGAACAGTCGTCTCCAGAGCCGCAGGAAACTGCGGGGGACACGAAGTCTCAGAATGCAGGTGGGACGGAAATAAACAACAGGTTCTCTAAAGAAGGCCAGATTGATCATGTTTATCTCAATACTGGACAAACATTTAACTCTATTACAAAACATTGGAAGGTTTAAACTCATAGGGAAGTCATATTTATATGTCAAATCATTCTGGCTTAAACATATATAAATGTACTCTTCATCAGACAATATTGTACCAAAATTTTAAACATTTCTATTTAAAAAAAAAATCCTGTCTTAAAATCTGTGTTTTGTTATCTTATGCAGGCCAGTTAAGTTATACCTTAAGTTATATCATCCTGTAAACCTAAATTCGGCCAATCATATATCAACGGCCATCTGTCAATCAAATGTTTTTGGTCATAGCATCTTCATTCATATGTCGCAGCTAATATACGCAAAGGTTGAAATAAGAATTAAGAATAATTTCCTTTCCCATTGAGTTCTGTCCCAGTGCTCACAGATGAACTGGCAAGGACTCAAACATGTACGGCTGTAAGCCTTCTACACCAAACCAAGCTTCTGCCGCCCTGGCATCCTCTTCCACAACATCTTCATCCCCGCTTTGCTCCTCTAAATAAAAAATTTATGATGGAGGAGACTCATCCACGACCTCCGACACTAAACTCTCCTCCTCTTACATGTTTCCGCTGTCCATAGCGTTCCTTGACAGTGTCGTTTCTAAGTCATCAATTTAGTGATACTTGGTCTCAAAGGAATTTCCCATTGGGAACCTACTAGCACTAACTTGCTACCTGGTTTGCAAGATGCAACAATCCCGCCCTCTTGATAAACGACTAATCACAATCACTTTATTCAGTCGTGTACAGTCGTCCACCACTCGGGAGAATTTGGAACTGCAACGGTTGGAACAGCCGCTTCCCTACGACTTTTAAGTTCTGGTTTCCATTTTTCATTATTTCTCTGTTATTTTTTTTTATAGTTGTATTTAGTTTTTTAGCACCTTTTAAAAAAATTTTTTTGACAATAGGAGAAAATAATGAAAACATTAGATACATAATAAATAAGAGGAGTCATAATGAAGATAAAATTTGAGGTCAAGTTTCCCTTTTTCCTGTAATCTGACCAATAAACATCCTGGATTTTTCTCTCTTCTTTCCCTCCAGCCTCTCCTTCCTCCTTCTCCTCCTCCTCTGTGGGTTCTTGGCAGGAGCAGCTGCTCCCCCTGGTGGTCACTCTTAGAGACTGCGTAAGGGAGGCAGTATCGAAGGCACGAGCTGCCATGACCTTTGTTGTCCTAGAGGGGGCAGTGGCTGCGACTGTTGCTCAGGGTCCCACATTATTAGTCCAGCGGCGCCACGCCGTCTTCAGTCAGGGGGTGAGGATAAAACAGATGTGTTCATTAATTTCTAAGTTTTTCAAACTTTACTTGATAAATAAATGTAATTGTTTATTTTTTTCAAATTATGTTTTATATGAATTTACTGTATTTTATTTGCAAATAGGATCAATATCATTCTTTGATACTTATTTTCTACTTTATGTAATTAATTCTGTAGGTTTTATTTTTATATTTTTTTAGAAAAAATTTTCTAATATTGCACATAAATATCCCTTTAAAACTCAATCTAAGGAAATAGTATCTTGAATTTATAAAGGATAGCTTCAGAAGTTTATAGAAAAATAACTACATCAGAAATAGTTTATATGGTATTTAATTTAGTAAATTAAAATCATTTCATGTCTTGAGATTGTTGGAAAACATTCAGTCTCTGAAGAGTCTTTGCCTGCAAGAATAAAAATCTAAATCAAAGTTAGCGTATAAATGTTAATCCTTTAAATTCCTGTTTTATGCAGCTGTCAGCGGTGGTTTGTGGTTTCATGCTGAAGCTTTTCGGAGGTCTGGAGGATCCAGAGTTCCTGCAGCAGCTCCACTCTGTGGGAATCCTGGTTCAGTTTGAAGGCCTGCTGAGCACCTATGGTGTGTACGCTGTGGGGGGGCGATGGGGGTCATGCTTTCAGACGTTACTTCTCTCCTGTTCGGTGTGAATAATTCACATCCTGTGTGGTTGTTTCAGGCGAGGAGGTGGGGATGTTGGAGGACATGGAGGTGGGCGTGGCTGACCTCGGCGGCATGGCGTTCATCATCACTGAGGCCAAATCAGAGCAGATAGACGACCTGCTGCCGACGCTCAGTGGATCATGGTGAGATCCTACAATAAACACACATTCTCGTTTTGATATGTTTAGTGAGGATCATTTCCCGAATCCCATTAAATTCAGTCATTTTCAACACTTTCTGTCTCCTAATCCACTAACCCTAAACCATAATGCACCCAACCTTAATCTAAACTCATTCCTCCATCTAATTATTAGCAAAATAAAGAACTGAAGACCAGCTAAATCTCCTCTCTGGTTCCAATATGTCCTCCATCCAGGGGCAGTTTTGTCGTAGAAGTGCCGCTGCCCTCTGAAACCTTCAGATCACTACCTCAGGAACTACAAGCGGGTCGTTTGATCCGAGTGGAGCCGGTTCTGTTTAACATCGGGATCAACCAGCATCAGAGTCTGGCTGAAAGGTACAAACTCGCTGAGAGCGGCATCCAGCTCTAAGAATCAATTCAAACATCTCAACAGATGTAAAATATCATTGATTTATTCATTTTAAATGAAAACAAGCTTTGATCCTAAATCCTTTTTTCATTTTTATACTCATTATATTTCAGTAAATAAATTTAAGATACCCAGGATGAATGATGATGATGGATCAAGTATTATGTGTACCAATATTAGGGTCACCACAATACTAAAATGTCAAGCTCTATGTTTTGTTACTACCCTAGCTCAGGGGGTAGGAACAATGATGTGGAGACCACACAAAAAAAAGGTTTAACCATTTTTTAAAATGTAATGTTGGGGTGCATGAGGTGTGTGAAAGTGTACATGGATCAAATTAAACTAAAACTGGAGCAGGAGGCCAGAGGAGTCCATGGAGCGCAGAGAGAGAGCAAGCCATGTGCTCTGGTCCAATTTATAGGAGGCCCCTGCAGGTGTGATACTCTCAGGTCCGCCGCCCACTTCCTGGAAGCACAAACCAGAGGAGCAGTCTCTTCACAATAAAGGCGGCCTTGGCCGTCACAGTTTTTACCCAGAAAAATAAAAATGGCATCAATACTTGATGCCATTTTGATGCTGTGGAGACAGAGGTGTCAAATAACGAAGTACAAATACTTTGTTACTGTACTTAAGTACACTTTTTAGGTATCTATACTTTACTCCATTACTTATTTTTCTTCCTACTTCTGACTTCTACTCATTACATTTTCATACAAGTATCTGTACTTTCTATTCCTTACATTTAAAAAAAAAAAACGTTACTCGTTACTCTTGGCTTCGGTTTAATATTTATAAATATTTATTTCATGTCATGTGCTCCATCCAATGCAGATCATTGGCTCCATCCACATCTAGTGAAAACTAGTGTAATTGGATGAGTCATAGAACGCAAACACTCATTGGTTAGCTAAAGGAAATCATCAGAAGCAAGCAGGTGTTCTTCAAACTGTAAACGGGAATTGTCTATGCCATGCTACAATGTAGGATTGAGAAAAAGATGTTGAAATGTCTGAAAGGTCTGACACAGGCGAGAGCGAATCAGGAGATGGAGACCTACAAGACCTCCCTCATCCTTGACCCTATCTCAAATAATTTTTAGAAATAGTCGAAAAATTGAGCTTTCAATTCATATAGTGGCATCTGGCTTTTTTTTATAAAGGTTAATTTATATTTTTATACTTTAAGTAGTTTTTGGAGCACATACTTTTTCACTTTTACTTGAGTAAAGAGGTCAAGTTGATACTTCAACTTTTACCAGAGTTTTTTCAAACTGCAGTATCTATACTTCTACTAAAGTAACTGTTAGGATAATTATCTCTAAATTATCTCTAAAGTCATCATTAAATTCATTACATTTAAATGATCTGTAGTCCGAATGTTTATTCAGCAGATTGTTTCAGAGTCTATTTAAAAACATCAAACATATCTTACCTTTCAATGCCATGTTGGAAGTTATCTATAACAGAATGTATTCAGCCTGAACATCCTATGGATGTTTCAGCCCATTATTTTGTAGGGGTGTCAACAATAATCGATTCAGCGATGCATTGCAATGCGGGGCATGCACGATTCAGCATCGATGCGGCAACGTGCCATAATCGATTATGTCACTGTTTATTTTCTGGCCTCAAATGGACAAGTTGTGAAGTTTCAATTACTTCCGGGGCTATACCAACAACAATCAAGATGGCTGAGGCGGAGGGAGATGACCGCGATAGACGGGTAGGCCTAATTAAAAACACACCAAAAGCTTGGAAAGCGGATATCTGGGCACATTTCGGATTTGACGAAGTCAATGGGATTTTGATGCATCGCAATTTATTGCAATGCATCGTAGAATCGAATTGAATCGAATCGTTACCTGGTGAATTGTAATCGAATCGAATCGTGAGGGCTGTGCCAATGCACACCCCTATTATTTTGTGCATATAAACTCAAATTACAGCAACTAATATAATCCCATTTAAGGATGGCCGATCTACAGGTTTACACATTGGAAATTCAATTCAGGCGAGAGCTTATCTGGAGATGGAGACCAACAGGACCTCCCTCATCCTTGGCCCTATCTCAAAGAATTTTTAGAAATAGTTGAAAAATTCAGCTTTCAATTCATTTAGTGGCATCTGACTTTTTTTTTTTTAAAGGTTACTTTATACTTTTATACTTTAAGTAGTTTTTGGAGCACATACTTTTACTTGAGTAAAGAGGTCAAGTTGATACTTCAACTTGACCTCTTTACTCAAGTAAAAGTAAAAGTATTACCAGAGTGTTTTTAAATTGCAGTATCTATACTTCTACTTAAGTAACAAATGTGTGAACTTTTAACACCACTGTATGGAGATAAAAAATGAAAAACGATTAATGGTGTGAACAATATTTTAATTAACATTATCATAACATAACATTAACGTAAATACAAAATAAATAACACAAAAACAGCAGTATAACGGTTTTTGACCATATTTTAAGGTCGTCTGAGGTTTTACTCTATTAACGTAAAAATAATGCAGATGTATAAAATTAACAATAGTAAAAATATGCAAACAGCATCTGTCTTTAGGGTTGATACCATTACACATTAATACAGTATCCAGATACAGTCTTTGAGTATTTATACTTTTCAGTGTATCATTGTTTTTGTTAGCCCTAACTACTGTAGTTTATTATATTAGTGAGATTAAAGCAGCAGTTTTGTGTTGTTTGCAGGTTTGGAGACAGTTCGCTGCAGGAAAGAGTGAATCAGCAGAGCTGTGAACGTCTCAAAGCTTATTGTAACAGGCTGAGAGAAAAACTTCCTCACGTGGGTAAGACGGATGTTTCTGACAAACTCTGAAATTAAACAGAAGTTTTCAGTACAGTTCAAAATAAATGAATATTCCCTTTAATGATAAGTTTGATATGATGATGTTAGTAGTACTTTTTTAGGTAAATCAGTAACTAGCTGAACTAAAGCAGCTTTTTCTCTCCCTCAGCTGGTATCCAGTCACTATTAGACTTGCTGACGTCTCTTGATCGCAGCATGGAGGCAAAGAAGAGGAAAAACGTGGAAGTTTTATGGATCACAGCTTCAGTAAGTTGTCCTGCTTTTAAGGCGTGATACCAGCTAACGGTGTCGGCTCAGTTTCCATAGGAGGGCAGAAAATGCTGGATGATTAAACTGGGCTTAACTCTGAGGCTCCACTGACTAAAAACAAGATTTTGAAATATAAGATTTTTAATCAGGAAATGAATCTCATGTCCTGGAAATTGTCTTCTGTCCAAGCTCACTTTTTTCCCAGCTGAATTTATTAAAACTCACTATGTGTTTAAAAAAAGAAATATTATTATTGACAAAAAAGGTTAAAAAAAACAACAATCCACTGGATTTTCAAGTTTGAAGATGTTTCGCTTCCCATCCAGGAAGTTTTTTTTAAATTCAAAATGTCAGGAAAAGCGTTGAGTTCGAAGTTTTATACAGTAGCCCAACAAAGCCTTGTTTTGTTTTAAAACATGCAAATTGAAACGGACGAACGGGTTCACCTCTTTGGAATGGGGGTCGTTTGGCTTCTTCTGTTAGCCTGCAACGCCCCATACCTGTCTAAGTGTCTGAAAGGGGGGGTCGTTGAAGAGAATTGTTGGCCTGGCTGAACATGTGAGGTTTTCTGCTCTGCTGTACAGGGGCTGGGGCTGCGATGACAGCAGGCAGGAATCAACTGTATAAAGCCTTGAACTCAACACTATTCCTGACATTTTAAATTGAAAAAGCTTCCTGGATGGGAAACGAAACGTCTTCAAACTTGGAAACAAAGTCCATTGGATTGTTTTTTTTTTTTTTTTTTAACCTTTTTTTGGAATGACTATGACCTGGATGACTGAGAATCTTCACCAGAATATTGACAAAGAGATGAGAAAATCCATCATATAACCAGGGTTGCCCTTGAATTTTGAATTTGATGCCAGAAAAAGTAATCTATTCCATTTTTGTAAAAATTGTTTTTATAAAGGAAAGATTTTTTTCTGTTTAATAGCATAAAAAATACAAAATGACAAACTTCAGTTTTCTTATTGTATTTAAGTCTCTGCAGGACTAAAACGGGCCGTTAATGAAAATTAAAGCTTGGTAGTATCTAAAAATGCTTAAATTTTTCTTAAGATTGATGAAAAATATGTATAAAACATGCAGTTAAGTGAATATGTTTGATATTTCTAACAATTACTTTGTTTAATGGAATTTAGAGTTATTGATAAATTGATTAATCTAAACAGAGTGATGTTATTGATTGACTTTGATTCATTGGTAAATGTCAATTTCTTTCAAATCCAGTTTTCTCTTGTATCAAGAGGATCTTTCCATAACAAAAAGGGATAAATATATATATTTTTGCAATGTGCTGGCATGCAAAATACTTATATTACTCAGTAAAAAAGATGAATAAAGTGTGTAAAGCATTTGTTATTTCAAATAGATAGTCATAGATGTCCCTCCAACATACTGTCAGAATATTTCCCAATACTTCTAATTGAAGTCAGTGCTAACTATGATATAACTCTTTATGTTATACAATTATTTGGTGGTAGAGACTTAATGCTGGTAGCACTGATTTCTGTTTGCTCTCAATCTTCAAAGTTGACTCAATGAAGTGCATAAAATCACAACAGTCTTCCCCCTCGACTGTATTAATTATTAGCATGTCTTTTCTATCATGCTGCAAATGTTCTGCATGATTCCCTCCACAGTAAAACCTGTGTTGCTCTGGCAGTCGAATAGGAGATAACTTAAGAAGTTTATCTAGTGTTTATGTTTACAAATAGAAGCACATCAAGTTCCCTCTGCATCCTTGTCGCCATTAAACAGTGTAAATAAAACAGGAATGATTAATGTTTCTCCTTTAGCATCCCTCTGTTCTTACACTCTGCTTAAGATTAGACAGTGAGGCCATCTAGTGGACGGTGATAACATTACAGCACTGAAAGTAATGTCCTCTAAAGGTATAGTGGAGGATTTTCGTGATTTTCTGGGAGAAAAAAAACGCTCTATCCACTTAAAAAAAAAATGCACATGCACAACCCTGTACCCAGCCCCAAGAGGAAATGTCTGTTAAATGCGTTTTAGAGCGTGCAGGAGCCCATTTCTGCTCGTGCATGCTCTTTGTTAAAAGTTGCTGTTTGCATCGCACATACGAGCTAACTTTGTTTAAATATGTCAGACTCACCACCAGGAAGTGAAAATGGGGATCAGCACGTAGGACGGCCTTACATAAACATATCAGCAGAATTACTGACAATTAGGAGGACCACTTTTTTTGATGATCCACCTGGAAATAGGAGGAACACCCTCCACTATAGCTTTAAGTAAACATAATCAATTAATTGGAGGGAGTAAATTCGAATCTAATAGATTTTAGTTGAATATTTGTTTACATCCCTGATTGAAATATTCCTTTCCTGGATGATATATCCCTGTTTCCATTTTGTAGGAAGAGGAATTATCTAAGGTTCTATTTGGGCCTAAGAAGGACCATTAAAAATACAATCAGGAAGGATGCTTAATCTGTTTTTATAAGGATCAAATGGTTTTTGGCATAAAATGTGACTATTTACTTTGAAATAATATCTTTGTGTAACATGCCGGTGCTGGAGATGCATACAACCTAAAAACGGATGCAGCATTACCTGCAGATACCTTTTTTATTCATAGGCTGGTGTTTGTAGGAAACTGTACCTGTGTGTGTTTCCTTGTGTGCAGTTGTGTCGAAAAGTGAACGGCGTGCGGCTGACCAGCTGTAAGAGCGCGAAGGATCGAACGGCGATGTCTGTGACGCTGGAGCAGTGTATGATACTTAAGGAGCAACACGCGCTCAGTCAGCAGAATTTCAGCTCTGCTCTGGACAGCATGAGGAGGTCTGTTATAAACCACAGCTGTCCTCTTCTTCTCACTCTCACCTTTTCTTTTTCTGCACCTTTTAACTTTATCCAGCTGAATCTTTTAGTTTTTTTTTTCTCCTTTGATTTTTTTCTTTTTTCTTTCTCCTCTTCTCCCTCCTATTTCCCACCTGCACACAAACACTCCTCCTCCTGTAGGTCCCGTCTGTCCTGGGGGCAGATGCTGGGCTGTTATGCCCACTCAGGGTTCTCTGTCTCTGGGTTCGATCCCACAGAGTGTCCCTCAGGTCTCCAGAGCTCCTGGCTTCAGCTGCTTTTAGCTTCCAGAAGACATTTCTACCCGGTGGCCTTCCTGCTGGTGACCTCTCACCTCCTGGTGCTCTGGCTCATATTCAGCTTGGTGATCCTGCTGGCTAAATACCAGTAAACAACCTCAGACTGGGAGCACTGGAATGCACAGATTAGAAATGTTCTCTCAGGTCTGTCCAAAGCATCTTTTGGACCACAAGAAATAAGCCAAAAATTGCTTATTTATTGTTGAGAGGAGTAGGTGCAGCGTGCCTGAACTAAAAGCCCTTCCTGGTGACTTTTACTCAGAAAGTTCACATAGTTTGATTAATATTTGCAAAAATTTATATTTTATTTTTAATATATAACCCCTTAAATAATTTCTTGCTTCAACAATTCCCAAAGCCCTCTCCTACAAACATCAAATTATAATTTTATCTTTTAATTTATCAACAGAGTTGTTTCATTTATAACAGGTTTTGTGCATTTTTTGAGTTCTCCTGCCACCTAGTGGACAGATCAGAGATTTAATATAATATGCATGGTAATGTTTATGGTGTTTAATTCAAGTTTTTGTTGCTGAGATGACTAAAAAAAAGCCCTAAATGTACTTTTTGTTAGCTCTTTGTCTGACCCACAAAAAAACTATCTGCCAGCTAAAACTGAAAGTTAGTCTGTTTATTTGAACTTTGTTGGAAACGCTGCTCATGCTTTATGATATTCCATTTTCCTTTGTGTTGATCCTAAATTAAACTGATGGAAAGAAACACAAATGTGTGCAGATATCCCTGATTCAGCTCAGCAAACACTTAAACTGTTAGCTGTAGTCTACAGACCGTCTTAGTTCAGGTCGCTTCATGGGATGATAGACTAATTCAAAGTAAAGTCTCATCCATGCTGGAGCAGGGTGTGTTGTTTATTTGTCGCCTGATTGCTGATCAGATCGTTTCTCTTCTCCTGCACGGGTCCAGGGACGGCTGCAGGACGGAGAACGTCCAGAAGAACATCGGCAGCAGGAAGTACGCCTTCAGCAGCGTCCAGCTCCTCACCTTCCCCAAACTCTACAGACCTCCAGATGGCAGCTACGGATAGACACACGCTGTCTCTACGTGTATTTAAGTCTAAAGATTGTTTATTTTTTCATGTAACTTTTCTGTGTTTGATGGTTTGCAGATTGTATTTCTGTTTGAATGAGAACTTTGTTTGCTGTTGGAATTACAAACGTTTCTGCAATAAATGACTGAACTGAAGCTAAATGCGCAGCAAGGTTATGATGTTCCATGTCTTCCTTTCCTGCCAGTATCTTACACCCTGCTGTGAGATGATGGATTCTTTCTGGGGCCTCTTTGCATAACCTGCATCTGGGATCATGCCTGGTAGATCTGGGCCTGCATTGCTCTGATGTCCAACAACTGCTCCTCTGCTGCCATGATCAGAGCGTCTGTGCTGTCTTTCAGCCCGGCCCTCTGATGCCTCCTCTTCGCTCTTAGTGCATAGTCTGAGGATACTGGATCTGGGTTGGCATTTATTTTTATTTCAAATCAAATCAAATTTTTTTGTATAGCCCTTTACAATAGCCAAATGTTACCCAAAGTGATTTACAATAAAGCCATAAAACAATACATAACACATATAAAACATACAGATACAATTCAAAGTGCTGTAGTGGTGCAGCGCTGCAGGACATTAAAAGCCTTCCAGAGGTGCACAGAAAGGAGCACACAGAAAGATGACATCTAAGAGACAGTATTATCCTAGTCAGAATTATTTAACCAGAAACAAAATCCCATTAAGATTAAAAATCCTCTTTTTCAGGGGAGTCAGATTTACACATTGAACAGAAATACATTTAGATTACATTAAATTTATAGGTTCATAAGAAAAGCATATAGAGTAAAAAAAAATTACAGATAACAGAGGCTGTCTGACATTCTCTGATTGCATTTAATCATAAAACCTTTTGTATAGTTTCAGTCTCTTTGTAGAAAAATTCACACAAGAGGCTGCAGATAAAGGCTTTCTTCACTTGCTCTGTGCAGCAAAAGGAACAATGAACAACAGCTGATCGTGTTTATGCTTTAAGCAGACGCTTTTATTCAAAGCGACTTTCACAGTATACACAATTTTACAGTTATTATCAATATGACAGTAAGTTCTCTTGAGGAAAATCCCTAATCAGAATGAATGGTGACAGCAACGAGAGTTAGAATAGGAGATGCTCTTTGAAGAGGTGGGTTTTAGGAGTTTCCTGAAGATAGAACAGGATGCTGTTCTTGTAGGGTTAGTAGGTCATTCCTGTGTAAGTAACATCCAGATGTAAGAGGGCAGTAATCCAAGAAGGGTCTTGACGCTGGCTCCTCGTGAAGAGCCACAGGTCACAGTGATGTCATGGCTCTACAGTTTGTGATAAACCTCAACCAAACATGGTAATCAAAAAGTTTAAGACACAAATAAGTAGCATTCATATAAAAAAGGAGAAGTGAATTAGTCTGGTCTTAATTAAAACTTCATCTACCCATGAATGATCCATGACACTGCTGTGTATGTTAACATCATCACAGCACTGACTACATAGAGCTAAAAAACAAAACAAAAAAAACAGGGCAGTAGTTCTCTATTTCATGTATCAAGATTGATTTGCATGTGTTTGTTGAATCAAAATTTAAATAAGTCATTTTTTCTTAAAACAAGTGCATTTGTTCTCGGATTGAGGAAGCAAAAGAAAAAATTTGCTAAAAAAACAAGATAATTTACATTTAAAATAAATAATAATAAATAAATAATGATAAAAGGCAAATGCATTGCCATATTTCAAGTGCATGTTATATAATCATATTATTTTAAGAGTAAAAATACTCATTCGATTGGCAAACTATGTTATTTACCTATTCAAAATAAAGGTAAATACACTTAATTTAAGATATTTTCACTCATCTCTAGATCGCTTTTCCACTTTAATTTTTAAAACATTGTTAAGGTAAACTTATAGATTTAGAAAATTACATTTATCCAAGGAGATAATCAGTTAAAGTGCATATCATTATACAAAACTGAAAAATCAAATAAATTAGGATTTTCTACCTGAGAGTATCGCTGCTGCCACCCTCTGGTAAAAAAGGGGAACTGCTTGTTCTGGATAAGGTGAAACATGTTCCTATGAGAAGAATAAATCACCTGCTGGAGGGGAAGTCAAAACTAGGTCTGCCTTATCACCTTTGTGTCAACAATTTCCTCCACGAAAACTAATATATGTTTTCTAGTTGTAGCTGCCCCACTCTGCGGTGGTGTAGAGTACAGGTCATGGGGGAGGGAGGGGATTTCTCTCAGGATGTTCTCTAGTTTCTCTCTGAGCTCTGACACAGCTGCTGTCACATCCTCAAAGTATCTCAGAGGACGAATATTGATGCTGGATGAGTGTTTAGACTCACTGAGTGCTGACAGTGAGGGGTAGTTCTGGAGAAACTGGATGTGATCCTCTGTGATTGAGAGCTTCTCCAGCTCAGCATCTTTCCTCTTCAGCTCAGTGATCTCCTGCTCCAGCTTCTTCTGAAGCTCTTTGACTCGACTCACTTCAGTTTCCTGCTGGGATCTGATCTGCTGCTTCACATCAGAGCTTCTTTTCAGGATGAGACAAATCAAATAAGTGAAGATCTTCTCATTGTCCTCCACTGCTTTATCAGCAGAGCCATTGATGGCCTCCACCTCCTGCTGAAGCAGCTTCACATCTTTCTCTTGGTCCTGGATTCTCTGCTGGATTTGTTGTCGTCTCTCCTGGAGCTCCTTCTGCTTCTCAGTCCTTTCTGCTGCAGCTGGGACTGTTTCATGGGCTTTATGTTCATCCATTGAGCAGAGATAACAGATACACTGCTGATCAGTACGACAGAAGATCTTCATCACCTCATCATGATGGGAGCAGAGGTTCTCCTGGAGATTCTTAGAGGGGTCCACCAGCTTGTGCCTTTTAAATGGTGGAGCATCATAGTGAGGCTGAAGGTGATTCTCACAATAAGAAGCCAAACAAACCAGACAGGACTTGATAGCTTTCATCTTCCTCCCAGGGCAGACATCACAGGCCACATCTTCAGGTCCAGCATAGCAGTGATCAGCTGGAGCAGCTTGGAGTCCAATCTTCTTTAGACCCTCGACTAACTCTGCTAACATGATGTTTTTCTCCAGTCCAGGCCTCGTTATGAACTCTTTCCTGCACTGAGGACAGCTGTAGCTCCTCCTCTCATCCTCTCCATCCCAGTGAACCTTAATACAGTCCATACAGTAGCTGTGTCCACAGGGAATAGTCACTGGATCCGTCAGTTGATTCAAACAGATGGAACAAGAGATGTTAAATTGGTTTAGTTGAGCTCCTCTCTGCTCCATTTCAGCTCTCAATAACAATGACTGTCTGAGTTTCTCTTCCATTTAATAGGAGCTGGTTTAGCTTTGGTGTAACTAGTTTTTCTTCCCTGGAAATACCAGCGATTATGCTCATGATTCTTATTAATCAGAGGAGGAAGGAACAAGGAAATACATCAAGCTGAACACCGACTGCTTACTCTTAAATATGTGTTCAAAAGGAAATCAAAAGTAGTTTTAAAATGCTACTCAGCTCAGTCTATTTACAACAGGTAGACACTTTGGTACAGAGAAGGACTGATATATTCTCTTTACACATAAGACCATCAACAAAATACTATGTCTTTGTTTTGTATATAAATATTGAGAAATTAATAAAAATCCCTATAAAAAAAAAGAAGAGTTTCTGATTCTTCTCTCAGAGTTCACAGGGCGGCAAAGGTTTCCACACAAATTGCCCCAACATAGGAGCTTTGAATAAACAAAAAAATACATTAGACCCCATAGACAATTTTAGTTTTACAAAGCAGAATAGAACATCACAAGCAAACCAAGCAAAAATAAGACGGTTCAAGCAATAGCGTAAATATCGGAAAGCAGAGACAGTAGTTGGTTAGGGGCCCCGGACCTCTTAGGGGCCCTGTCATTGACACTTTGTTGGCCCCCTACGCAATTGTGGACTAGGAGGTCTCTTTGCAGATTTAATGGTGTGAAAAATTCCTCTTAAACCCACCTGATACTAGGCCGACTGACCGGACTGTATTTATACTGCAACACATGCCAGATTTCAACATGATGGTGAGCCGTTTAAACACGACACCAATAGCAAAAGGGGATGGGGTGTTGTACTTCATATGGTGCCCACCCAGATAATGTTGCTTACAGGCCTATTGTTGAGTCGTTACGCCATTGGGTTCAGGTGATAAAAATCTAACACAGAGCAAGAACCAGGAATCGGGTTGCCTTTTTTAGGTTTCGCTAGACAATTATTACACTTAAATTTATTTTAATTTTCATAAAGGACCCCAAATGATTACATTTAAAGTCATAGGGAAGCGGCTGTTCCAATCGTTGCAGTTCCGAATTCTCCCGAGTGGTGCACGACTTTACACAAGTGAATAAAGTGAATGTGATTGGTCGTCTATCAGAGGGCGGGATTGTTGTGTCGGAAAGTTTGCAAGCAAGTTTGGTTGTGGCCTTTTTTTCGAAAGCATGCTACTAACCAGTTAGCATCTTAGTGCTAGTAGGTTCCCAATGGGAAATTCCATTGGGACCAAGTAGCACCAAATTGGTGACTTAGAAACGACACTGTCAAGGAACGCTATGGACAGAGGAAACATGCAAGAGGAGGAGAGTTTAGTGTCGGAGGTCATGGAGGAGTCTCCTCCGTCATACATTTTTTATTTAGAGGAGGAAAGCTGGGACTAAGATGTAGTGGAAGAGGACGCCAGGGCGGCAGAAGCTTGGTTTGGTGTAGAAGGCTTACAGCCGTACATGTTTGAGCCCTTGCCTCGCAACGCTGCCAGTTCTGTTAGCTCTACGCCTGCTGAAGACACAGATGTCCATCCCCGTGAACACTGGGACGGAACTCAGGGGTGAAGTTAATGATTCTTATTTCTTATTTCAACTTTTGCATATATTAGCTGCGACATATGTATCAAGATTCTATGACCGAAAAAATTTGATTGACAGATGACCTCTGATATATGATTGGCCGAATTTAGGTGAACAAGCTGACGTATAACTAACTGGCCTGCATAAGATAACGGAACAAACCCCACAGATTTTAAGACAGGATTTTTTTTTTTACAGAAATTTTCTAACTTTAGGGACAATATGGTCTGATAAAGAATACATTTATATACATGTTTAAGCCAGAATGACTTGACATTTAAATATGACTTCCCTACGACGTTAAATAATTTTACGTTTTCAATAAAACTCACAAGCAAGTTTTGGCTTGATGACAACAAAAATTTCCAGGGAAGTTTTTTTTGTTGATTTCACGGCAGTTTGAACATCCCAGCAGCGACACAAAGGCCCACATTAGGAGAGAGGAGTTAAACTGCTTCACATCTATGACTCTGACATCCGCATGTGGCGCTGCTGCTGTTGATGCTGCCGGCTGGTTTATAGGATTTAGAGGCAGAAATCAGCTGGAATTGCAGACAAATGAGGTAAGTCCATGAGAAGACATGGGCTAGTGATCAGGGCATGTATTATGCTGAGGAGGAAAAACACTGTTAACATCTTAGAAGTTGTCCTCTGATCCAGCTCTAACACAGCTCCTTTGGAGCACACAAAGTTTTTAGTAATTAACAAAACAAACAAACAAAACAAACCCCCTATAACCAATAGATAGCCAAGCATGAGCCTAGAGATAATCAGCGCCATCTTTGGGGGGGCTCCCTGGGTGCTGCACAAAGGCAGCCCACTGTTCCCCAAGGGGATCAGTTAAATGCAGAGAGTTAATTTTCTTGCTCTGTACCTGTGACAGTGTAATGACGGTAAAAAAGCTGGAAAAAAACAAATAACCGTAATGGAAACTGTCGGTATTAACACATCACCTCAAAATTCCAAAAAAGAGAAACTGTGCATGAATGTCTCATATTTTACTTCCTGCGATGTGAGTCAATCTTTAACTGTCAAACCCAGATTACTGGGAGAGAGCAAAAATATGCGGATAAACAGGAAAGAGTAGAGACAACGCAGTAGAGATAAGATTTGTAGCAGGAACAAGGAATGTTTTCAGACTGACTGATTCTCTGGAAGGTTTGTTTATCCGCTTTTTGGTTTCTACTTTATCATATGGAAGTGAAACAATTCATCTTCCACTGAATTGAACTAAATGTCCCAACCAACTGATCAACCAGTCCAACAGAACCAGCATTTAAACGCATCCTCAGCATTTGAACAGTGCGTCCCGCATCCAGTCTTTAGTCCCTCTTCCCACTGTATGTCTGAATGCTTCAATCCATTTATTTCTGAATTTTGACATTTTTATGTAATCATTCCCATTACTTTAAAAATGTTCCAGATATTGTACTGCAGTGTTAACTTTATGCAGCTCCAAACAGATTCCGATGGCCATAAAAACTATGTGAGAATCATGTGCAGCACAGTAGTAAACATGGAGAAATAGTTATCGTCATGATTTTATCCAAAGATCTGACCCACATGCAGAAAACCAAACAGAGAAACCAGGGAAAAGTTTAACAGGTTTTATTGTGAGTAGGTAGAGAGGAGTCCAGTGCTGCTCTGAACACTGTCGAACCGGGACTGAAAAGGGAAGGGGAAGATTATGCGGTTAGTTCAGGCTCCGTGGGAAATTTGTGTCTTTGATTTGAAGAAGGGAATAAAGGCAACAGGACTCACGTTTCCAGGAAAAGGTGTCTTTCGTTGAATCCAGTCGGTGTGGGTTGCTCCTGCATGCGCAATAGAGGACACTATGATGTCACAAGCATGCATGGTATGTGTTTATGGAAGTAAACTTGAATGGTAGTGCTGGAGCGTATCTACTGTAGCAATCTTTAATTTCTTTCCCAACCTCAGCCAGTGCATTAAAAATACAATCTTTTCAAGATGGTTGAAAATAAGGACTTTTCTCCACAATATTGTGTCACAGCAAAGAACAGAAGGACCCAGTATTCAGGCAAGACAGACAGTGGGATTACTCAAAAAAGCATTTATTAGAAACTATTAAGAACGGTCGTACAGTACATTCAAACATTTACCGTCACACGCATTATGCTTGTTTATACGTTTTTTTTTCTCTCCAGTTTCTCTAAAAACTGACCCATCAAGAGTTAGCGCCTTAAATTAATATTTCCATATAGCCAAGATGTATAATTACAAATAGCCCATAGGTTCTTTAGTTTACAAAGGATCATCTAAGCATTGAAAGCAGACCACCACAACATTAGATGATTCAAGGAGGGAGACATTAAATCCATCATTCTAATGCTGAATGTTGTGTTCTGTTACATTAGATGTATGAGGGCACACAAACATTAATTTTCAGTTTTTATTGTGTAAATTACAAAAAACTACAGACATCATTTAAATCCATCTATGACAACAGGGAAAATACAATCTAATAAAGACTCTTGTCAGTTATTTTCTGCTGGTTCTATTTGATTTCTACAATTAGTTTGATCCATAATCCGCTCATTTTGCAATAAAATAATGATGTTTTGATCGATACAGATAATCAGGATGATTAAAGCTCCCAGCAGCTCTTCTGTAGACTGATTTTTAACAAGAAAAACATTTGGTCTAACAAAGTGATAAATATCATTGTAATTAGTTAAGCTGAATACTAGAAACTAAAACAAAAATAAGCAAAAAAATTAAAGAATTGGACTTTAGATCACTTCTGACTATTTCAAGTTCATGAATTCAAGGGAGTATATAGAGCCATAAAGCCTAACCCCAGCATACAGATGCTGAGTGAATGTGGTCTGGACTCTATGCAGGAGAGTCATGGTTTCTGAGACGCTGTAGAAAGACAGAATACCTGCTCTGTGATCCAGATACACTCCTATTCTGGAGGAAACTGGACCTGATACTGGAGTTTTAACTCTGTTGTGACTAAATGTATAACTGCTTGTGTCACAATATAAAGACCAAGATTTGTCATTAAATCCAAATCCTTCTACTTTGCCAATGTTCCTGTAAGAAACTGCTATACAAACTCCTTCTCCTCTCCACTCCACCTCCCAGTAACTACGTCCAGTCAGACTCTCTCTACTTAGAACCTGAAACAAAAAAGTGAATCTGTCTGGATGATCAGGATAAGGCTGTTGGTGGTCTGTTAATCTAAGCATTCTGTTCCCCTTAGATAATAAAAGATTTTTGTTTGCTGTGTTTGGATCTAGACTGATTTCTTGAAAATATTTTAAGAATTCGTTTCTGGTGTTTGGTTCCGACTCTAAAACCTCCACTTTAGTGGCTGATGGTGAGATGTTTGTCCCTGTGTCTCTCAGGATACAATCTAATAAGTCTCTGAATTCTGACACAGCTGCTGTCACATCCTCAAAGTATCTTGGAGGACGAATATTGACGCTGGATGAGTGTGTAGACTCACTGAGTGCTGACAGTGAGGGGTAGTTCTGGAGAAACTGGTTGAGATCCTCTGTGTTTTGGAGCTTGTGCAGCTCAGCTTCTTTCCTCTTCAGCTCAGTGATCTCCTGCTCCAGCTTCTTTTGAAGCTCTTTGACTTCACGCACATCAGTTTCCTGCTGGGATCTGATCTGCTGCTTCACATCAGAGCTTCGTTTCTGGATGAGACGGATCAGATCAGTGAAGATCTTCTCACTGTCCTTCACTGCTTTATCAGCAGATAAATTGATGGCCTCCACCTCCTGTTGAAGCAGCTTCACATCTTTCTCTTTGTCCTGGATTCTCTGCTGGATTTGTTGTCGTCTCTCCTGGAGCTGGTCCACCAGATCATGCTTCTTCAGTCCAAAGACATTACAGTGAGCTTGTTGGTGATTCTCACAGAAGGAAACCAAACAGACGTGACAGGACTTAACAGCTTTCATCTTCCTCCCAGTGCAGACATCACAGGCTACGTCTTCAGGTCCAGCATAGCAGCGATCAGCTGCAGCAGCTTGGAGTTCAATGTTTTTAAGATCCTCAACTAAGTCTGCTAAGATTGTGTTTTTCTTTAAGACAGGTCTTCCACTAAATGTCTCCCTGCACTGTGGGCAGCTGTAGTTTCCCCTCCGACCCTCTACATCCCAGTGGTCCTTAATGCAGTCCATACAATAGCTGTGTCCACAGGGAACTGTTGCTGGATCCTTCAGTAGATCCAAACAGATGGAACAAGAAATTTTCTCCATCTGAACTCCTCTCTGAGCCATTGTACCTCTCAGGAACAGCGAGTGTGCACGTTTCTTTATCTCAGAGGTGTGAATAGTTTGAACTTTCTTCTGAAGTGTTCCCTATTGTTCAGTGGTATCTAAAGGGTTGGGCAGGCAATAAAAATTATTTGATCAAAGTGCAAAGAGCATATACTGTGTTATATGAGGAAGAAGATTGATTAGTATGACTTCAACTACAGGAATATGAGCAGTTTGAAGCACAAAATTAATTTTTAACTCATTTTATTGATGCAACCTTTGTCCCGATGGGCGTGTTTTAGTTAAAAATCCAGATTTAATAAGCAGCTGCTGTGATTTTAAAAAGTTTTAAAAGTCAGTTTTACGAAAGTAAATCTCTCCAGCTAAAAAGAGAAACCCGTTACCTTAAATTATAAAACTGCAGATAAATTTTGACCAACAACAACATACGATAACTTTTCAAACTAAGCCAAAACAGCCTGTATGTAAAAAAACAATCTAATCTAATATAATCTAATGTAATGTAATCTAACATCAACTAAAGCCAACTTTGAACCTTAAGCTCAGCTTCTGAATAATAACAACATCAGGAAGCCATTACTATGCTGCTGTTAGGATTCCAGTTTGTGTAGGATGTTTTTTGTGTTTTCCTCTTTCCACCACCAGGCGGTGCCCTGTCCTCGTTTGGCCTCCCGGAGGACTCTTAAGCTGCTGACTGCCACTACATCGACGCCACGACCTTAATTTCCGGAGGGAGTCTTCCCAAGGGATCAATAAAGTCCTGTCTAAGTCTAAGTCTAAGTGTGAGTTTTTGCCAGTTTTGGGTACTCTAGCCAAACTGAGTTTTGCTGAGTCAAACTGAGTTTTTGTCAACCTGAGTCTTAACTTTGTGTTTTTGTCTTTGCCTCTTGGCAGGAAGTCATCCTGCATTCTGGATGTTTGGGACCTTCTCCCCCTGGAAGGATCGTCTGAGCTGGGGATTCAAACTGGAGGTTTGGATCTTCTTTTCCTCAAAGGATTGTTTGAGCTTCACACTGAGCAGGGGCTTCATCTCCACAAGAAACCGTTCAAGTACCATAGTCAGCTCCTCCGTTCCTCAAGGAAACACCTCAACCTGGGTAAACCCTGTCCGCCCTCCAACGAGAAAGTCAATAACTGGAACAACCCACACCGACTGGATTCAGAGATCGACACCTTTTCTGGAAACGTGAGTCCTGTTGCCTTAATTCCCTTGTGCAAATCGAAGCTCAAATTTCCCACTGAGCCTGAACTAACCACAGGAACTTCCCCTTCACTTTTCAGTCCCGGTTCGCCAGTGTTCAGAGCAGCACTGGACCCTTCTGTACCAGTTCTCAATAAACCTGTTAAACCTTCCCCTGGTCTCTCTGTTTGGTTTTCTGCATCTGGGTCAGATCTTTGCTTAAAATAATTACAATTTTATTTTAACCCATGGTCTTTTGTGCTATTTTATACAGTAAACAGTTTATCAGTCAGGTAATATCCAGCCTCCTTTGAGTAAAATTTCAACAGAGACATTTTTCTTCGGTTGGTGATTAATAACTCTGCTGATAACCATAGTGTAAATTAGTAAATCAGTTTAGAGGACTGGATTTTAAACAGGTGATCTAAAATATTTATTAAATATATCCATAATCTTCTGGGAAAATATCACAACATATAGGTCTTCTGTCTCCCTTCTGCCTTCTCCCCTCACATCTATAAACCATAAATCAATTAGCCCTAGTCTATTTGTTGCGTGCTCACACTCTTTGAAACTCGTCTATAACTCTTCACTGGTTTCTTTTGTGAACTACCTGATATTTTCCCAGTCCTGCTACCAAGTGGATTCTTGTGTTTCTTGTAAGTTATGTTGTTTTGCAGAAATTTTCAAGACATTACCTGCTCTGCATTGAGGTCGAGACAAGATGGACAGAAGGGAGCTAGAACCGAGAAGGATCAAGCTGACTCACCACCACCAGAGCAGAGGAACTCAGCTGCTTGAATTTTGCAGCAGGAAAAAGAAATGATAAAGCTTTAAAGGGAGGAACTTGGAGGTTGTTTCCATATTGAATACAAATACTTACATCACTGGTTCCCTTTCAGGAAAATTCGAAGTAAGTTCCACTGCTAAGCTCTCTTTAGCCTTGACTTTACTCTAGATTATACAAAAACAGATAATTGTCAGGTACTGATAAGGTAAATATTAGTTCCTTAGTAACTACTTAATATCATGCTTGACTTAAAGGATTACGGATGTTGGGTGCTGGTGTCTGCTTTTTCCTCTAGGTGGAGCCATTAGGCTGCAGTCTGTTTGGAGGGCAGTTTCTGCACACCTTCATGCAATAAGCTTCATCTTCTCCAGTGTAAGAGGAGCAGTCGGCTGGCTCTCCAGTGCCTGAGTGTTTATCACTACTGGTTTATGAGACTGTTTATGAGAGAAGCTTCCTCCAAGTAACTCACTTCCTGAACCGAACCCAAAACAAAACCTCCACTGAATATACTCCTAAAAAGAAATCTCCCTATCCGGCAAGTTACCGCTCTTTCTCTCTCTGCCAACAACCTGGAACGGCCTACCTGCCCTCCAATGACTCGCCCACCACCCACTCGATCACCGAGAAAACCTCCAGCCCCCACCTTCATTCCTACCTACTTATTCAGTAAGCTCCTGCCTAAATCAAGTTCCCAGCCTGAGTCTAAACTTTCCGCTAACCTCTCCCCTTCTCTGACTTCAGTTCAAGAACAATCCAGCTCATGTAGCTCCTCCATAGCAATATTCATTCTTTCTCGTTTTTTTTTTACTATCAGTTTAAAAGGGAAAATAAAACCTTTTGATATGAATTCATCCACCTCTTTGTGTGTTCTATGTATACAATCAAACGCCTTGCCACAAACATGACAGCGTAAAATAATAGCTAGCTAATAATTTGGCATTGAGTAAAGTATAGGCTGTAACTTCATAGGCTTAGGGTTTATACAAAACCAACACTGAGAATTTCTACTCTAATTTTGCAGTAATGAGCCAGTAGTCCTCTAATAAGTACTAGTTAACTACTCTTTAGTTCTTTATAAGTTTCCCTTTAGTTTCCTTGGTAACTACCTATTAGCCCTTGATTAGTTACTCTATATTTCTGAGGCAATCATGCAGTCATGGCCATAGGGAGGAACAGGAGTATTCCAGAAGCATCGCTTTGGGATTGGCCTGTATCTCTCTTTCTCTCTCTCTTTTTTTTATAAATGTCTGCCAGTGGAATGGCTGCGCGCCTAGGCTAGGCCACGTAGGCCAGTAGCATATGAGGATGGAAAGACGATTGGTTTCTTTCAATTAACACCCACCCAAATAATCTCTATCATCCACACAGACAGCAGCGTGTGGAGGAAGGGATGTGTTAAAAAAGAAAGGCGATGAAAGAGGACGGTGCCAAATAGAGAAAAGTAACAGATTTATTGGAACTACAGTGTTATTCTATTAATGGATTGTGTTGTTGAATTTTTCTGTCTGTTGCTGACTTGCAGTGACGTATCCCAGTTCAAACATAAAAGTTTGTTTATTCCAACCTTGGATTTGCTGTAGGTTGGGGTTCGTTATTATTCCCTGGGATGATGATTTGCCATTGAAGCATATGACATGATAGGGGTTGGCCTTTGGGCAAGTGGCTTTCACATTTCATTTGCCCAGAAACTATTTTTACTTGCCCAGTATAATGTTTGATAAATAAAGTTACTAATATTCATTGTTGTATATATATATCAATGAAACCAATTGAAATCAATTTTTAAATGTTTTTTGTAACTGAGTACTTTTTAATTTTCCAGGTTCCTGGTGTGTTTATGCATGCGTCAGATAATGAACTCAAGCCTACATTAGCGTGTTAACATGCTTTTCAATCCTTCCTGCACATTCTATTCAAACTAAACTTTGCTTTAAACTGTTGTGTGCTTGGAAAAATATAAATTGTAATGTTAAAAATAAAAAAAAAACTTGACAGGTTAAAAACTTAAGATAAATCACAAGACAGAAGTCAATGTCACAAATGAATGACTTTTATTTTAGAGTCACGGTATGTTTATACAAGATAATACTATTAATATAATGTGACTTTTCTAGAGAATCGTTATACATAGTTATTTTATACAGGGTTTCCACATTCTTACATAATTTCAGAATTCCCTGACTTTTAACTGACTCAGGATTAGTTTTCCCTGACAAAATAAATGCAGCAACAAGACAATAATAATAACATAGCAGCATACCAATTTAACATGTTTAGTTCTATAACATTTAAAGGCACCTCTCCAATGTCTAAGAGAAAAAATGTAATGAACATTTTTTAATGTATGACCTGCATCACTGTACAGAAGACTGCCATATGATAGAAATATTTACACTCTGCGCATGGCATACAATTATGCTAATTTTCCTAATCCCTGACCGATCATTTTTAATCTAGGGTTATCTGGGTGGAGGGTAAAATGGGTGGAGGGTAAAATAGGTGGTGGGTGTGTTACTGTACTGCCATCTGGCGGAAAATCTCGCGGTTTTTCAAATCACGCGAGAATTTGTACAAAACAACAAAAAATGGTGCCGGCAACCTTTGTTGGCCTTTTTTTAAGCGAATGTAGTAATGAAGTAATTTTGAGTGATAAATAATTTTTTTTTGCAGTCATTGCATTTGCCCGCCGGGCAAGTGCAATGATTGCAAAAAAAATGTGTACTCTCCCGACAATAAAAACTACTTACCCCTGGCGATCAGGTGATGGTTAACATCGAGCCCTGCATGATATGACTATGTATAGCTCTAACCTTTGCACTACTTATTATGTTAAATCTCTATTATCTTAGCACTATCGCAATTACAGCGGTAAAATTACCATATTTATATTTCAACCTTAGAAATTAGACTAGGTCCTATATATCAGTGTTTACCAACCCTTTTTGACTTGTTTACACAACGTAAATATGGTGCCTGGAAGTTTGTAGGGAATTGAAATAGATACAAAATAAAAACATATAATAAACCTGTATTTCTAAAACTGGAGCTGCTCTGAGTAACTCCCCTATAATCACATTTAAATTTGTTGAATCATGAACAAAATACAGAACATTTTTAGTTAGACTGACTTAATTAGTTTTACTTTGTTTTCATCAAGACACCTGAGCTGCTTTGGTGAGCTGTGATAGCTCAGTGTGAAAAACAACTGATCCCAGGCTGTTCTCTACATCCAGTCTGTTCCTCTGCTTACTTTGGATGTGTGTCACAGCTGAAGGTGAACTCAGACATAAAAGAAAAACTTACTTTTTGGTTGATAAAAGCTTGTTTAATATTTCACTTGGGTCCTCAGAAAGCAAAACAGATCCCAGCCCTATTTTATTTTATTTTACTACCTAAGAATCAGTCATGGCAGTCATTCATGTAACCAGGTCACATTGGCTGATTAAATGACTGATTCCTGGCCTGAAAAAATCTCCCTGGTTACTTAGCAGTTAATGCAGTTTTGTGAACGTTATTGTGAAGTGTTACCCAGTGTTGTATGTTTTTATTGTTTAGATTTTCAATAAAACTAATTCATGACATATTGACTACACACATAGTAAAACATATAACATAAGTAGGAACGTAAAAACTCTATAGCTACTAAGTGAATCCATTGTCTTAAAAAAGTTTTAGTCATGCAAATGATTATGCAATGTCTTTTTTTTAATTAAAGAACAGAAAATATTTGTGCATGCATTTGGAACAAGGCATCAAAGTATTTCCATTGTATTCAGTTTGTACCAACAAAAGATCTCTTTTCTCAGATGATTGGGTTGACAATCTTGCCGATAAAAAGAATGTTTTCTGCGTTTCTCTCTGTGATGATCACCATGAAAGGGCGGTTGAACTTCAACTCTGGGATGGGGCCAAGCCTACAGCATAAATTATAGCTTATAATACCAGTAACTGCTCCAGCATAGACTCCAACCTCATTTACGTCCAGTGTGGCTTGGTGCACAACCTTTACGGTGCAATTAAAGCAGACTGAGTTGATTGTGTTAAGATAACATAAGCAAGGACCTTTCCTTCATATTTTCCCATCTTACCTCCGAAACGAGCAGGTTCTTTTCCTCTGCAAGGCCACTCAGATTCGCCCGAACCCCAAACACATCTGTTATTCCCATCCCTTTCAGCACGTCATTCAACTTGGAGGAGGTTTTGATAGAAAACTTGGGAACAAAGATGTTCCATAACCTAAAAAAAATAATAATAATAATATAAGAACCTTCAATACTTATCAACCAAGACATAATAAAAAACAACCTGATACTTAATGTAGAATCTGTTCACCCTAATTTCATCGACTTCATCCACTTATTGACATGCGCAGGGCTGATAATGTTCTCCAGCATTGTCATATTGTCAGGTAAAAGCAGCAGCATGGAGTAGAGGTTCCTGAGGGGCAGGTGGAGAACTGATGTGTGGATTTCCTGGTCGATATAAGTCCTAACATCTTTTTCCATTGTCATCATCTGGACCCTAACCTGGTTAATGATAGATGAACAGTTATGTAGATGTATAATAAAAACAGGATGACTCAGATCTGCTCAGCATGTTCAGCTGTGTGACTGAACCTTTTTGTTTTCTTCCACATTGAAATCATCTTCTCTGGTAAGGCGACGCCTGAACGGAGTTTCCCATTCTCCTGTTTGAACAGAGAGAGGAGATTTTATGAATTACTAAAAGCATAACTCAATGAAAGCGAGAGGTCAGGGAACTCATAGGTTGAGGCCTTTTACCTTTGTAGTCGATGTAGCTGAGAAGGTACATAACTGTGTTTGGCTCCAGGCTTTCTACCAGCTTGTTTATCTTCCCGTTAGTCTTATCAGATACATACTGATTGATGGTATTGGCGGCCTCTGTAGAATTGAGAAAGTCAACACTGAAGCCGTCTGCAGAATAGGACTGCTTCAGGACATCCAGAAACTCCGGCTTTGCCTTGAAGAGTTTGTCCACAAACACAGCCGAGCCTTTTGTGAGGTCATTATGAGCTGCTGTGTTTGCAAGGAGCGTACGAAAGGCCTGGTCTACATCTGTCTGAGCAAGCTGGGAGCTGCTGTAGCCCAGAGCACTGAATAGCTGCTGGTGGGTCTCCCCCCGCGCCCCCACAGACAGAGCAGCTAAGGCAGCAGAGATGCTAGCTGGAGAGAAGAAGATGTTTTTGCCTTGAGAGTCAGAATGATCTGATAACTTCTTGTACAGACGGAAGGCAAAGTCCTTGTTTGCTGAGGTCACCAGAGAGAGGTTGTTGTCACTGTCATCTGCAGCGTTGTCTTGCGCTTCCACACTAGAGACTGCCATTTTTTCGGGAATCCCACGGGTCACGTGATTCCCATGGGACGGGAGTCAGTATTAGTAACGATCACGTGATTGGGACGGTACAGGATTAAACATTAACAGGAGCAGACGGGAGCGGGAGCAAACCAATAATAACTAAAAAAAAAACTAGGATCGATGCCAAAAAATAAAATAAAATAGAAAGAAAAAAAATCCGGCACTGGCGCGCCGCCGCCATTTTGTAGTTTTTTTCCTCGAAGCCTACACTATAATGCGAGTCCAAAAAACTACACGACCCAAAAACCTACAGTGCTTCCGCTCTGGGTTTTTCACCAGCGCTCAAAAAACAAAAAACAAAAAAAAAAAAACAAGAATGGGAGTGGCGCAGGAGCGGGACTCATTCTGAATGAGAGTGGGATGGGAGTGGGAGTATATTTATTATTATTATTTACTGATTGACAAAAGCATGGTGGAATCTATAAACCTCTTCATCTGGTTATACAGATGAAGATGTAGATTTCAGATAGATTTCAGGCTCTAAATTCATTTGGTTTTTTTTTAATAGTATTTCATACAGAGAGCCTTCATCAATAGAGTTTTTTTTTATTGTATGACAGATCTCTTTAAATATTAAATAAAATAAACAAAACTTGTAAATTCTGATTCTTTGAAGAAAATATCCCCCATAATATATTATGAGAGATAAAAATTGAATTAATTAACTAATTTTTTCTTTTTATGAAAAATAAATGTATCTTCTAAAAAAAACAAAAAAAAAACAATCACATTTTAACCCATACCTTAATAATCAACACCGTTTTCTGTACATTTTTATCAACTTACCCTTTTTCTGGCTGCAGCTCAGTTTGTCCCAGCTAACACAGGCTGGTTGGAGAAAGAGTCTGTTTATATCGTAATCAGATCAACTTTGATTTGGTTTATTTTCTGTCCAAACTTCATATTTGTTTTACATCTGAGCAGGGAATCAGACGCTGAGCAAACATGGCATCAAGGTCTGCAGCTGATTCACTAAAAACTATAAAACAAGTGAATGACTAAATTTAATGTTTATTTGAATCTTCTAATCACCGTTTTAAGGATTGTTCAGTAAAAATGAATCTTTAAAATATTGAATGCGTGTGTGAATGTGAAGAATATGTGTGTGTTTTAGTTTTGAGGAGAGGGGCGTATGTAAAATGGGAGTTATGTGATGTCTGGCAGACAATGAGTTAAAGTGAAGCTAAGATTAGCAGGTTAGTTATAACAGTATTCAGGCAAAGAAGTAACCCTACTGGGTAAGATGGCCATTCTCTCCATTATACATTTCCTTTAGCTTTTTTCTTGGTGCTAGGTCATGTCTTTTAGTCAGCCTATCATGTTCTCTGTTTAGATTTCTTTATAAGAAAACAAGAACACCCATTCCAGACTACAGTTGAAAAGAAGAGGATCAGTGATTCACCTTAGGTTGCACTCGTAGCTCTCCTTTTAATTTAATCTACATGTAAAAAAAAAAAAAAAAAAACTCAGATTAGCTCTTAATAACCCAAAGTTAAAAAAGAATTCACGTTCTAATAAATACTTAAAAGTAATACAAAGAAGTTGCATTGTTTGTTTCTCAGTTTTTTTTAAGAAATTGCCTATTAAATTGAAAATACAATATTGGGGTCAAGGAAATAATTGTCATCTTTGTTCTGGAGAACATTTATAGTATTTCAATAAACATTACTTATTGTGGAACACCCAGTACATCGCTATTATAGGAAAACTGCTTTGTTATCTGTGAAACAGAGAGGAACTAATCAGGAACTAATGTGTAGTTTCACTTTAATTAAGGGTACAGAAAAACATTAGTTAATTGTCAGATTAAGTACTGATTGGTTAGTCGCTACCTACTTGATATAATGGTTTACTTTACTTTAGGCTATACAAAAACATTGCTTAATAGCTGACGAAAATGGATGATAAAACAGGTCAGGGAGACAAATGGATGGACACAATTAAAAATAAATAAAACTGTGCATAAATATTTGTGCTGATAAAAACAAAAAGTAAGAAAGAAGTCCTGGTTAGAGTACTGTTAAGAATTCGAGATAAAAATGAAGTGATTAGTATGTATGATGAAGATCTTCTGTTCTGTAGGATTCATCTGAGTTCTACTTTCTTGGCAGATTGGCAAATATGTTTTTCTTCATTTTAATAGACAAAAGAGACCATAGGAAATCGCTGTGAACAGGGTTCGAACCTGTGCGGGGAAACCCCACAACGCCTTAACCTCTCGGCCATCACAACCAGTGTTGAAGTTAAATCTTAGTTATTAGATGGTGTGATAAAACAGGTTAGGGAGTTGAACTAGAAGGATGTAATGATTTGAAACAAAATTAGAGCTCATGATATAAATACATCAAAATTGAACCCTTCTCACAACATACACTGTTTTTTTTCTGATGCAGGATGGAAGTGAAGTTGTATCACCTCTTAACAAACATTTAAAACAGTCATAATTATGCAACATCAGCTGAAGGTGCTACAATAGACATAGACAGCAAACAGAGATTTTTCTATATTTTTGTATCTATATGTTGTAGCTTTAACGGTCTTTATTTTTTTTTATGTCAATTTTATTTTTATTAAACTTTTTCTTGCAAAGCAGAAGCCGCTGGAGCCGCGGCAAACAAAGCACAGATAGTAGATAGTGCTTAACAAATACAGACATCCAGGCCTAACAAAATAAACAACATACACAGAACAAAGAAATAAATATGGCATGGGAGCTGCCTCAGAGCTCGTCTGCCTGGCTGTGTGTTTCCTGGACGGGGCCGCCTTTTATAGCTGCTTTTTGTGTCTCTGCTTCTGTCTCCTTGAACCCCAGTCAGCCTCAGCAGATGGCCGCTCACACTGAACCTGGTTCTGCTGGAGGTTTCTTCCTGTTAAAAGGGAGTATTTCCTCTCCACTGTCGCTACAAGCATGCTTAGTGTGAGGGATTGTATTTGAATCAATGAGTCAATGCAATCAACTGGTTTTCCTTAGATAGAAAACTTTGTATCAATTTGACTGTATGATCTGGTTGAACTGTAAAGTTCCTCGAGATGACATGTGTTGTGAATTTGGCGCTATATAAATAAACTGAATTGAATTGAATTAAAATGAAACAAAGAAAAGAAAAAGAGGGAAACAAAACAACAAGTAATCAGGGAGAGCAAAATATATATGTATATATAGTATCCACACAAATATGATAGCTTGTCACATTATAACTCTGGGTCTTTTTTCCAGGCCAGGTCCATAAGATCCCTACGAGATGTGGTGACATCAAGGTAGTCCAGAAAAGGTTCCAGGTCCAATAGAATACAAAGCGTTTGTCTTTTAATGCCATAGAAAAAGCCTCAAATGGAATGATACCAGTCACAGTTTGTTTACACTGGTTTAGAGTGGGGGTTTTGTCAGTAATCCACAAGGCCAAGATACATTTCCAGGCGCAGTGTAGCAGAATGTGTTAAAGGTCTCTGTGGCGAAAACCAGCTGGCAGGTCGTCCTCAAGTCCTAATAGGCAAGTCCTTGAGGTATATAATAAATTCAGCAAGGGGATTTTATCCAAAGAGGCAGATTCACAACCAAGCCAAACAGAATCGGGGTCACCTATAAACCATTCTAAAAGAATTTTAAATGGTGCCACGCACAAATAATATAACAGGAAAGGGCGGCTAAGCCACCATTCTTAATAGGTAGGCAAAGGAAGCTATATCTCAACCTGGGTCTTTTTCTACACCAGGTACAGGATACAATAGCACTATTGAATGCTGCAAGAACCTTCTTTGATAACATAATTGGCAGCATCTGAAAGTAATACAAAAGGCATGGGAGAATGTTCATTTTGATCAAATCAATTCAACCTAGAAGGGACAGAGGCAGTTGACACCATCTATATATGTTTTATAGTTTGCATGAGAGGGGAAATATTTAATTTATACAGGTCTTTTAAGCATGGCGAAACTCTTATACCTAGATATAGAAACCCTGCTGGAGACCAGCGGAACGGCTGTGAGATATTTGGGTTTAATGTATGTGAATGACATAGGGGCATGGCTTCACTTTTGGAAAAGTTTATTTTGTACCCTGAAAAGTTGCCAAAATTGTGAATTAGCCGAGTTAATATAGGGATAGAATGTGTAGGGGAGCCCAAAAAAATCAGAACATCATCAGCATTAAGTAAGATTTTATACTCCTGATTATTCAAAGAAATGAATCTAATACTAGTATCTTGTCTCATGGCGGCAGCTAGAGATTCCATAGCTTGTGCAAATAATACAGGTCTCAGGGGACAGCCCTGCTGTGTACCCCTTTCAATTGTAAAATTACCAGACCAGTCAGTTTGTAATTACAGCTGATAATGGTGATGTATGTAGGATCTGAATCCATTTAATAAAACCCTCACCTAGGCCGAATTCCTGGAGTGTGAAAAATAAGTAAGGCCTCTCAACCCTGTCAAATGCCTTCTCTGCATCAAGAGAAATAACTAGGTCTGTATTGTACAGGAAAGAATGCTGAATAATGTTAAGCAGGCGTCTCACATTATGTGATAAGAAAGCCTTCCCCGAATGAAACCAGTCTGATCATTCCTAATAATAGAGGGGAGAACATTTTCCAGACGTGAGGCTAGAACCTTTGCAAGCAGCTTCAGATGCAAATTTAGAACCGATATAGGTCTGTACAAAGAGCACTCTGCAGGTTCTTTCCCCTTTTTTAGTACTAAAGAAATATTAGCCTCCATAAGAGATGGTGGGAGGGCCCCAGCTGCAAAAGAGGAAACATTTCCAGTAAAGGGTTGACTAGGACAACAGTAAACTTTTTATTATAAAATTCTGCATTAAATCCATCAGGACCTGGAGCTTTGTTGTTAGGGAGTTGCTGAATTTGATTCTTAATTTCATTCAGAGATAGTGGCTTATACAGGTCGTCCCTCTGTTCTCTAGTAATTTTTGGTAAATTCAACTTCGTGAAAAAGTTAAACATATCCTGCTATGAGAGTGGGTTCAGCTGAGAGAAATATAACTGTTTGTAAAACGTTTGAAAAGAGTCGTTAATTATTTTATTATCATAGTTACACATACCAGCTGAATCTCTGATGTGTGAAATATTCTGTGTTGGAGCCTTATTTCGGAGAATATTGGCCAAATATCGATTAGGTTTGTTAGCAAACCCATACTGTACACCCTTTGCCTCATAAAGAACATTGATATTTCCGCCTTCTTTGTGAGTAAACTCTCTAAAGCTGTTTTAACCACTTCAAAGTCAATTCTTAGTTCTTCAGATGGAGATAAATTGTATTTAGACTGAAGCTCATGCAGCTGAAGTTCAAGTTTCCTTTGCTCTTTCCTATTGTTCTTTTTAAGTCTAGCAGTGTAAGATATAATCAGACCACAGATATAGGCTTTCATGATATCCCATAGAAGGCCAGGGGAAACATCAGGACTCTTGTTCTCTTTAAAAAAATAGTCAAATTGTTCTTTCAAATATTTCTCAAAGTTAGGATCAAGATTCAAGAAGCTGCTGTATCTCCATGGTCGGCTTTGACATGTTGGATTCACATTATTTAACCTTATGTAGATGGGGGCATGATCTGAAACAACAATGTCACCAATAGTGCAGCTTTCAACGTTACCTAGTGGAATTTTAGGGGTGAGAACAAAGTCAATTCTACTACTTGATTTGTGTACACTGGAGTGAAATGTAAATGCTTTATCATTAGGGTGTAAAACCCACCAGGTGTCAACAAGACCAAGTTCACTGCATGTGTCTGATATAGCCTTAGCTTTGCTTGAAATTGAGTTCCGTGTGATTTGTCCATCACCGGAGATAAATAGCAATTAAAGTCTCCAGCTATGACAGTATTCTCCCCGATCCAATCAGCAAATGAGGAGAACACTTGCGAGATGAAGTCATTTGACTGCACTGGGGGGAAGTAAATATTCAAAAGTGAGGTCCATTGGCCGTGGAGCCGGCCCTTTAACATAATATATAGACCAGATTTATCAGCCATAGTTTGGATATAGGTAAATTCTTATTTATTAGAATGGCAACACCTCTGCTCTTACTAGTAAAGGATCAACTGAACACCTGCCCGACCCAGTCACGCTTTAACTTCAAATGCTCACTTGGAGTGAGGTGTGTTTCTAACAGGAGGGCTATATGAATATGTTCCTTTTTCAGAAAACTTAAAATCTTTTTACGCTTAATAGGATTATGTATGCCCCTCACATTCCAACTGCACAATTTAAGTGCAAAAACAAATTTTTATCACTCAAAATTACTTTAAAATCAACGACATTCGCTGAAAACGACCCACAAGCGTTGCCGGCGCCATCTTTGTTGTTTTGTACACATTCTCTTGTGATTTGAAAAAGCCGCGTGATTTTCCGCTAGATGGGGTGATTCAGGTCTTGGGGAGAGAATTCTGCAGAGCAGCAGCTGGATGATGAATTCAGGCCCCGTCCACACGAAGTCAAAACGAACATGAAACGCTGATATTTTCCAAAACGGTTGCCGTAATGTGATCGTCCACACGAATGCATGAAAACGCTGCAAAATGTATGCCAGGCCTGTAAGTGGCGCTGTGGTGCCAAAGCAAAAATAGGCGACGAAATGTTGGGCATGCGCACTAATATTTATACATGGTTGCCCTGCGGGTCCATTTTCGTGGTTCAGTCAAATTCAGGTGCTGAACTATGTCGTCGATATTGCTCTGTTCTTCCTGGAGATATTCCAGAAGAAGAAGATTCTGTTGTAAGCCCGACAGCAGGGTGAGTAGCATGAGCAGCAACCATTCAACACAGTACGGCGCCATTGTTGTTGTGATACTGTGTCGCGCATGCGTGTTTAGAGGCGACGCTATGACGCATGCGTGTAAAAAAAAAAATGCGGTTAGAGCGTAAAGATGGAAACGCGAAAACGGCGTTTCAAAATCTTCCCACTCTGAAGGCTGAATAAAAAAAAGATCGTTTACAGACCCCCAAAACGCCGGCTTCGTGTGGATGAGAGGCTGGTTTGGTGAAAAATTTGTGCGTTTAGGCCAGGGTTCGTCTTCGTGTGGACGGGGCCTTAATCTATACTATTATACACCCTAGATTAAAAATGATCAGTCAGGGATTAGGAAAATAATAATAATAATTGTATGCGCACAGCGTAAATATTTCTATCATATGGCAGTCTTCTGTACAGTGGTCATACATTAAAAAATATTCATAAAATTTTTTTCTCTTAGACATTGGAGTGGTGCATTTAAATGTTATAGAGTTAAACATGTTAAATTGGTGAGTAGTAGTAGTGTAAGTTTTTAACCTGTCAAGTTTTTTTTAGATTTTTAACATTACAATTTATATTTTTCAAAGCACACAATAGTTTAAAGCAAAGTTTAGTTCGAAAAGAATGTGCAGGAAGGATTGAAAAGCATGTTAACACGGTAATGTAGGCTTGAGTTCATTATCTGACGCATGCATATACACACCAGGAACCTGGAAACTTACTGAATTACAAAAAAAACATTTAAAAAGCAAACATGTTTCATTGATATATATACAAAAATGAATATTAGGAACTATATTTATCAAACATTATATTGGGCAAGTAAAAATTG
Source organism: Cyprinodon diabolis (assembly GCA_030533445.1). Taxonomy (NCBI): domain Eukaryota; kingdom Metazoa; phylum Chordata; class Actinopteri; order Cyprinodontiformes; family Cyprinodontidae; genus Cyprinodon; species Cyprinodon diabolis. The sequence goes on along the minus strand of CM060075.1, from coordinate 39,654,522 downwards.
TTTCCGGGCAAATGAAATGTGAAAGCCACTTGCCCAAATCCTCAACATCAACCCCTGAACGGTGTTGTGGAGATTGGAGGATGATTCTCAGTCAGCTGTGGTAATGGTGAAGGATCCTTCGTGCTGTGACACTTTACCCAGAAAAGCAGCCACTTCTATGGGATGTTTAAAGACCCTTTCTTGTCTGTTGTACTTGATCCGTAGGATGGCCTGATACAGCATGGCGAAGACGATCCCTCTCTCTTTCAGCTGTTCCCTTCACTGTGAAAAATTCCTTCAAATTCCAATTGAACGGCTGCAGAGAAATCCTCAAATATCATGATTTTGACGCCGTTATACATCAGGGTCTGTGCTTTACGTGCCTCCTGCATTATCCAAACTTTGTCTTGGAAATTGTGGAGCTTTATGATAACAGCCCGGGGGCGCTGGTCGGGCGGAGGCTGGTGTCCGCGGGCGCGGTGGCAGCGATCCACTTTAATGGATCCCCCTTTGAAGCTGGTTTTCAGGATCTCTGGTAGCCAGGCCTTAAAGAAAGCAACCGGGTCAGTACCCACGCTGCCTTCAGGGAGCCCGACGATACGTATGTTGCACCTCCGACACCTGTTTTCTAACTCGTCGATCTTCTCCATAGCTGCGTCCTCCTTACACTCGATGTCGGAAAGTTTAGTGGTGTGGTTTGCAACAGCGTCCTCAGTGCTCGTAATGCGGTCTTCGGCCTCTGTAAAGCGGGCATCCAGGGCTGTGATTTTAGACGAACATTCCTTGAGTTTATTCTGAACCGGGTCTATCTTCTTATCAAAGGAGGCCTCTACACCTTTGAACACTTCAGCAGTTACTCTTCCTACGAAACTGTCTACATCAAGATGACCCAAAAGCGGTCGCGTGTCGTCCTCCATGTTAGCTTGGCTGCTAGATAGCGAGTTTGGTGACTGAACATCTAATACAGGGGGTTTCGTGAGCAGGTTAAGTATGTTTTGCCTAGAAGGCACTCTCTTAGGTCTAGGCATTGAAGACAGTCCACTGAAACCACAGAGTTCCGCAGAAAAATGGTCAGAAGGATACCGAGCTGTGGGAGCACAAGCAATGAGCTGCTTACTCCGCCATTTGCGTCACATAACCCCAATGGTCTTTATTTTAATGGTTAGCCAAAAATTTTAACTGCATAAAATATTTGTGCAGATAAAAAGCAAAAAGCAACTAAGATGTCGTTGAGTAATGTAAAGAATTAAAGAATGCTGCTGTGAAACAATTTAATTTGATTAGAGTATGTAGGTATCATCTAGACCTCTGAAAAAATAATACAGGATATATTTTTTCAGGATATATTTTTTCATTTATTCATAATCTACGGTGTAGATTATGAATAAATGATTAACTAGAACTGGAGCTGTAGTTAATTATTTAACTTATTCAAAATCGCACTGGATCGGCTGTTAAAATCCAATGATTCCCGCCAATTTAGTGACCTCGGCTAGGCTATCAGCCGAGCTATTAATTACCAGTCAAAGAACTATTTATCTCTGTTTATTCAAACTGTCACCAAAAGAGGTTGGATCTAGCCTGAGTGATAAACCATTCGTATATGAAACACAAACGACTGCAAGTTAAGCAATGATGTCTTTATTCTAGTAATTGAAGATTACAGAAATCTAACTTCAATGATAAACACTACATGCTATTAGAAAAGCCAGTGTGTGTGTGTGTGTGTGTGTGTGAATGACCCCCCTTGCATATGATGAAATGGAGGGGGGCAGCAGCTTGTTAACAATAGGTGGCGATCCTCAACCACGTGGTCACACACAGTTAAACGGAGGCAGATACTCTATGGAGAGCAAACCTCCACCATTTGATCACACACAGTTAAACGGAGGCAGATTAGGTCTCAGCTCTGCGCGGTTCCTTCTCAAATCAGGTCGATTCTCTGAGTAATTTTAGATCAGTCTGATGCAACAGCAGAGGAATTTGATGGGATTTTAAATTAAGGGAGTTACTTACAGCTATCGAACGAGGGCGTCCCCTCGCAGACAGACCGTGACTGTGACCTTGACAGACCGCGCAGGTCTTAAAAAAGGGAGAAAAGTCCACACAGCGCGCTGCCTCAGAGACTCCGTTTCTGAGGGAGAAAAAGAGAAGAGGAGGGCTTGATATATGATTCACCGAATTGATTTGGTCCCATTGTGGCAATATATCCCAACACCTCTTCTACTATTGTGTGGAAAGGACTTTCTTTTCTTTGATTTGAGAAGGATTCTTATGAGTTCCTCTTTTTTTGGCAAATTAGTTCTACTTCATTTTAATAGACAAAAGAGCCCACAGGAAATCGCTGTGAACAGGGTTCAAACCTGTGTGGGGAAAATGTGAAGAACTCAATAACCTGTGCTTTTATCTAAATAATGCCTTAAAAATTAAGGTTTTTGGAAATGTTTATTTGTATGGCAATGTCTTTGAAAATGTATGCATATTTATTTATTTTCACAATGAATCCCTGTGATTTCTTTATTCTTTTAGATTTATATTTAGTGTTTTTTTTCAGGTCCCTTGATTAACTGTTATTTAATGTACACTGCTCAAAAAACTTAAAGGAACACTTTGAAAACACATCAGATCTCAATGGGGGAAAAAAATGCTGTTTATTTACACTGATATGGACTGGGTGATGTGTTAGGAACAAAAGGATGCCACATAATATGATGGAAATTGAAATTATCAACTTACAGAGGGCTGAATTTAAAGACACCCCAAAAATTACAGTGAAACACTGATGCAGCAGGCTAGTTCATTTCACTGAAATTTCATGGCAGCAACTCAAAATGGTATTCAGTAATTTGAATCGTCCCCACGTCTATGTATGCATGCCTGACAATGTCAGGGCATGCTCCTGATAAGACGACGGATGGCTTCCTGGGGTATCTCCTACCAGATCTGGAGCAGGGCATCACTGAGCTCCTGAACAGTCTGAGGTGCAGCCTGGCGGCGTCGGATGGATCGAAACAGAATGTCCCAGAGGTGTTCTTTGGATTTCGGTCAGGCGAGCGTGGGGGCCAATCAATGGTATCAATTCCTTCATCCTCCAGGAACTGCCTGCATACTCTCGCCACATGAGGCCGGGCATTGTCGTGCACCAGGAGGAACCCAGTACCCACTGCACCAGCATAGGGTCTGACAATGGGTGCAAGAATTTCATCCCGATACCTAATGGCAGTCAGGGTGCCGTTTTCTAGCCTGTATAGGTCTGTATGTCCCTCCATCTATATTGCCTCCCCATCACTGACCCACCACCAAACCGGTCATGCTGAACGATGTTACAGGCAACACAACGTTCTCCACTGCTTCTCCAGACCCTTTCACGTCTGCCACATGTGCTCAGGGCGAACTTGCTCTCATCTGTAAAAAGCACAAGGCACCAGGGGGGGATTTGCCAATTTCAGTGTTCTGTGGCAAATGCCAATCAAGCTCCACGGTGCCGGGCAGTGAGCACAGGGCCCACTAGAGGACATCGGGCCCTCAGGCCACCCTCGTGAAGTCTGTCTCTGATTGTTTGGTCAAAGACATTCACACCACTGGCCTGCTTGAGGTCATTTTGTAGGGCTCTGGCAGTGCTCCTCCTGCTCCTCCTTGCACAAAGGAGCAGATACCGGTCCTGCTGATGGGTTGTAGACCTTCTATGGCCTTGTCCAGCTCTCCTGGAGTAACTGCCTGTCTCCTGGAATCTCTTCCATGCTTACATATTTATATGCCATCCTGGAGGAGTTGGACTGCCTATGCAACCTCTGTAGGGTCCAGGTAGCGCCTCATGCTAACAATAGTGACAGTGACCCTAGCCAAATGCAAAACAGGTGAAAAAGATTTAGAAAAGATGAGGAGGGGAAGAAATGTCAGTGTCCTCCACCTCTAAAACCATTCCTGTTTTGATAACACCAAAGCAACTGAAACTGATTAACAACCCCCTCTGCTACTTACCTGAACAAATCAATATCCCAGAAATTTTATTAACTTGATAATATACTCTAAATACAAAGTGGTTATTTTGAGTAGTGTATTTAATAAAGTAAAGGACCGCTTTTGGTTTCACAGTCTTTTACTGTCTACTGATGAAGCACTTGGCCACATGGTGCACTGAAAATAACCAGCTCCTCAACACCACCAAAACGAAGGAGCTCATCATAGACCTCAGGAAAGATTCAACAGGCACCCACGACACCATCCACATCAATGGAATACCCGTTGAATGTGTCTCCAGTTTCAAGTTTCTGGGGACACACATCTCAACGGACATGTCCTGGTCAACCAAAACCTCCTGCCTGGTCAAGAAGGCTCACCAGCGCCTCTTCTTCCTAAGAACACTGAGGAAGAATCAGCTAACCTCAACTATCCTGGTGAACTTCTATCGCCGTGCAATAGAAAGCATCCTAACCAAATGTGTAACAATGTGGTACGGAAGCTGTTCTGTTGCAGAGCGCAAGGCACTGCAGCGGGTGGTGAATAGCACCCAGTGCATCACTGGAACTTCACTACCCACCATTGAGCACATCCAAAACAAACGCTGCCTACATCGAGCCCGCAGCATTCTTAAGGACTCATCTCACCCAGCCCACAGGCTGTTTTTTTCTCCTACCCTCCGGCAGGTGTTTCAGGTGCCTCCGGACCAGAACCAGCAGACCAAAGAACAAATTTTCCCCAGAGATGTCTCTTTACTGAACTCCAACCCTCACGGATAGACTCTACTCTACTTCCTCACACCTACCACCATTTTGCTATTCTGTTTTTTTTTACAAGACTGTAATTTTCACCTGCACTCCTGACTGTTACTATTGTAACAACTGTTTACATGCATCTTGCACTACTCACTTTGACTGAATATTGATTTGCACTGCCGACTGTTTATATTTGTACTGCCGACTGTTTATCCACAGTACCAATTGTTTACATTTACATTTGCAATAACGTACTTTAACTGTAATATGCAATTACCTTCCACTGCACTTTAATTTAGATAGATTTTTAGCTTCTGTCAAAACTTTATTGGTAACTACCAATTAGTTCCTGATTAATTACTCTGTACATCCGTGGTAATTATGCAGTCATAATAAGGCTGGGCTGAGTTTTCCCCAGTAAGTACTGGTTAACTACTCATTAGTTACTTATTAGTTACCTATTCACTCTCTAGCAGTTAATGCAATTTTGTGAACCTTATTGTGAGGTGTTACCCAGTGTTGCATGTATGTTTTTATTATATTATAACCACTGTGTAGATTTTAAATAAAATCAAGTCATGACATATTATTGACTACACATAAAAAAATATGAGTAGGAACATAAAAACTCTATAGATACTAAGTGAAACCATTGTCTTAAAAAAGTTTTAGTCAGGGAAACCATTATGCAATGTCTTTTTTTAATCAAAGAAGAGAAAATATTTGTGTATGCATTTGGAAGAAGACATCAAACAACGTATTTCCATCAGTTTGTACCAACAAAAGCTCTCTTTCCTCACATTATTGGGTTGACAATCTTGCCAATAAAAAGAATGTTTTCTGCGTTTCTCTCTGTGATGATCACCATTAAAGGTTGGTTGAACATCAACTCTGGGATGGGGCTCAATATAGCGGAGTAAAGATATATTTCAATACCAGTAACTGCTCCAGCATAGACTCCAGCCTCATTTATGTCCAGTGTGGCTTGGTGCACAACCTTTACAGTGCAATTAAAGCAGAGTGATTTGATTGTGTTAAGATAACATAAGCAAGGACCTTTCATTCATATTCTGCCATCTTACCTCCAAAACATTCAGGTTCTTTTCCTCTGCAAGGCCACTCAGATTCGCCCGAACCCTAGTCTGTGTCATGATCGGTTCTGAATTAAACCCACATGCAGAACACTACAAAGGAGACTGATGAAAACTTTAACAGAGTTTATTTGAGGTTGGTTCAAAACTAGATAACGTTCAGGAAACAGGTCCGGGCTGGATACTCAGACGTCTGCAGAGATGACAGTTTGGTTAACCAGGTGGATTTGAGAAGTTGTTGAGATTTCAGTTTTACTCAGAAAATACCTTGGTTTGGTTCTGGCTCTCTGAGGGAGGGAACCGGTTGGGTCCAGAGACTGTTGGTTTAGCAGAGTGCTCAGCAGCTGCAGCGTCTAATTTCTGACTGTTTGTCTGACCTTGGCTTGAGTGATTAGCTCTCATCCAGAGAGCAGCAGGTGGATGCCAAAGTGAGATCTTCAGGTTTGGCTCTCTAGGGCAGGCAGGCTGGTTCAGGTTAAGCTCTCCCAGAGCTTCACACGAGAGACAGGTTTTCCTAGGAGCGAGAAGACAAGGCTGGTTAGAGTTAGGTTTCACTAAGAGACAAAGTTCAAAGATAAAGAGGCTCAGGTTCGCTAACCAAACTTAGCTAACACTGCGGCGTCGAAGGAAGGTCTGGCAGCTGCTTAAGTAGTGGAGGTCCTCTAATGGGCTGACGAGCTCCAGGTGTGCTGGAGTGCTCCAGCCCAGAGGACCCACGGCGCACTCTGCTGGAGAAAGGTGGAACTTCTCCAGATCCCAACAGTACCCCCCCTCAACGACCGCCTCTTGGCGGTCCTGAGGAGGTGGACGGGAGGGAACTCTCATACTCCTCGATCAGGGACGGATCGAGGATGTATGAGCCAGGAACCCAGGTGCGGTCCTCCGGACCGTAACCCTCCCAGTCAACGAGGTACTGCCGACCGCGACCTCACCGACGGGAGTCCACGATCCGGCGAACCGTATAAGCCGGATGACCATCAATGTCCCGGGCGGGTGGAGGGGAGTCGGAAGGCGGGCACAAAGAGCTAGTGATGACAGGCTTGATCTGAAAGACATGGAAAGTGGGATGGATGCGTAGAGAGGATGGCAGGTGTAAGCGGACAGCAGAGGGATTGATAAGCTGATCAATCTTATAGGGACCGATAAATCTGGGTGAAAGCTTTTTGGACATGGCCTTAAGGGGAATGTCCTGAGTTGACAACCAGACCTCCTGGCCTGGAGCGTAATCAGGGGCGGGACGTCTCCTTGAGTCCGCAAACCTCTTGGTCGAGGCGGATGCACGGGTGAGAGCGGTGATTGTTTCCCTCCAGATGCGTTGGCAACGGCGGATGTGTTGATGGGCTGATTTGACTGAAATCACTCTCTCGTCTGCGGGGAAGAGTGGAGGCTGATAACCAATTGACACCTGAAAGGGAGACAAACCAGTGGAAGCAGATCTCAGGGAGTTATGTGCATATTCGATCCAAGTCAGGTACTGACTCCAGTCAGTAGGGTTGTTGGAAGTAAGGCAGCGGAGAGTGGACTCGAGTTGCTGGTTCATCCTCTCCGTCTGCCCGTTAGACTTAGGATGATACCCTAAAGTCAGAGATGATTCGCAGTTTAATGCAGAACAGAAAGCTTTCCAGACCTGAGAGATGAACTGGGGACCACGATCTGAGAGGATTTCCTGAGGGATACCATGGAGGCGAAAAACGTGCTTCACCAGAAGCTGAGCTGTCTGGAATGCAGTGGGAAGCTTTCTGAGAGGGATGAGATGACAGGCCTTGGAAAATCGATCGACGATTGTTAGGATTGTGGTCATACCTTTAGAAATGGGGAGACCGGTGAAAAAATCAACAGCGATGTGAGACCATGGACGGGTTGGAACAGGTAGGGGATGCAGCAGACCAGAAGGTTGTAGATGAGAGGTCTTGTTCCTGGCACAGATGGGGCAAGCAAGAACGTATTCTTTAACGTCCTTGTGCAGAGACGGCCACCAAAAACGTCCCTGTATGAGGGCGATGGTTCTGCTCACTCCAGGATGGGCCGAGAATTTAGCTGCGTGCATCCACTGGATAAGTTGGGACCTGACGGAGGATGGAACATACATCTTGTTAGGTGGACCGTTACCTGGGTCAGGTTCAGAGGCCAGGGCAGAGTTGATTAAATCAATGATCTCCCAGGAAACGGCTCCAACAGTGCATGAGGCTGGGAGAACAGGTTCAGGTGTCTCAGGTTGATCAGAGGAATACAGACAAGAGAGAGAGTCGGGCTTGACGTTCTTGGAACCAGGTCTGTAGGAGATGATGAGATTAAACCGTGAGAATAACAGAGACCACCTTGACTGCCGAGGGTTAAATCTCTTGGCTGATTGAATATAGGCGAGGTTCTTGTGGTCAGTCCAAACCAGAACCGGATGTTCCGCCCCCTCGAGGCAGTGTCTCTATTCCTCCAAGGCGAGCTTAATGGCCAAAAGTTCACGGTCTCCAACATCATAGTTTTGCTCGGCTGAGGATAATCTGCGAGAAAAGAATGCACATGGGTGAGTCTTCTGATCTGATCAGACTGCTGGGATAGCACAGCTCCAACACCAGAATCTGAAGCATCCACTTCTAGGATGAACTGTTTTGTAGGATCTGGTTGGACCAAGATGGGAGCACTGGAAAAAAGTTTCTTCAGTTTATTGTAAGCTGCCTCAGCCTCAGCAGTCCATTGAAAAGTCTTCTTTACAGAGGTAAGAGCAGTGAGAGGTTGAGCTGTCTGGCTGTAATTTCTTATGAACCTCCTGTAAAAGTTAGCGAAACCAAGAAATCTCTGGAGTTGCTTGCGCTTCTCAGGTGTAGGCCAATCCAGAACTGCCTTTATCTTGTCTTCCGATGGTTTCACCTGCCCGCCCTCGAGCACAAACCCTAAAAAAGTAAAAGATTGTTGGTGAAATTCACATTTCTCGGCTTTCACAAAAAGTTTATTTTCCAGAAGTCTCTGAAGGACTAAACGAACGTGCTTTCTGTGGTCAGAGAGGTTCTTGGAGTAAATCAAAATATCATCAATGTAAACAAAAACAAAAACGTTCAAAAAATCTCCGAGGACATCATTGACCAAGGCTTGGAAACAGGCAGGAGCGTTCGTAAGACCAAAAGGCATGACAAGGTACTCAAACTGTCCTAAGGGGGTCTTAAAGGCAGTTGTCAAGTATTAATGTGGTTTCTTGTGCAATTCCCCACTTGAAAAGGATAGTCCTCTACATTCCAACTGGATTTCACTCAATGAACAGCCATTTGATAGTCATTCCATTATTTATTTATTGAAAATTGGCAGTAGGCAGGTGAAAAACCTCAAAAAGAGAAGGTAACACAAAACAATTAGTCATTTAAGATAATACAAAATTGTACCCACCATTAATTTAAGCGTTTTAGCCCCTTTTTAAATAAAATATTTCCCACCATGTTCTAAAAAAACATATTTTTTTTAAATACATCAACAATTTAAACTTATTTTTTTTATTTATTTCTTAGCCAAATTAAGTTGATAAATTTTAGCCAAATTAATTAAATATTAAATTTTAGCCAATAAATTAAACAGTATATATTTTTTAGCTAATTTAAATATTTTAGCAAACTATAGTTTTTAACTTCTACATTTTAAAAAGTTTTTAATGTTATCCTATGCAAATTAAGAAAACAAAATGTACTTCTACAAACAAATGCAACTTTTAAACCATCTTTTCTTTAAATCAATTTGTTAACATACCAACATAAACATTTCCACAAATAATAATAACCAACAACAGTCCAACCACAGTCCGTATTAACCTTAATAAAGTTCTTTGATTTGAAAGTCCAGCCAGAGAATCAAGGGCATTAAGACTCTTACCGGTTGTCTTTCAGAGTTTTTGTAGAAGGACTTGTTTGCACAGTCACAATGGAGCTGAATTTTGGCTGTCTCCAAACATGAGCTGCTTACATTTCTGCCATGCAGCAGTTCTTGGTCCTTTTCTTTAGAGGTCCCTGGCACGCCCAAATTGCTGGGAGATTAGTTCCACCTGGTGCCTCCCTGCTGATGGGAGGGGAGGAGGGGCTACCCGCCAGCTTGACAGAACAGCAGTCTTCCATTCATCCCCTTCTCTTATTCTCAGGAGATGGTAGGCGTTTCTCAGATCGAGCTTAGTGAATACTGTAGCACCTTGTACAGGTTCAAAAGCTGATGCCAGTAATGGTAGGGGAAATTTATTTTTGACAGTTATTTGATTCAACCCCCTGTAGTCAATACAGGGGCGCAGGGAGCCATCCTTTTTGCCCACAAAGAAAAAACCAGCACCGAGTGGAGATGAAGATGGGCGAATTATCCCAGCAGCAAGAGACTCATTTATGTATTTCTCCATGGTTTCACGTTCAGGTTTGGAAATGTTATACAATCTGCTGCTGGGGAGAGGGGCTCCTGGAAGTAAATCTATGGCGCAGTCATATGGTCTGTGAGGTGGTAGAGACGTCGCACTGACCTTACTGAAGACTGGTGCCAGATCGTGATACTCGGGGGGAACAGAGGTAAGGTCAGGAGAGTCCATCTCCCCCCTACCTCTAGGGGAATGAAGTGTAGGAGCCGCAGAACGAAGACAAGACTCGTGAAAGGAGGTGGACCAGGATTCAATGTGGCGTTCAGCCCAGTTGATATGGGGGTTATGTCGTTCCAGCCACTCCAACCCAAGCACCAGAGGAGAAAAGGCTGAAGGAAAAACAAAAAAAGTTATAATCTCTCGGTGGTTTCCAGAAATAAGCAGTTCTAAGGGTTGTGTCTGATGGGTGACCTGATGAAGTTTCTTTCCATCGATAGCTGAAACTCCGAGAGGTTTAATTAAAGGGACAGTCTCAATCCTTAACTGCTGAACTAGTTCTGAATCAATGAGGTTTCTTTCATAATCTATGAAGGCAGACAAGGTGAGATTCTGGTTTGAAAAGAACAGAGGCAACAACAAGTGAGAAGTTTTCTCAGATCTTAGATGGCCCGTCAGACTCCTCACATCCTCTGACGGGCCCTGGCTTTTGATTTAGCCGGGCAAAAAGCAATAAAAAGGCCAGTCTCACCACAATACAAACACAGTTTAGCCTGAAATCTTCGTTGCCTCTCTTCAGGGGATAATCTGGTGTGTCCTATTTGCATGGGTTCGGTCTCAGTTCCCTCTGAGGACGAAAAATGAGAGACCTGGACAGGCGTTAGAAGAAACTGGCTCTTAGATCTTGGCTTGGTACTGGGTTCTGGGGAAACAGAAGCATTGTTAAATGCAGGAGTCGAAATAGGAAAACTCAGATTTTTCTGCCTTGAGTGAATTCTAGTTCGAAGTCTGTTATCTAACCTGATGGTCAGACGAATTAAATCCTCCAAACTAGCAGGTTCGTCTATTGTGGCGAGTTCATCCTTAATATTGTCGTTCAAGGCTTTAAAGTAAGCACTCTTAAGTGCGCACTCATTCCAACCTGAGGCTGCAGCTTTAACCCGGAAGTCAATGGAGAACTCGGCTACAGTAGAATTTCCCTGTTTTAGATTTAGCAGAGCTCGGGAATCAATTGTTTTATCTGAGTCATGGTTGAAAACTTGAGAAAACTCAGATAAAAATTCGGAAAAAGTGCACTGAAAACTGGACTCAGAAGAGAACCTTGCCTCCGCCCATTCCAGGGCTCGACCAGTTAGCTGAGAGAGAATGAAGGAAATTTTCTTCCTATCATTTGGGAAACTGCCAGGAGAGGGTTCAAAAAGCAAACGACACTGAAACAAAAATCCTTTACACTCCTTTTGGTTACCTGAAAATCTTTCAGGAAGACTCGGACGAAACTCAGGAAATGACGTCACGGACGGTGACGCTTGAGGCGGAAGTGGTTCCGGAAAAGAACGGACTGCAGGCGTAGCGTTAGCACTTCCAAAATAGCCAGTGAAAGTTTGTAAAGTCTGGTAATGGTATTCGACAAAAGCATTCAACTCACGAAGGGTTTTGGCTTGACCATGGACTTGAGTCTCTAGTTCCTCAAGCCTCCTCCGGAGGTGCTCCGCTGGGTCCTGTGTTTGGCCGCAGTGTTCTGTCATGAACAGTTCTGAATTAAACCCGGATGCAGAACACTACAAAGGAGACTGATGAAAACTTTAACAGAGTTTATTTGAGGTTGGTTCAAAACTAGATAACGTTCAGGAAACAGGTCCGGGCTGGATACTCAGACGTCTGCAGAGATGACAGTTTGGTTAACCAGGTGGATTTGAGAAGTTGTTGAGATTTCAGTTTTACTCAGAAAATACCTTGGTTTGGTTCTGGCTTTCTTCTCTGAGGGAGGGAACCGGTTGGGTCCAGAGACTGTTGGTTTAGCAGAGTGCTCAGCAGCTGCAGCGTCTAACTTCTGACTGTTTGTCTGACCTTGGCTTGAGTGATTAGCTCTCATCCAGAGAGCAGCAGGTGGATGCCAAAGTGAGATCTTCAGGTTTGGCTCTCTAGGGCAGGCAGGCAGGTTCAGGTTAAGCTCTCCCAGAGCTTCACACGAGAGACAGGTTTTCCTAGGAGCGAGAAGACAAGGCTGGTTAGAGTTAGGTTTCACTAAGAGACAAAGTTCAAAGATAAAGAGGCTCAGGTTCGCTAACCAAACTTAGCTAACACTGCGGCGTCGAAGGAAGGTCTGGCAGCTGCTTAAGTAGTGGAGGATCTCTAATGGGCTGACGAGCTCCAGGTGTGCTGGAGTGCTCCAGCCCAGAGGACCCATGGCGCACTCTGCTGGAGAAAGGTGGAACTTCTCCAGATCCGAACAGTCTGTGTTTTGGGTCTGTGTCTCCCGATGTCAGAAGCCTGCGTTTTTTTTAGTTTTTTTTTTATCTGTGTCCGGTCTTGACCCACCCCCCACCCGCCCTGCTTGGTTTACTTTTGTCGTGTTATTTGGTTCTGGTTTGGGCGTCTGGAATCCACCCTTGAGGGGGGGGGCTCTGTCATGATCTGGCCTGTTTGCTCTCCCCTACTGATGTGTGGATTTCCTGGTCGATATAAGTACTAACATCTTCTTCCATTGTCATCACCTGGACCCTAACCTGGTTAATGATAGACGAACAGTTATGTAGATGTATAATAAAAACAGGATGACTCAGATCGGCTCAGCATGTTCAGCTGTGTGACTGAACCTTTTTGTTTTCTTCCACATTGAAATCATCTTCTGTGGTATATAGAGGCTGGAACGGAGTTTCCCATTCTCCTGTTTGAACAGAGAGAGGAGATTTTATGAATTACTAAAAGCATAACTCAATGAAAGCGAGAGGTCAGGGAACTCATAGGCTGAGACCTTTTACCTTTGTAGTAGATGTAGCTGAGAAGGTACATAACTGTGTTTGGATCCAGGCTTTCTACCAGCTTGTTTATCGTCCCGTTAGTCTTATCAGATACATACTGATTGATGGTATTGGCGGCCTCTGTAGAATTGAGAAAGTTAACACTGAAGCCGTATGCAGAATAGGACTGCTTCAGGACATCCAGAAACTCCGGCTTTGGCTTGAAGAGTTTGTCCACAAACACAGCCAAGCCTTTTGTGAGGTCATTATGAGCTGCTGTGTTTGCAAGGAGTGTACGAAAGGCCTGGTCTACATCTGTCTGAGGAAGCTGGGAGCTGCTGTAGCCCAGAGCACTGAATAGCTGCTGGTGGGTCTCCCCCCGCGCCCCCACAGACAGAGCAGCTAAGGCAGCAGAGATGCTAGCTGGAGAGAAGAAGATGTTTTTGCCTTGAGAGTCAGAATGATCTGATAACTTCTTGTACAGACGGAAGGCAAAGTCCTTGTTTGCTGAGGTCACCAGAGAGAGGTTGTTGTCACTGTCGTCTGCAGCGTTGTCTCGTGCTTCCACACCGTGTCCGATGTGATGATCGCTCCTTCCTACGAAGACCGCTGCTAATAAGACCCAGAGAACCCTGAGTGCACGCATCATGAACTAAAACAAAGGGTCAAAGTGATGTTTGCTTTGGTTAGACAATATTTACTGATTGACAAAAGCATGGTGGAATCTATAAACCTCTTCATCTGGTTATACAGATGAAGACGTTAATAGATTTCAGGCTCTAAATTCATTTGTTGTTTTTTATAGTATTTCATACAGAGAGCCTTTTTCAGTAGAGTGATTTTTATTGTATGACAGAACTCTTTAAATATTAAATAAATAAACAAAATTAGTAAATTATGATTCTTTATAGAAAGTATCCCCCATAATATATTATGAGAGATAAAAATGGAACAAATTAACTCACTTTTTCTTTTTTCATTTTATAAAAAAAATAAATGTAAAAAACAAACAAACAAAAACAATAAAACAATCCCATTTTAACATATACCTTAATAATTAATACCGTTTTCTGTACGTTTTTATCAACCTACTTTTTTCTGGCTGCAGCTCAGTTTGTCCCAGCTAACACAGGCTGGTTGGAGAAAGAGACTGTTTATATCGCCAATCAGATGAACTTTGATTTGGTTTATTTTCTGTCCAAACTTCATATTTGTTTTACATCTGAGCAGGGGATCAGATGCTGAGCAAAAATGGCATCAAGGTCTGCAGATGATTCACAAAAAATATACAAAACAAGTGAACGACTAAATTTAATGTTTATTTGAATCTCCTAATTACCGTTTTAAGAATTGTTCAGTAACAATGAATCTTTAAAATATTGAATGCGTGTGTGAATGTGAAGAATATGTGTGTGTTTTAGTTTTTAGGAGAGGGGCGTATGTAAAATGGGAGTTATGTGATGTCTGGCAGACAATGAGTTAAAGTGAAGCTAAGATTAGCAGGTTAGTTATAACCAGTGATGGGACTAACGGCGTTGAAAGTAACGGCGGTACTAACGCCGTTACCTTGTTTTAGTAACGAGTAATCTAACTAATTACTTTGACTGTAACTATAACGCAATTACCATTGCAGACACCCCGTTACTGCGCGTTACTCAGGTCGCACAATGAACCTTTTTCCATGATATGACTCGTGCGCAGCTGCGTGAAGCTGACACCCCACCCACGTCAAAAAACTCTGCAAATAGACTGAATGGTTAGTGCAACGTTAGTGCAGATTTGTGCAGAAAAAAATATTGTTTGTGCTACTTTTGTTTAAGAGATATTAAAGATTATTTTTTTAGCTCATCCAGAGGTGCGCGCCTTGTCATGAGAGAGGGGAGGATGAGAATGGCTGATGTATAGTGAGATTCCGTCTGTCAGTTGGGTAGGTGGGTGTTTCTGCTGGTGGGTGTTAATGTACAGCACACACAGAGAGATGGAGAGTGAGGAGGATCCAGCAGCAAAACAACGTTTTTACTGATGGAAATACCGGTGTTACGTCGAGCTGCGTTTCTCCATCAGATACGGTTTCCTCTGCATCTCCGCGCCGCGCAGGCGGCAAGAGTCACCGCGCAAGCGAAAGGAAACGCGCATGCTCGCTAAAGGCGCGCAACAGTCGCCCTGTGCTCGCGCCACAGGAGAACTATGGAGAGCGTGAACGATCAAATGATTAACCTGACAACAGCCAGAAATGATAGCCTATATGGAGAAAGGGAGAAATCTGGATGGATGGATGGATGGATGGATGGATGGATGGATGGATGGATGGATGGATGGATGGATGGATGGATGGATACTCTGCCTTCTCAACCTACTGTATTTTTTATTTTAAACATTATTTGATGGCCTTTGTGGCAGGGATGGAGATCCATATTTTATGTCACACACAGAGTATACATCTAAATAGATGGATAGATAGATGTTGCAGTATCTACAACAACCCAAACACACAGGATTTCAGAATTAGACATCCCCAGTTATTAATTTCACCAGATCTGAATGCCCTGTTAAAAAAATTCACATGGCGTTCCCCCCTGATGTCATTTACGTTGAGTTGCAATAAATGCAAAACTCTCTGCAGGTTCTTGTCTTTGTCATCCACTCTATTCAGCTGGCTTTGGAAACACACGGTGAGAAGGTGGGGGCTGGGTGGTGAGGGTTACGGGGGCGAGAAACGCAAAAGTAACGCAATAGTTACTTTTACTAGTAACTAGTTACTTTTATTGTGGAGTAACTCAGTTAGTAACTCAGTTACTTTTTGGGAGAAGTAACTAGTAACTATAACTAATTACTTTTTCAAAGTAACGTGCCCAACACTGGTTATAACAGTATTCTGGCAAAGAAGTAATCCTACTGGGTAAGATGGCCGTTCTCTCCATTATACCTTTTATCTAGCTTTTTTTTTAATGCTAGGTCTTGTCTTTCAGTCAGCCTATCATGTACTCTGTTTAGATTTCTTCATAAGAAAACAAGAACACCCATTCTAGAATACATTTGAAAAGAAGAGGATCAGTGATTCACCTCAGGTTGCACTCGTAGCTCTCCTTTTAATTTAATCTACATCTAAAAAAAAAAAAAAAAACTCAGATTAGCTCTTAATAACCCAAAGTTAAAAATAAATCCAGGTTCTAATAAATACTTAAAAGTAACACATAAAAATTGCATTGTTTTGTTTCTCAGTTTTTTAGGAAATAGCCCATTAAATTGAAAATACAATATTGGGGTCAAGGAAATAATTGTCATCTTTATTCTGGAGAACATTTATAGTATTTGAATAACCATTACTTATTGGGGAACACTTCAGTACATCACTATTATAGGAAAACTGTTTTGTTATCTATGAAACAGAGAGGAACTAATGTATAGTTTCACTTTAGTTAAGGGTACAGAAAAACATGAGTTAATTGTCAGATAGTGATTAACACTGATTGGTCAGTCACTACCTACTTGATATAATGGTTTACTTTACTTTAAGCTAGGGTGACCAAACGTCCGTATTTCCCGGGACATATCCGTATTTCACATCCTGTCCTGTTTTTTAAAATTACCTTCATTGGACCATTAAATTTACAGGCACTAGGGCACTGCGCACGGCACTGTGTGTGACGTAATCCCTGAGCCATGTCAGTGCGGGCAGCCCTGTTCTTAATCAGAAGATAGAGAGCGTGGCTGTCTGTACGCCAACATGCCAAAGCGAAAATGTATATTTACAGACGATTTACAAAAGAGTTTCCCCGCTTTCAGACCGGGTCAAGACAAATAGGAGGCCTTGTGCACAGTGTGCAAAGCAGGAACATATGTCTTGGTGTCCAATGGAGGTGCGCAAAGCCACCAGGACACCGAGAAACACAAAACAGCTGTGCGAGGCGAGAGCAGTGCTAGCTTGATCACACAGTACTTTGTCAAACCAGGGAACGAGAATGCAGTGAATGCAGCGGAGGCTGCATGGTCATTCCACACAGTGAAACATCACAACAGTTATCGCTCTATGGACTGCACGAGTTCATTGTTGAAAAAGACCCTCCCCGATTAAGACACTGCAAAAAAGTTTAGTTGTGCCCGAACAACTGGCACCTCATTCTGTTGAAGTGGTCGCACAAAGAGCTCAAAGACATCCCATTTTGTGGTGTAAGTACTGACGGGAGTAATCACGGTGCGGTAAAAATCTTCCCCATAATTATTCAGTACTTTGATTGGAAGGAGGTTGGTGTGCAGAGCAAGTTGATTCAAGTGCAAGATACACCAAATGAGACTGCAACCACCATCGCCAATTACCTAATGGAAACATTGGCAAAAAACTATTTGGCTTCCAAATGCGTCGCATTTACCGTGGACAATTGCAGCATTAATTTTGGTGGAACCCGGCGTGATGAAGGGGGAAATAATGTATTTGCAAATTTGAAAAAAAAATGCTACAAAACAAAACATTGATTGGTGTGGGTTGCCCAGCACACATACTTAACAACTGTGTCCATCACGGGGCAGACAGACTTGATGTGGACATTGAGAATATAATTTTTAAAATCTACCAGTACTTCCACATTTACACTGTTCGTGCAGAGTCCCTCAAATAGTAGTGTGATTTTGTTGATATTGAATACAAGAGGATGCTGTCACACAGCAAGACAATGTGGCTCTCTCTGTTCCCAGGCATAGAGAGGATGCTACAAATGTTCCTTGCTTTAAAATCATTCTTTTTGTCTCAGGAAAAGCCACCCATGATGATCAAGGCATTTTTTGAAAACCCATTTAGTGATATACTTGTGGCACATGCACTCTCTCATGTCCGTCTTCCACAACCACATTCAAGAAAAGGAAAGGGAGAACAACTCCGTCATGGAGGTTAAGAAAATATTGAGCAACACCCACAACATTCTTATTGAACGGAAAAACAACAATTTCATGTCCCTCAAAGTTAAGGGACTGCTGGCTAAAATCTCAGAGAAGGACTTGAAGAGGGCTATGATAAGTTCATGGCTGATGTGCTCGGCATGTACAGTTCATGTTTGGAGTATCTGGAGAAGTGGATGACACCTATGGAAGAGTTGTCACCATTCATGTGGATGGACATGAGTGAGTCACCAAAGTGGAATGATGTGGAGGCCTGCATCAAGTACCTTCGAGAGAAGGGGGTGCCAATTGATGATGTTAAATGCTTTGACCAAGTTGCCAATCTGAAGAAATTCATAGAAAGCTGCGGTGATGATGAGTTCATGGGCCTGCAGGTCCACCAGAAATAGACCAAATACTTTGAGAAGGCCAAAAGTATTGCATGCTACTCAGAACTGCTGAAGATTGCACAGTTTGTCTTTGCACTTCCTCCTCACAATGCAAATGTAGAGAGAGTTTTTTTCACTAATGCAGAGCCAGTGAACAAAGGAGAGGAACCAGCTCTCAGCTGAATCATTGAAAGGGATCCTATTTGTGCAATACAATTTCAAAAATATGTCTTGCAAGGACTTTCATACGTATGTGTTGAGCCACAAGAAACAGCTGAGAAAGATCAGCTCTACAGCAAAATATAAATGGGCAAACAAGGACAAGGAAGAAAAACCGGATGAAGAAGAGGAAAAACCAGATGAAGAGGAAGACGAGGATTAAGCAGGAAAGTCAAGATAGTCTATTGATATGTTTGTTCATTTTTGGTACAGTTATTTTTGCTACACAAGAGGTATTTTTGTTAATTGGCTGATTTGTTCATTTATTTTTTTCAATAGCCTACCGAACAGTTCATTACTGAGGCTGAGTATGATGTGTTATTGGAACTTAAGAGTTATTGTTAACTTTTATTGTTAAGTGAGCAATGTTTAGATGAGACATTATTTCTTTCATTGTGCTTTTTTTCATTAATTACAGGAATTGTTAACCAATTTTTAATAGATGCATTTTGAATAAAATTATCATTTGTTGTTGGAGTTATTGCTGTTGACTTTTACTGAAAAGCATTTTTAATAAACTAACTGTAAATATGTTTTTGTAGGATTACGTAGACCTATGTTAAGTGAGGGCATGCCAAAGAGATCTCTAAGCATGGGAACAGAGACCCCCCCCGCTCCAAGGTGTCCTGGTTTTCCCAAATGAAAATATGGTCACCCTACTTTCAGCTATACAAAAACATTGATTGATAGTGATGAAAATGGATGGTAAAACAGATCAGGGAGACAAATGGATGGACACAATTAAAAACAATATAAAACTGTGCATAAATATTTGTGGTGATAAAAATCAAAAAGTAAGAAAGAAGTCCTGGTTAGAGCACTATTAAGAATTAGAGAAAAACAATGAAGTGATTAGTATGTATGATCAGGCTCTTCTGTACTATTCTGTGGAAAGGACTTGATTTAATGTATCAAGGATTCATATGAGTTCTACTTTCTTGGCAGATTGGCAAACATATTTTTCTTAATTTTAATCAACAAAAATGCGGAAGCGTATTGCATTCACCAAAACAAAAAAGTCTGACAGCTTATCTCATAGTTACTAGATCAGTATCTCATAGTTACGACATTTTTTCTAATAATTACCAGATATTATCTCACAATTACTAGATAAAGATCTCGTAATTATGAGGTACTGATCTCGTAATTACGAGTTCTTGTTTCGTAATTCTGAGATCATATCTATACATTTGGTTACGCTTATTTGAGCCCGTAAGGTAGAATCTCTCACAAAACTGGTCTTCATGATTACTTATTAAGAATATCTGCATCTGCTCCACTGAACAGTTCTCTGTACCCATGTCTAATATGATATCCGGTGGAGTTCCGCTTCTGTTTTTCACTTCCATCCATCTATAACCCTGGGATTACTACTTGTGGAGTAAGCATGCAGCGATATGACCATACGCGAAAATCCGTCAACAGCCCTATTAATACAGATTGCGTATGGTTTTAGTTCTACATATGAATCGACATGCTGCATGAAGTTGGGACCTGGTCGTTTTAAACGATCTCGACTCTGATGTTTCAGTTTTTCCCTTTGCTCCTTGCTCCCCTGTCTAATTGTTCCTGCGGCTGATTAACCCCAATGATTTGATGGACGGTTCTATGTGACACCACCAAGCCAGCTTAAATTCTTTTCAGACGCGTTCATTTACTACCATAAAGCAGCCCGTGTTGGTTTAATTGCTCCAGGATGAAAAGTGTAAAGTCAGAGTGGGCTTCATCACCTAAAAAAATTCTAAGGACTTACTTTACAATGCTGACAATTTAAAATAAATTCAGTCCACATTAAGGAAACTCGGTATTTCCCAGTGTCGAATACCTAAAAGGAAATAAAAGCATATTAAATCCAGCAACTCACTCATTGTTCACGTTTCATGTAGCAGAGATCAGCAACGACTGTCAATTTTAATTCAATTTATTTATGTAGCGCCAATTTACATGTCATCTCATGGCACTTTACAGTACACCAGATCATCCAGTCAAACTAATTCAAAGTTTTCTATATAAGGAAAACCAGTTGATTGCATCGACTCATTGAGTCAAATGCAATCCCTCACACTAAGCATGCTTGTAGCGACGATGGAGAAGAAAAACTTCCTTTTAACAGGAAGAAACCTCCAGCAGAACCAGGTCCTTCCTAATCTCCTAAATATCACAAGTCATCTCATAATTATGACATTTATGAGATAAGATCTCATAATATTGAGATCAGGATCTCATAATTACGACATAAAGATCTAGTAATTATGAGATGCTGTCAGAATTGTTTTCGTTGGTGAATGCAAAAAAGATCCCACAGGATATCGCTGTGAACAGGGTTCGAACCTGTGCGGGGAAACCCCATTGGATTTCGAGACCAACGCCTTAACCTCTCGGCCATCACAGCTGGAGATGACCACCTATGTCAGTCATTAGAACGGGTGATAAAAGAGGTCAGGGAGTTGAACTGGAAGGATGCAATGATTTGAAAAAAAAAATTAGAGCTCAGATATAAATACATCAAATTTTAACTCTTCTCAAAACATCCACTGTTTTGTTTGTTTTTTCTGACTGAGGGTGGAGTGAAGTTGTATCAACCTTTAAAACACTGAGAATGATGCAACATCAGCTGAAGTCGCTACAAAATCAAGAAACTTATATTCCCTACATAGACAGCAAACACATATTCCAGATTCATAGAAAAAACAATAACTTAAAAATAATGTTTGCTCTTAGAGATTTTTCTGTATTATTTCTGTATTTTTCTTTATTATTATAGTAATGTAGAGAATACGGGTGTGAAACAATTTAACTGATTTGAGTATGTAAGTATGATCAAGACCTCTTTGACTATTCTGTGATTAAAATCAGTTCCATTTTCTTGGTAGATTGGCAAACATGTTTTTCTTAATTTTCATTGACTAAAGAGACCACAGGAAATCACTGTAAACAGGGTTCAAACCTGTGTGGGAAACCCTATTGGATTGAGAGTCCACCACCTTAACCTCTCAGCCATCACATCTGGAGATGGGTGCCATCACCCCTCGCAACCCCACTTGGGATTAAGCGTGTCAGAAAATGGATGGATAGATGGATATAAATAGATCAAATTTGAACACTCCTAACAACTGTTTTTTGTTTTATTGGTTTTTCTGATTCAGGATGGAGTGTGATAGATTTGTTTGGATACCATGCTCAGGTATGATATGTTTACACAACGCTTTTGCTACTGTCAGTGCATTGGCATGTTTTGTGGGAACAATTTCTACCCATTTAGAAAAATTGTTCACTAGGACTAGGCAGTACTTGTACTGTTCACTTGGGGTCAGCTCAATATAGTCCATGCTAATTACTTCAAATGGAGCTGTACCTCTTGGTGGCTGTCCTCACTTAGTTTTCTGATTTCCTTGTGAATTGTATTTACAACATGTGAGACATGCAAAAATTTTAAAAGCAGTAGTAGTTACACACCTGTGTGTGTGTGTGTTACTATACTATATTCATCATAACTCCCCCCTGTTTAAGACATGATAATTATATGGATCAAAATAGCTGCTGGTTTTAATCAGAATCAGAATAATTCCAGAGGGAATTTACTTTTGTTACATGCTCAAGTTACAGTTATATATATATAAATACATCCAACTACACAATATAATAAAGAGAAAAAATAAGAATATGGGGCAACTAATGTTTCTCATTATCCCCATGGGTCTGTAACAACACAGAGGTCAAACAGAGGTCAAACAGGCAACTGTTTGGATAACAGTGAGATAAGCTCTGCTTTAAGTTTGTGAATTGCTGTCCTGTTTCCTGAGCCCAGTGAATTGTGTCTGACATGGTATTAGTGTGTCATAAATTAGGCTTAAAAGAAGCTGAGCTCTTCCTGCATAATGTGGAATCTAAGCTTTATAGTAATTGCACAATTCTAAAGACATTTGTTCTTTAGTTATTGGCTTACACTTTCCAGCTATTACAATTTTTCACTGTTAATGTAGCTTTTTACCTTCTTTTGAAATAACATGGTCTAAATAACAGACTTCTTTCTGCACCTGGTTTTATACTTTTGTTTGCATCACGGTTTAGCAGATATTGCTTTATCCGCGGCCTTTATTGCAACTTAGGAACTATTTTAACTCGATCTACAGTTGTCAACAGTCCTACATCAATTTTTCCTGTAGACCATAATGCATTTAAAATATCTTTGAAATCATATTCATCAGATTGTGATAGCAAAGAATGCTGAGTTATTTTATCTCATGCTAAATCTTGGACCCAAGCTTCTGCATTAAACAGAATTTTATAAGGCTGTTTCCATAGTTGGAACAGAACAAACTCCCATGTGTTTACATATTTTGCGTAGCCATGATTGTAATTTCTTGCTTCAGCAACTGTTTTTCAAACTTTTCATCTGGGGTTAAGCACAAATTCATAGTGTTCTACTGTTCAACTAACTCAGAGTTTCATCCTGTGGATCTGACAATTTGCTTCTAGCATAGTGCATATAGACACAAGAAGATTTTGTTGAAACGCTATTTATATATTCCACACAGTCAGCCTTCATGCCCCCCTGTTTGGGAAAAATAGCTTAATTTTCCCATCAATTCCCATCCTAACAGATTAATGGGGTGAGTTGGTGATATTACTACAGAAACATAGAACCTTGCAATCTTTTTCCTGTTTGAAGGTTTTCTACTTTTAATCCTTTGACATCCACTCCTAGGATGTTTGACCATTTGCTGATTTTACAAAAATTAGCATTTTAGATGGTTTTAGTTCTACATTATCTTTAATGCAAATTTTACAGGCTCCTGAATTGCATATAAGTCTAACTGCTTGTCTAATAATTGTTAGAATTATTAATGTTTTTTTCCTTTAATGCATTTAATATCCCCCATGCTTCATACACATCTACTATTTTAATGGCTCCCCCATTTGCTCAAACACCTATTCACACTCAGATGAAGAACTGCCCCTGTGAAAACTTCCTTCCTAGTCTGCTTTTACTGGTCTGGGCTGAAAGCCCCCTTTGAAGTTCTAGAACTGCCACTGCATCCTTGATGCCTTTTAAAATTTCACATGTTTTTGTTAATGCAACAATCTCTGCAGTTTACACAAAATATGATGATTTTAAGGAAGCACTGCTGTTTTTTAAACTCATCTACAATTGTAAAAACAACTAATTTGTTTCTGGAAACTGACACATCCACGTACAAATTTTATAACCCATCCCATGGTTCATCTTTTCCCCTGGGTGGTTAGATCCAGGTAGTAAAATGTTTTTGGGGATGAGCCTGAATGTATCACATGTGTGTCAGCTGCTTTTAGCTCTGAAATCCTAATAATGAATTCCTGGCATTTTACCCACGACTGAACTATCAGTCACTAGGTGTAGTTGAGTCTTTTTGTTTTTAGTTTCCCAATCCTGAGCATGCAAAGCATACTCCATCAATGTGTTAAAATTTGCAGTTTTCCATCCAACCAAATGTTTTTCCAAATGACCTCTAATTTCTGGACGGAGATTTAGTAAGAACGGGAGGTTGTTTCCACAGACGTTGGGCTGCCTCACAGACTGCATTAACCTGTCTTTTTAGGTCCCCATGCCCCGGAGGCAAAATTTCAGCTGGATTTCCTCCACACCCAGTATATTGTTTCCTCACTTGAGCCCAATTATGGCCCAAACTACAACTTTTTCTATGTTTAACTTGCACAATCCACTAATTTAACCTCTCTAATTTTTTTATTCCCTGTATGTAGCTTGCATGACTAAAATAATTTTCTGGTGGGTTATTTATTTATTTTTTTTTCTTCGGTTCCAAACCTAATAGTTTTGGAGACCATGCAGTCGCATTAGGAAAGCTGTCTGCTGGATCAACGCTGCAGCCATTGATCCATAGACTGTGTTTCATTAGCTTTTGGACGCACAAACAACTTAAAAAACCCATAAACATATCTTTAAAGACGGAAACACATAACATTTAAAGACAGACAAACACAACATTAGATCTATTTATTTAGGTTTTCATTGTATCTGCTTTGTGCATGTATCATACCTGCACCTCGCCACTCCTACAAGTATTTTAAATTACAGGTGCTGGTCATAAAATTAGAATATCATGAAAAAGTAGATTAATTTCAGTAATTCCATTTAAAAAGTGAAACTTGTATATTATATTCATACATTACATACAAACTCATATATTTCAGATGTTTATTTTGTTTAATTTTGATGATTACAAATGACAACAAATGAAAATCTCAAATTCATCATATCAGAAAATTAGAATATTGTGAAAAGGTTCAAAATTGATGGCCCCTGGTGCCACACTCTAATCAGCTAATTAACTCAAACCACCTGCAAAAGCCTTTAAATGGTCTTTCAGTCTAGTTCTATAGGCTACACAATCATGGGGAAGACTGCTGACTTGACAGTTGTCCAAAAGACGACCATCAACACCTTGCACAGGGAGGGTGAGACACAAAAGGTCATCGCTAAAGAGGCTGGCTGTTCACAGAGCTCAGTGTCCAAGCACATTAATAGAGAGGCGAAGGGAAGGAAAAGATGTGGTCGAAAAAAGTGTACAAGCAAGAGAGATAACCGCACCCTGGAGAGGATTGTGAAACAAAACCCATTCAAAAATGTGGGGGAGATTCACAAAGAGTGGACTGCAGCTGGAGTGAGTGCTTCAAGAACCAACACACACAGACGTATGAAAGACATGGGTTTCTGCTGTCGCATTCCTTGTGTCAAGCCACTCTTGAACCACAGACAGCGTCAGAAGCGTCTTGCCTGGGCTAAAGAGAAACAGGACTGGACTGCTGGTGAGTGGTCCAAAGTCATGTTCTCTGATGAAAGTAAATTTTGCATTTCCTTTGGAAATCAAGGTCCCAGAGTCTGGAGGAAAAGAAGAGAGGCACTTCATCCACGTTGCTTGAAGTCCAGTGTAAAGTTTCCACAGTCAGTGATGGTTTGGGGTGCCATGTCATCTGCTGGTGTTGGTCCATTGTGTTTTCTGAGGTCCAGGGTCAACGCAGCCACATACCAGGAAGTTTTAGAGCACTTCATGCTTCCTGCAGCTGACCAACTTTTTGGAGATGCAGATTTCATTTTCCAACAGGACTTGGCACCTGCACACAGTGCCAAAGCTACCAGTACCTGGTTGAAGGACCATGGTATCCCTGTTCTTAATTGGCCAGCAAACTCTCCTGACCTTAACCCCATAGAAAATCTATGGGGTATTGTGAAGAAGAAGATGCAATACACCAGACCCAACAATTCAGAAGAGCTAAAAGCCACTATTAGAGCAACCTGGGCTATCATAACACCTGAGCAGTGCCACAGACTGATCGACTCCATGCCACGCCGCATTGCTGCAGTAATACAGGCCAAAGGAGGCCCAACTAAATACTGAGTGCTGTACATGCTCATACTTTTCATGTTCATACTTTTCAGTTGGCCAACATTTCTATAAATCCTTTGTTTTTATTGGTCTTCAGTAATATTCTAATTTTCTGATATGATGAATTTGAGATTTTCATTTGTTGTCATTTGTAATCATCAAAATTAAACAAAATAAACATCTGAAATATATGAGTTTGTATGTAATGTATGAATATAATATACAAGTTTCACTTTTTAAATGGAATTACTGAAATCAATCTAATTTTTCATGATATTCTAATTTTATGACCAGCACCTGTACTTGGATCAATCTGACACAAACTTTTCATCTCTTTTAATTATTTAATCTCCCTTGCACTCTTTAGTTATTTTATTCTTAAGGTCTATTATTTATTATTTTGGAATAGAGGCGTCCCTCAAACCCATATTTTTTTTAAAACCATATATTCAAGCCTTTATTTTTTGTTGGATCCTGCGCTTCTACAAACTTCTAATCGTAGATTCTAAATTATCTCTAATTTGACTTTGACCATTACCAATTTTAAAGAATTTAGTCCAGTACAAACACTTAGGGTATTCTATGCACTGGATTATTATTCAACAAGACAGTACCCAAAAACTGTTGTGGTAATTTCTGCTTCTACCTTTTCAGGTGAGAAATTCTTGCCGCTGCATCCACAAGAGCTATACTGTAAAAATTCCTGCTGTTTTAGTATGAAACAATCGAACCTAAAGGTTCGATTGTTTCCTCACACACTCCCACACAGTCACACTTTTGAAAGCTTATTCTAATACAAAATTTTTTTTTTAACCAATATACCTAATGCTATGTGTACACTTTGGAGTCCCAGACTCCTCGCACTCAGCGGATACCCAGATCCCAGATCTGTCAACAAAACTTGGTTTCGTCAAATACTCCTGCTGCGGCAGCTGCATACCTTACTTAGCTGTGTTCTTGTCTAAAAGAGCACAGAGGGTCCCAGACCCAAACGCATAGAATACCGATCCCAGATCTATCACAACAAAACCCTGTTTGTCAAATATTCTTGTGACTACAACCAGTTATAGCTTTCACATGGTCCCAGACCAACTTTTGATCAAAAGCTTTCAGGTCTACCCTTTCGCTGTGCAGATTCGGTCCTCAGCGAGAGTCGTCACCAGGATCCCCAGGGCAGGACTGAACCAACCTATTGGCCCCGCCCGGCGAAGGGGGGGCGGCGATCGACAGTTTCATGGCCTTGGTCCCGCACGGTCCTGGACAATTGGATCTTGACTCCCGGGTTTCGGCACCAGAAATGTTAGATATTGTTAATATTGTGAGTTCATTCATATTGGACAAAAATGAATCTGACGCACAAAGGGATTTTCAAACAGAGCTTTTCCTGCAGGATGAGAAAGGCTAGCTGCTCACAGTTCAGCACCTTTCTGCCCCCCAACAGAACAGCATGCTTTTATTAACAGAACAGAAACAAATGGGTGGGTTTTATGACCCTAGAATGACCGACTGGCTGAGATGCAGGTCATAAAAGTTTATGACCCTGTAAATGCCTTCTGGCTGAAGGCAAGTCTAGAATGACCTTCCTGATTGAATCACAGTACAGAATGTAGCATCTTATTTCTTCAATGTTTCATATGCACACACATTAATTTTATAATATTTATTCAATAAACCTAACAGAGTGAAATTGTATCAACTCTCAACAAACCTTTAAAACACTCATAATGATGCAACATCAGCTGAAGTCGCTATATGATCAAGAAAGTGCTTTAGTTCCCTCCACATATTCCAGTTTCATAAATATACAATGACATAAAAATAAAGACTAAATTAAAAATTTTCTTTATATTTTGCGTCATTATATTTTTTAGCATTAATGGTCAGGGAGTTAAAATTGATGGAGTCAAATTTTTTTATTGAAGATTAAATGTTTTCTAAAACAAATGTTAATAAGTTTTTTTTACTGCTGATATTTCAGCTTTTTTGCAGCATTGTACAGTTGCCATTTTTACAGTGGACTGTATTTTTTAAACATTTTTCTTCTGTGAATATAAAAGTCCATGCTTGCTTTACAATCAACAAGTATTTCCTGTAAATCTTTATTTGAAGAACTAAATAACCTGTGGTTTTACCTAAATAATGCAATAAAAAATTAAGGCTTTTGGAAATGTTTATTTGTATGGCAATTTCTTTTAAAATGTATGCATTTTCATACATTTTCACAGTGATTTTTTAAATTATTTTAGAGTTATATTTGGTGTTTTTTCAGGTCACTTGATTAACTGTTGTTTAATGTACAGTATTTAATAAAGTAAAGGACCATTTTTTAATCACAGTCTTTTACTGTAGCTATTTGACAGTGTTTTACTGTATATTTTACTGAATTTTATTTTTTAACAGTGAAGGTAGACTGTTTCTCAGGGTTTTTATTCATAACATCTTACTGTTTTTCTGCACAGTATGTGAAATTTTCACAGCCTTTCTACAGGGTTTAAGTTAGTAAGATACAAACTTTTTCTATCCAGAGCAGGGCTGAACATCATGTCATCTTTGTTTCTTTTCTTTGCAAAGAGAAATGAGTGAAATCCATCGACCTGCAGTATGTTACTTGGCTGTGGCTGTTATCTCCATGTAGACTAAGGTTTTGAATGGTCACAATTGTTTTTAGATGTGTTCTGAACTACCCTTAGAAGTGCATGAGTCTTTTATTGCACACCACCATTTTATCTCAAACAGTTGTACTGATAGATGACCAAGAAATCTGGCAAAGTTAGAAAATGTTTGGTTTTTTGTAACCAAAGACATTTACATTTTCCATTGTACATTGTTAGGCATATAACTTAAATAAATATATCATAATTTTGTGTGCCTCCCATATTATTCCTCTGGGCAAAGTAGCCTGTTTTGTTGAGCCATAATTTGTGTTGAAATTTACATCTGTAGTTTTCAATATTATGTTTTTTCAAAGCTTTCAAAATTGTGTATTTAGAAACCCTCCCACCAAAGTTTAAAATACTAATTAACTGCTAAACAATTTAGTTTTTCAACCAATTTCTCAAAAAGTACCATGTGAGCAAAAATATATATCTGTTAAAAATAACAGAAGGAAATATTGGTAACACTTTACAATAAGGTTAACAAAATGTTTAACTACCAGAGAGTGCCTAGGGAACTAATCAGGTTCTAATCGGTAGATAACCATTACTTACTGAGGAACACCCAGCCCACTGCTATTATGGAACTACTGCCTATCTAACTGGGAAACACTGAGTAACTAAGCAGGAACTATTGGGTCATTACACTTTTCTTAAAGGCAAAAAAAAAAAGTAATGATTGTAATGAGGATAGTACCTGGTATTATCCTCGACTTTACTTTAGGATATACAAACAAAGATAATAGTCAGGTACTGATACGACTTAATATTATGCTTGACTCAACAGATTACGTAACATAATATCCAGCCAATAATTTGGTATTGAGTAAAGTAGTTTTTCATAGGCTGTGATTTCAATGGCTTAGGGTTTATTCAAAACCCACACTGAGAATTTCTACCCTAATTTTGCAGTAACGAACCAGTAGTCCTCTAATGTATTTTTATTTGTAGTGTAATTTTGTGAAGCACTTTGTGACCTCTAAGTCTGTGAAAAGTGCTATATAAATAACCATTACTTACTTACTTAATATTTAACTATAATTTAGTTCTTTATTAGTCCCACTTTTGTTTCCTTGGTAACCACCAATTAGTTCCTGATTAATTACTCTGTACATCCGTGGTAACTGTGCAGTCATCCCATAATAAGGCTGGGCTGAGTTTTCCCCAGTAAGTACTGGTTAACTACCCATTAGTTACTTATTAGTTACCTATGCACTCTCTAGCAGTTAATGCAATTTTGTGAACCTTATTGTGAAGTGTTACCCAATGTTGCATGTGTGTTTGTATTGTGTAGATTTGAAATAAAACCATGTCATGACATATTATTGACTACACTCATAATAAAACATATAACATAAGTAGGAACATAAAAACTCTATAGCTACTAAGTGAATCCATTGTCTTAAGAAAAGTTTAAGTCATCATGTGATGACTTAAATTAACCAGGATGAGTTAATTAAGAAAAGTTTACATCATCATGTGATGATCGCTCCTTCCTACGCAGACCGCTGCTAATAAGACCCAGAGAACCCTGAGTGCACGCATCATGAACTAAAACAAAGGGTCAAAAGTGATGTTTCCTTTGGTTAGACAATATTTACTGATTGACAAAAGCATGGTGGAATCTATAAACCTCTTCATCTGGTTATACAGATGAAGACGTTAATAGATTTCAGGCTCTAAATTCATTTGTTGTTTTTTATAGTATTTCATACAGAGAGCCTTTTTCAATAGAGTGATTTTTTTATTCTATGACAGAACTCTTTAAATATTAAATGAAGTAAACAAAACTTGTACATTCTGATTCTTTACAGACAGCATCCCCCATAATATATTATGAGAGATAAAAATGGAATTAATTAACTCACTTTTTCTTTTTTTATTTTATGAAAAATAAATGTTTCTTCTAAAAAAACAAAAAAACAATCATAACATAACATATACCGTTAACACCGTTTCTGTACATTTTTATCCACTTACCCTTTTTCTGGCTGCAGCTCAGTTTGTCCCAGCTAACACAGGCTGGTTGGAGAAAGAGTCTGTTTATATCGTCAATCAGATGAACTTTGATTTGGTTTATGTTTTGTCCAAACTTCATATTTGTTTTACATTTAAGCAGGGGATCAGACGCTGACCAAACATGACATCAAGGTCTGCAGATGATTCACTAAAAATATACAAAACAAGTAAACGACTAAATATAATGTTTATTTGAATCTCCTAATTACCATTTAAGAATTGTTCAGTAAATATGAATATTTAAAATATTGAATGCGTGTAAGAATGTGAAGAATATGTGTGTGTTTTAGTTTTGAGGAGAGGGGCGTATGTAAAATGGGAGTTATGTGATGTCTGGCAGACAATGAGTTAAAGTGAAGCTAAGATTAGCAGGTTAGTTATAACAGTATTCAGGCAAAGAAGTAATCCTACTGGGTAAGATGGCCGTTCTCTCAATTATACTTTTCATCTAGCTTTTTTCTTGGTGCTGGGTCATGTCTTTTAGTCAGCCTATCATGTTCTCTGTTTAGATTTCTTCATAAGAAAACAAGAACACCCATTTTTTTTTATATGTTTTTATTTTAATATGCTGATCATAAAGCAATGTTTACACTGTGTTATGTCATTGGCTGATCTTTAATAAATATTTTAACCAGTGTATCAGACTCATTTTGAATGGATATTAGGTTGGTGCAACGTTAAGTAGCTTCTGATGTAGTTAAGATACTTTTAACACATTAGTGTAACTTAGCTTTCTATAATTCTTTAGGTGGTAGCTTTTGTGCAGTGAAGCTTAATTTATTGTTGAGTAACTGATAGCTTAGCTCACTACACTGGACAAGTAGCTTGCCCAACACTGGTCGCTACCAACTTGATATAATGGTTCACTTTACTTTTGGCTATACAAAAACATTGCATAATAGCTGACGAAAATGGATGATAAAACAGGTCAGGGAGAAATGGATGGACACAATTAAAAAACTATATAAAACTGTGCATAAATATTTGTGCTGATAAAAACAAAAAGTAAGGAAGAAGTCCTGGTTAGAGTACTGTTAAGAATTAGAGAAAATAATGAAGTGATTAGTATGTATGCTGAAGATCTTCTGTACTGTAGGATTCTACTTTCTTGGCAGATTGGCAAATGTGTTTTTTTTTTCTTTTCATTTTAATAGACAAAAGAGACCACAGGAAATCGCTGTGAACAGGGTTTGAACCGGTGTGGGGAAACCCCATTGGATTTCAAATCTAATCAATTCGTTGAATCATACATCAAGCCTTTTTCTCCCTCAGAAACGAAGTCTCTGAGGGAACGCGCTTTCATTCTTTACATTAGTATAACAACGACTTCTTTATTACTTTTTGCTTTTTATCCGTTGAAATATTTTATGGTTTTTAAATTTTTGTTTAACCATTAAAATAAAGACCATTAAAACTACAATATATATAGATACAAAATATAGAAATGTATCTGTTTGCTGTCTATGGAGGGAACATAACACTTTCTTGATCTTGTAGCGCCTTCAATTGATGTTGCATCATTATGAGTGTTTTAAAGGCTTGATGATACAACTTCACTTCCATCCTGCATCAGAAAAATACAGTGTATGTTGTGAGAAGGGTTCAAATTTAATATATATATATCATGAGGTCTAATTTTTTTTTTCAAATATTGCATTCTTCCAGTTCAACTTCCTGACATGTTTTGTCACAACTTCTGATAACTAACATCTATTATAACTTCCAAATGTGATGGCTGAACGGTTAAAGTGTTGGACTCAAAATCCATTGGGGTTTTCTTGCACAGGTTCAAACCCAGTGGGTTCTTTGTCTACTAAAACTAAGAATAACATGTTTGCCAATCTGCCCATAAAGTAGAACTCATATGAATCCTCAACATATTAAATCAAGTCCTTTCCACAGAATAGTACAGAAGATCTTCATCATACATACTAATCAGTATTTCTTTTCTCTAATTCTTAACAGTACTCTAACCAGGACTTCTTTTTTACTTTTTGATTTTTATCAGCACAAATATTTATGCACAGTTTTATACTATTTAATTGTTTCCATCCATTTGTCTCCCTGACCTGTTTTACCATCCATTTCCGTCACTATTAAGTGTGATTGGTGGTTTTTCCTTTAATGTTAGTAAGGTTAAATATTAAAGTGTGCCGGTTTTTCCATTCTTTATGCTGAGATGTAGGGAAAGGAAGGAGGTTTGAAAAGGAGTTTCCTCCCTAGGTTAGATAAGGGGGAAACATAGATAAATAGGTCCTTATTAAGATCCTGATGTCCTGTCTCTGGTGTGAATGGAAAACAGTTGTCTGAAATGTTTATCTGTTTCTCTTGGGAAGATTGAATGTTCATGTGTAAGAATTCTCTATAAATGCAAAAGGTGGGGCAGGACCTAGTCAGAATCACACTGAGAGCTATATTCAGCTGTCTTGTTTGGTTCTCCTCTGCAGAGAAAAATAAAACCTTTCCTTCCTTACTCTCAGTGCTAATTTTTAATCCACAGAAGCAATGTTTTTGTATAGCCTTAATTAAAGTGAACCATTATAACAAGTAGTTTGCCACTAACCAATCACTACTTAATCACTACCTGACAATTAACTAATGTTTTTCTGTACCTTAATTAAAGTGAAACTACACATTAGTTCCTGATTAGTTCCTCTCTGTTTCACAGATAACAAAACAGTTTTCCTATAATAGCGATGGGCTGGGTGTTCCCCAATAAGTAATGGTTATTCAAATTCTATCAATGTTCTCCAGATTAAATATCACAATTATTTCCTTGACCCCAATATTGTATTTTCAATTTAACAGGCTGTTTCTTACAAACGTGTAATGTGACTTTTTTGGATTACTTTTAAGTATTTATTAGAACCTGGATTCATTTTTAACTTTGGGTTATTAAGTGCTAATCTTAATTTTTGTTTTTTAATGTAGATTTAATTAAACAGGGTAAAAGGAGAGCTACGAGTGCAATCTGAGGTAAATCACTAATCCTCTTCTTTTCAGACCTTAGTATGACAATATGCTCCAAAAATATGTTCTAATCTGTAGTCTGGAATGGGTGTTCTTGTTTTTTTTTTTTATGAAGAAATCTAAACAGTGAACATGATAGGCTGACTAAAAGACATGACCTTTGTCATTGTCTGCCAGACATCACATAACACCCAGTTTACATATGCCCCTCTCCTCAGAACTTAAACACAAACATCTGTCTCTGATCCTTATTTGTAGTAAAGGAAGAAAAAAAATTGTCGTTTAATTCCAGTTTTAACTCCTCAGAAAGATAGAGACATTATCTTGTTAAATAAAATTGGAACTGAAAATAGCTTGATATTTTTTATTGACAGTCATAGTTGTTGTCTTCTGAATAATAAACAAATTTTTAAGTAGCTGATAGTTCCTATAATAATGCTGGTTAATGCTTTCTTTATTTTTAAAAATTTACTTCAGGAAATACATGTGCAAGAAGTTTTTGAATTTGCCGTTTAAACTGCATTTTGTTTGTTGAACCGTGGTGCTTGTTTGTAGACTAAAAAGAAAAAAATGTAAAAAACAAAAATTATCATGAAGCACCTAAACAAGAAGATTGTGGTTCTTTTGCAATCTTTATATGATGCCTTTTATTGCATCTTATCAGTTGTTTGTTTACAAACATTGGTCAACATTTCAATATTTTAAAGATTAATTTTTACTGAACAATCCTTAAAATGGTAATTAGTAGATTCAAAAAAACATAAAATTTAAACGTTCACTTCATTTGTAGATTTTTTGTGAATCACCTTGAGAGACCTTGATGCCATGTTTGGTCAGCATCTGATCCCCTGCTCAAATGTAAAACAAATATGAAGTTTGGACAGAAAATAAACCAAATCAAAGTTTATCTGATTGGCGATATAAACAGTCTCTTTCTCCAACCAGCCTGTGTTAGCTTGGACAAACTGAGCTGCAGCCAGAAAAAGAGTAAGTTGCTAAAAATTAATTGAAAACAGTTTTAATGTTTAAAGTATAGGTTAAAATGTGTATAACCAGATGAAGAGGTTTATAGATTCCACCATGCTTTTGTCAATCAGTAAATATTGTCTAACCAAAGCAAACATCACTTTTGACCCTTTGTTTTAGTTCATGATGTGTGCACTCGGGGTTTTCTGGGTCTTATTAGCAGCGGTCTGCTTAGGAAGGAGCGATCATCACATCGGACACGGTGTGGAAACACCAGGCAACGCTGCAGATGACAGTGACAACAACCTCTCTCTGGTGACCTCAGCAAACAAGGACTTTGCCTTCCGTTTGTACAAGAAGTTATCAGATCATTCTGACTCTCAAGGCAAAAACATTTTCTTCTCTACAGCTAGCATCTCTGCTGCCTTAGCTGCTCTGTCTGTGGGGGCGCGAGGGGAGACCCACCAGCAGCTATTCAGTGCTCTGGGCTACAGCAGCTCCCAGCTTCCTCAGACAGATGTAGACCAGGCCTTTCGTACGCTCCTTGCAAACACAGCAGCTCATAATGACCTCACAAAAGGCTCGGCTGTGTTTGTGGACAAACTCTTCAAGGCAAAGCTGGAGTTTCTGGATGTCCTGAAGCAGTCCTATTCTGCAGACGGCTTCAGTGTTGACTTTCTCAATTCTACAGAGGCCGCCAATACCATCAATCAGTATGTATCTGATAAGACTAACGGGAAGATAAACAAGCTGGTAGAAAGCCTGGAGCCAAACACATTTATTTACCTTCTCAGCTACATCGACTACAAAGGTAAAAGGCCTCAACCTATGAGTTCCCTGACCTCTCGCTTTCATTGAGTTATGCTTTTAGTAATTCATAAAATCTCCTCTTTCTGCTCAAACAGGA
Organism: Cyprinodon diabolis; assembly: GCA_030533445.1. Lineage (NCBI taxonomy): Eukaryota > Metazoa > Chordata > Actinopteri > Cyprinodontiformes > Cyprinodontidae > Cyprinodon > Cyprinodon diabolis. The sequence continues at coordinate 39,619,087 of CM060075.1, read as the reverse complement.
AAATGGGAAATTCCGTTTGTACCTCGAGATACCAGAGAAGATGATTTCAATGTGGAAGAAAACAAAAAGGTTCAGTCACACAGCTGAACATGCTGAGCAGATCTGAGTCCTCCTGTTTTTATTATAGATCTACATAACTGTTCATCTATCATTAACCAGGTTAGGGTCCAGATGATGACAATGGAAGAAGATGTTAGGACTTATATCGACCAGGAGATCCACACATCAGTTCTCCACCTGCCCCTCAGGAACCTCTACTCCATGCTGCTGCTCTTACCTGACAATATGTCAATGCTGGAGAACATTATCAGCCCTGCGCATGTCAAAAAGTGGATGAAGTCGATGTAATTTGGGTGAACAGATTTTACATTAAGTATCAGGTTGGGTTTTTTAATGTCTTGGTTAAGTATTGAAGGTTCCTATATTATTATTTTTATTTTTAGGGTATGGAACATCTTTGTTCCCAAGTTTTCTATCAAAACCTCCTCCGAGTTAAATGACGTGCTGAAAGGGATGGGAATAACAGATGTGTTTGGGGTTCGGGCGAATCTGAGTGGCCTTGCAGAGGAAAAGAACCTGATTGTTTTGGAGGTAAGATGGCAGAATATGAAAGAAAGGTCCTTGCTTATGTTATCTTAACACAATCAACTCACTCTGCTTTAATTGCACTATGAAGGTTGTGCACCAAGCCACGTTGGACGTAAATGAGGTTGGAGTCTCTGCCTCAGCAGTTACTGTTATTAAAATCATTCCTGCCTCCGGTACATTTGGCCCCATCCCAGAGTTGAAGTTCAACCGCCCTTTCATGGTGATCATCACAGAGAGAAACACAGAAAACATTCTTTTTATTGGCAAGATTGTCAACCCAATCCTCTGAGAAAAGAGATCTTTTGTTGGTACAAACTGAATACAATGGAAATACTTTGTTTGATGTCTTGTTCCAAATACATAAAGAAATATTTTCTGTTCTTTAATAATTAAAAAAGACATTGCATAATGGTTTCCCTGACTAAACTTTTTTTAAGGCAATGGTTTCACTTGGTGGCTATAGAGTTTTTATGTTCCTAGTCATATTTTTTTTATGTGTAGTCAATAATATGTCATGACTTGGTTTTGTTTAAAATCTACACAGTGGCGATGATATAATAAAAACATACATGCAAAACTTGGTAACACTTCACAATAAGGTTCACAAAATTGCATTAACTGCTAGAGAGTGCATAGGTAACTAATAAGGAACTAATGGGTAGTTAACCAGTAGTTACTGCAGAAAACTCAGCCCAGCCTTATTATGGGATGACTGCATAGTTAGCACAGATATACAGAGTATTAACCAGGAACTAATTGGTAGTTACCAAGGAAACCAAAGTGGAACTAAAAAAGAACTAAAATATAGTTAAATAGTTAGTAAGTAAGTAATTGTTATTTATATAGCACTTTTCACAGACTTTGAGGTCACAAAGTGCTTCACAAAATTCCAAAACACATTAAAATACATTAGAGGAGTACTGGTTCGTTACTGCAAAATTAGGGTAGAAATTCTCAGTGTTGGTTTTGAATAAACCCTAAGCCATTGAAATCACAGCCTATGAAAAACTACTTTACTCAATACCAAATTATTGGCTGGCTATTATATTACGTAATCTGTTGAGTCAAGCATAATATTAAGTCGTATCACTACCTGACTATTATCTTTGTTTGTATATCCTAAAGTAAAGTCGAGGATAATACCAAGTACAGTATGATCCTCATTACAATCATTACTTTTTTTTTGCCTTTAAGAAAAGTGTAATGACCCAATAGTTCCTGCTTAGTTACTCAGTGTTTCCCAGTTAAATAGGCAGTAGTTCCATAATAGCAGTGGGCTGGGTGTTCCTCAGTAAGTAATGGTTATCTACCGATTAGAACCTGATTAGTTCCCTAGGCACTCTCTGGTAGTTAAACATTTTGTTAACCTTATTGTAAAGTGTTACCAATATTTCCTTCTGTTATTTTTAACAGATATATATTTTTGCTCACATGGTACTTTTTAAGAAATTGGCTGAACAACTAAATGTTTTAGCAGTCACTTATTTTAAACTTTGGTGGGGGCTATTCTAAATACACACAATGTTGAAAGCTGTGGGAAAAAACCCATAATATTGAAAACTACAGATGTAAATTTGAACAAAAATTATGGGTAAAAAAAAAATGGCTACTTTGCCCAGAGGAATAATATGGGAGGTACACTCAATTATGATATATCTATTTAAGTTCTACTCGTTAACTCATTGAAACCGCATTGACTAACATGTACAATTTAGAAAATGTAAATGTCTTTGGTTAAAAAAAACAAAACAACATTTTCTAACTTTGCCAGATTTCTTGGTCATCTATCAGTACAACTGTTTGAGATAAAATGGTGGAGTGCAATAAAAGACTGAGCCACTTCTAAGGGTAGTTTAGAACACATCTAAAAACAATTGTGACCATTCAAAACCTTAGTCTACATGGAGATAACAGCCACAGCCAAGTAACATACTGCAGGTCGATGGATTTCACTCAGTCTGCATTTTTTCTTAGCAAAGAAAAAGAACAAAGATGACATGATGTTCAGCCCTGCTCTGGATAGACAAAGTTTGTTACTTTCTAACTTAAACCCTGTAGAAAGGCTGTAAAAGTTTCACATACTGTGCAGCAAAACAGTAAAATGTTATGAATAAAAACTCTGAGAAACAGTCTACGTTTACTGTTAAAAAGTCAGTAAAATATACAGTAAAACACCGTTACATAGCAACAGTAAAAGACTGTGAAACCAAAAGCGGTCCTTTACTTTATTAAATACATTAGATAACAGTTAATCAACTCTTAATATAACTGTAAAAGAATACAAAAATCACAGGGATTCACTGTGAAAATGAATAAAATATGCAAACATTTGAAAAGAAATTGTCATACAAATAAACATTTCCCAAAGCCTTAATTTTTATTGCATTATTTAGATAAACCACAGGTTATTAAGTTCTTCACATTAAAATGTAAAGGAAATACTTGTTGATTGTAAAGCATAGCATGGACTTTTATATTTACAGAGGCAAAATGGTTAAAAAATATAGTCCACTGTAAAAATGGCAACAGTACAATGCTGCAAAAAAGCTGAAATATCAGGAGTAAAAACAAAAACGAAATGATAAACCTTTGTTTTAGAAAACATTTAATCTTCAATAAAAAAAAATTAGAGTCCATCCATTTGAACTCCCTGACCATTAATGCTAAAATATATTGATACAAAATATAAAGAAAAACTTTAATTTAGTCTTTATTTTGATGTCATTGTATGTTTATGAGACTGGAATATGTGGAGGGAACTAAAGCACTTTGTTGATCATATAGCGACTTCAGCTGATGTTGCATCATTATGAGTGTTTTAAAGGTTTGTTGAGAGTTGATACGATTTCACTTCATCCTGAATCAGAAAAACCAATAAAACAAAAAACTGTTGTTAGGAGGGTTCAAATTAGATCTATTTATATCCATCTATCCATCCATTTTTTGACATGCTTAATCCCAAGTGGGGTTGCGAGGGGTGATGGCACCCATCTCCAGATGTGATGGCCGAGAGGTTAAGGTGGTGGACTTGCAATCCAGTAGGGTTTCTCACACGATTTGAATCTTGTCTACAGTGATTTCCTATGGACTCAATTGAAATTAAGAAAAACATGTTTGCCAATCTACCAAGAAAGTGGAACTGATTTGAATCCTCATCATATCATAATCACACAATTGTTGAAGAGGTCTTGATCATACTTACATATTCTAATCAGTTAAATTGTTTCACACCAGTATTCTTTGCATTGCCACAATATATAGATTCAAAAATACAGAAAAATCTCTAAGAGCAGACATTATTTTTAAGTTATTGTTTTTTTAATTATGAAACTGGAATATGTGTTTGCTGTCTATGGAGGGAATATAACACTTTCTTGATTTTGTAGCGAGTTCAGCTGATGTTGCATCATTCTCAGTGTTTTAAAGGTTGTTAAGAGGTGATACAACTTCACTCCACCCTCAAGCAGAAAAACAAACAAAACAGTGTATGTTTTGAGGAGGGTTCAAATTTGATGTATTTATATCTGAGCTCTATTTTTTTTTTAATCATTGCATCCTTCCAGTTCAACTCCCTGACCTGTTTTATCTCAGGTTCTAATGACTGACATCTATGCACACCTCCAGCTGTGATGGCCGAGAGGTTAAGGCGTTGGACTCGAAATCCAATGGGGTTTCCCCGCACAGGTTTGAACCCTGTTCACAGCGCTTTCCTTTGGGTTCTTTTTTACAGAAGCGTTTTGCATTCACCAACGAAAACAATTCTGACAGCTTATGTCATATTTACGAGATCTTTATCTCGTAAATATGAGATCCTGATCTCAACATTATGAGATCTCATCTTATAATTACGATACAAGATGTCATAATTATGAGATAATATGTGATATTTAGAAGATCAGGAAGGACCTGGTTCTGCTGGAGGTTTCTTCTTGTTAAAAGGGAGTTTTTCCTCTCCACTGTCGCTACAAGCATGCTTAGTTTGAGGGATTGCATTCGAGTCAATGAGTCGATGCAATCAACTGGTTTTCCTTAGATAGAAAACTTTGAATCAATTTGACTGTATGATCTGGTGAACTGTAAAGTGTCATGAGATGACATGTGTTGTAAATTGGAGCTATATAAATAAACTGAAGTGAAATCGAAATTGACAGTCATTGCTGATCTCCACTACATGAAACGATAACAATGAGTGGGTTGTTGGATTTAATATGCTTTTATTTCGTTTTAAGTATGCAACACTGGGAAATACCGAGTTTCCTTAATGTGGACTGAATTTATTTTAATTTGTCAGCATTGTAAAGTAAGTCCTTAGAATTTTTTTAGGCGATGAAGCCCACTCTGACTTTACACTTTTCATGCAGGAGCAATTAAACCAACACGGGCTGCTTTATGGTTGTAAATGAATGCGTCGGAAAAGAATTTAAGCTGGCTTGGTGGTGTCACATACAACTGTCCATCAAATCATCGGGGTTAATCAGCCGCAGGAACAATTAGACAGGGGAGCAAGGAGCAAAGGGAAAAACCGAACCATCAGCGCCGGGATCATGACAGCTTCAGAATCGTTTAAAACGACCAGGTCCCAACTTTATGCAGCATGTCAATTCATATGAAAAACTAAAACCAAACAGAATCGTATTAATAGAGCAGTTGACGGATTTTCGCATATGGTCATATCGCTGCATGCTTACTCCACAAGTAGTAATCCCAGGGTTATAGATGGATAAATTGATGAAGTGAAAAACAGAAGCGGAACTCCAATGGATATCATGTTAGATCTGGGTGAAGAAAACTGTTCAGTGGAACAGATGCAGATATTCTCAATAAGTAATCATGAAGACCAGTTTTGTGAGAGATTGTACATTACGGGCTCAAATAAGCATAACCAAATATATAGATACGATCTCAGACTTACGAAACAAGATCTCGTAATTACGAGATCAGTACCTCATAATTACGAGATTTTTATCTCGTAATTATGAGATAATATCTGGTAATTATTAGAAAAAATGTCGTAACTATGAAATACTGATCTCGTAATTATGAGATAAGCTGTCAGACTTTTTTTGTTTTGGTGAATGCAATACGCTTCCGCACTTTTGTCAATTAAAATGAAGAAAAACATGTTTACCAATCTGCCAAGAAAGTAGAACTCATATGAATCCTCAATACATTAAATCAAGTCCTTACCACACAATAGTACAGAAGAGCTTGATCATACATACTAATCACTTCATTGTTTTTCTCTAATTCTTAAAAGTACTCTTACCAGGACTTCTTTCTTACTTTTTGATTTTTATCAGTGTTAGGTTTAAACACCAAACACCTTATTCAGCAACCTGCACAAAGAAAGACACAGAGAATTGAGTATAATTTACTTGCAAGGAGAGGGGATCAGAGACTGCATTCAGTTACAATCTCCAACCCACTCTGAAGCAGTCTCTGCTCTCCAAGCTTTTTATTTGGAACGCCCTGGTTACAATGTGGTTTCAACCTCTAAGGGGAAGGGGGTCAACAGAAGCCAGTTTAAACCAGAAGTTTCGAACAATCATCATAAGATAAGGAAATCTTCTCTCCACATCCGATGTGCAACTCTGCGGTGTGTGCAACTCTGCGCAGCTCTCCTTGTTTCACAACATTAACCCAGATTTGACCCCAGCAACTTCCTTGCACAAACTTACAATGAGTAAAGTTCAACAGCTTTACTCCAGTTGTGTTACATCAACATCCTCCTGCACAAACTGACAGCAAAACATTAGTAATCATAGCAAGCAAAGTTCACTCTTTGTAATATAAGTAAGATAGAGATAACAAATGTGTATAATATGATTAAAGTAGAATAACTTATGTACAATTAATCCAACATTTCCCTCCTGTTTATTCACTTTAAGCTATTTTTTTTTATCATTCAATAGTTACTTCTTTTCAGATTTTCAACTATGAAATCATTTTTAGCTGTAAAGGGTACACTCAGAGGTACTTTAAACCGGTGGGTTATTGTCGTTGGGATTAGGATAAAGACCAGGAAAGTGTAAAGAGGTTTCATCCTCTTCACTGTCTGCATCATCCGATGGGTGTTCCTCAGTGGACATGAGGGCATACATTTCTGTTTTCATGGGTTGTATTGCTGTGGTAATTAGTCTATTTAGCAGCGCTCTAATACATGGAATACAACAACATCCACATAAGGTCAGAATGGCGGCAAATACAGCTATAGACATTAAAATAGAAACTACCAATTGTTTGTATTTACCAAAAATGTCTCCAAATCCGTCCCACAATTTTGTGTCAACTCCAGAATGGTCTTTCATTTTGCTGTTAAGAGAGCGAAGGCCTTCAAGGGCCTTTGTGAGGCTGCCATCAGCAGCGGTGTTGTTGGGAATAAAGGTGCAACACTGATCTCCAAAAATAGAGCACACACCACCTTTTTCAGCTAACAACATGTCAACAGCAATACGGTTCTGGAAAGCCATCAGAGAGGTAGCTGACAATTGTTCATGGACAGCGGAGAAGCCTTGTTCTGTTTTATTTCCCAGCCTCTGGACGTTATAGTGGATGTAATTTATTCTGTCTACATTTTTGTTTATAGTGCACCACCAGCATAAGATAGATTCAAATCCTGCAGTAACTTGATTCGCTAGTTTATACTCATCTGGAACACCTCTAGGTACCCCAATGCTGTCAATATAAGTAGGGTCATCTCCACTCCACGCGTTTTCAGATGCCCTCTTCCTTCTAGTATGCCATGTGTGAGGTAAAATGCTGTTTACGGTCGTTAACAATTCATCTGTTTTAAGCGGTCCATTAATATTTTGAATTTTTATCTGTTCACCTTGAGCAGAAGTAAGAATCCCTTGTATCTCATCTCCTTCTTGTGTAATATTTGCGGGGCACAAATACAATGTCCAACATGGATCGGTTCCAGCAGACCGTGCACATATAAATGAGGAAGAACAGCCTTCCTTCTCAAGGGGTTCTGCTGTGGAGTTTATCGTCATAGTGAAAACTTTGGAGTCATGGTTAACAGTGAACCCTGATATTCTACTCATCCATTTCTTAGCTAAAGATGTCCATCCATACGATCCTTTCTTCCACTGTCCAGTGGTTCTAAAAACGTCTCCCCAACTCTTTTGAGTTTTTTGAACTACACGGGGATATAGGTAGAAATCATAACCTCGCCAGACTCCTGGGTCAATTTTGAATCTTTGCGAGAATGTTTGAAAAGGAATAGTCACTACACTGATTACTCTAGTAGAGTCATAGCAGAGATAGATGTCCCTTTTACAAATAGCTGGATCATGGGGGCAACAAGAATCCTTGCCCTGAGTGAGAGCTAAAGACAAAACTAATATGAGCAATTGCAACATTATCTAGGTTCAAGCTTCAAAAAGTTTCCTATGGGTAATCTTTTTACACAATGGTCTACTTCCTATGACCTTTCGGCAGAGTTGTGGACAATCTTCACCAGTTTGAGATGGTTGTATACTAAAAATACAACCCCCTTTGTACGATGGACTTCCTCTGAAGGTCGGTGAAGGAGACCAAATGTGTATTCTATAACAGGCACCACAGCAGGATTACTAGAATGCTAAACACTATAGTAAGGTTCCACAGAATAATTAGGAGAGTGATTTTATCCATTAATCATCTGATCTTTCTATCACCTTTTTACAGTGTGAGAAGTGGATCCATGTGCTTCTTTCAGCTATTTTCAATGCAGTTGGAGTTGTCAACAAAACCTGATGGGGTCCTTCCCACTTAGGTGAATACCAATGTTTCTTCCATGATCTTTCTTAGTCTGTTTTTAACAGTACAATTTATTCATTCCACAAGTCCTGCGCTCTGTGGATGATATCCACAATGATTTTTTAAATCAATGTGGAAGGCTAATCCTATTTTGGACACTATTTAATTTATAAAGTAAGAATCATTCTCACTATATATTTTCTCTGGAATGCCATATCTTGGTATTATATCTTTACAGAGTGCTTTTGCTACTGTAAGGGCATCAGGGTTTTTTATTGGAAATAGTTCAATCCATTTAAAAAACAAATCTATTATAACTAAACAGAATTTTTTACCTTCACTTGGATTTAGTTCAATAAAATCCATATATATGAACTGGAAAGGATAAATAGATTTAGGGAAAGCACCTTTTTTAGGTCTTAAATTTCCTTGAAAATTTAGCACATATTAAACACGCTTTACAAAAGTTTTTTGCATAGGATATAAATCCATATGCTATATAATGATGCTCAATCAATCCTACCATCCCTCCGTTTGAGAGATGAGTAAAATCATGATTCAATATAGCAGCCCATTTGTATAAGTTTTTTGGAAGGATTGGTTTATTTGCTGGTCAGGTGTAAATCCCCTCTTTTAATTGTGCTCCTTTTCTTTTCCATTGTTCTTGTTCTTGTTTAGGAGCTTGCTGCTGCATGTCTTGTAATATGTCATTTTTTAGTGGATTGTCTGTTAATGTTAGTACTGTTATTTCTTTTAAAGCAGCTTCTTTTGCTATTTTATCTGCAAAGGAATTTCCTTTTGAAACTGCATCTGTTCCGGATGTGTGGGCCGCACATTTGCATATTGCAAGCTGCTTTGGCAGTTGCACTGCTTGTAGAAGTTCTTTCAGCAAATTGGCATGAGTCACTGGTTTTCCGGTTGATGTTATCATGCCTCTGTTTTTCCAGTGTTGTGCAAACGTATGTGTTGTAGCATAAGCATATTGACTATCTGTCCAGATAGTTACCTTTTTGTCTTTCATAAGTTTGCACGCTTCAGTAAGAGCAATCAGTTCTGCTGCTTGTGCAGAGTAATGTTGTGGTAAGGCTTCCGCTTTTAGCACAGCGGTATGTGTCACTACAGCATAACCAGTTCTCGTTTTCCCTTTTTCATCTTTTTAGAGGAGCCATCAACAAATAATGTTTTTCCTTCTGACAAAGGAGTGTCTTTTAAATCTGGCCTAGTTTTAGCAGTTTGTTCAGCCAGAGCCTCACAATCATGGGATTCCCCATCATCTGGGGTGGGGATAAGTGTTGCTGGGTTCAGCACCGTGCAGCGTTCTATTTTTAGATGCGGCTGTGACAGGAGTATAGACATGCATGAGAGGTGTCTGGCTGGGGATAGAAAAGTCATTTTTGTTTGTAAAAGCAGAGCAGACACCGAGTGGGGAACTTTTAATGTCAGTGGATGGAATAATACTATGTCAGCACTGGACGTTACTGCTAATGAAGCAGCTATCACTGCTTGCACACAATGTGGAAGTGCACATGCTACAGCATCTAATTTAGTAGAATAGTATGCTACTGGTCTTAATTTATTTCCATGCATTTGAGTTAAGACTGAGGTCATAAAATGACCTTTGCAGTCCACCATTTGTACAAACTCTTTTTCATAGTCTGACAGGGCCAACGTGCAGCTGCTCACCATAGCCTGCTTAATGTTGCATAAGGCCGCTTCTGCTTCAGGTATCTATTTTAGTTTATCTGACATTTTCAGTTCCTCTTTATACATAAAAAGTTTTAACGGTGCAGTTATTCCTGCATAATTTGAACTTAGAGGTGCGTGGGGTATGGGATCTTTTATTGTGGTTCTGAAGGCTCCTGTATCACACAAAATTTAACAGGAATGCCCTGGACCATCAGAACTATTTCTGGCCTATGTTTTTCTTCAAAAATCAAATCCTCTAGGTTTAATACATCCATGTTTTCATCTTCTATTTCTTCAATAGAGAATGGTTGCTCATCTAGTCATGCTGAGCTCCCTGCATTTTTTCTTTTTGGGTTAATTCGACAGTGTCTAGCCATGTGGCCTTCTTTTCCACATGACCAACACGCTCTGGAATTATCGGTTGAGTGTGATCCAAACCCTCTTCCCCTTCCACGGCCTCTGCCTCTACCTCTGGACTGCTGATAAAACACAGTCTCCTCTTCCTCTTTTGGAGCATTCCACCATTCATCTCTATGTGGTGACGATGTACCCTCTCTTGAATTATATATTCTTCCACATCCTTCTTTGGAGAGGGAATTCCTTCTACTGGTTTTCTTTGTCTCTCCTCTTTCTCTCTGTCCTGCTAATTTCATCCAGACCATGGTTTGCATGTAACCTTCTTTTGCCATCAAAGTGTCTTTATTTTTGCCTTTTGTTTTTTTTATTTTTTGTTGTAATTCTTTTATGTTTGTGGTGCTCAATTTACCATTAAAACCATAATTTTTTATCCAGTAACACAACGGCTCTACCGCGGCTGGGTCATCATTTTCAACTGCTTTCCAATCTTTACACTGGAGTTCTTCCAATGACTTCCATAATTTTCCTTTACTTTGCCCTTTTCCCATTTTGAACTAAATTTGGGCCCAGTGGGTTTTCAACACCTGTCGTGTTCTAAACACTGGGGCTTCAGACAAGATGGTGATCAACTACCTTTGTGGTAAAACTCACTTCAACCCTTGCAGGTGGAGTTTTCTTGTCTACAAACATCCACAAAAGCTCACCATTTAACCCTTGTCTTTTTGGTATGAAATACAGATATCTAGTGATATCTATATTTCCTTTCACACACAAACACACACACACACACACACACACACACACACACACACTGCGCAGTTAACTTTTACTTTATTCCCGTTTTCTTTATTTTAAACACAGAGGACGCCGCCATCCTATGCAGAATTTAACTAGTTTAAAACTAGGGGAGTCTGTCCTCCCGCGGACTTTAACTGTTTTAAAATTTCTGTTTTACCTGATAGAGTCTAGAATTGTCAGGGTTTTAGTACGCTGAGAGGACTTCGCCGTCCTTCACTTCTATCTTTTTTTTTTTTTTTTTTATAATTTACTCACTCCTTATTAAAAGAAAAACTACTCACAATTCTCTGCGTCCTCGAAATGCTTCAACCGTCGGACCCCAGCTTGTAAGGGAGAGACCAGTCCCGTAAAGGGTCTGTTTGCTGCGGCCGCAGACTTGTCTGGATCTCACTCACCTGCTGGGGGTCGTCGGGTATCTTGCAATCCGGCTCGAAGGACCATTTAATGTTAGGTTTAAACACCAAACACCTTATTCAGCAACCTGCACAAAGAAAGACACAGAGAATTGAGTATAATTTACTTGCAAGGAGAGGGGATCAGAGACTGCATTCAGTTACAATCTCCAACCCACTCTGAAGCAGTCTCTGCTCTCCAAGCTTTTTATTTGGAACGCCCTGGTTACAATGTGGTTTCAACCTCTAAGGGGAAGGGGGTCAACAGAAGCCAGTTTAAACCAGAAGTTTCGAACAATCATCATAAGATAAGGAAATCTTCTCTCCACATCCGATGTGCAACTCTGCGGTGTGTGCAACTCTGCGCAGCTCTCCTTGTTTCACAACATTAACCCAGATTTGACCCCAGCAACTTCCTTGCACAAACTTACAATGAGTAAAGTTCAACAGCTTTACTCCAGTTGTGTTACATCAACATCCTCCTGCACAAACTGACAGCAAAACATTAGTAATCATAGCAAGCAAAGTTCACTCTTTGTAATATAAGTAAGATAGAGATAACAAATGTGTATAATATGATTAAAGTAGAATAACTTATGTACAATTAATCCAACAATCAGCACAAATATTTATACACAGTTGTATATTGTTTTTAATTGTGTCCATCCCTTTGTCTCCCTCACCTGTTTTATCATCCATTTTCGTCAACTATTATGCAATGTTTTTGTATAGCCTAAAGTAAAGTAAACCATTATATCAAGTATGTAGCAACTAACCAATCACTACTTAATCACTACCTGACAATTAACTAATGTTTTTCTGTACCCTTAATTAAAGTGAAACTACACATTAGTTCCTAATTAGTACCTTTTTTGTTTCGCAGATAACAAAGCAGTTTTCCTATAATAGCGATGGGCTGGCTGTTCCCCAATAAGTAATGGTTATTCAAATTCTATCAATGTTCTCCAGGATAAAGATGACAATTATTTCCTTGACCCCAATATTGTATTTTCAATTTAATAGGCTCTTTCTTACAAACTGAGAAACAAAACAATGTAACTTTTTTGGATTACTTTTAAATATTTATTAGAACCTGGATTCACTTTTAACTTTGGGTTATTAAGAGTGTGGAATCATATTTTTTCCTTAGCCTGTTAGTGAGCTAAAATGTTAAAGGGTGCCTTTTTTCTCCTCCTGAATAGGGGTGATTGTTTAGAGGCTTTGTTCCATTCTTTATGTTGAGATGTAGGGAAAGGAAGGAGGTTTGAAAAGAAGTGTCTCCCAAGGTTAGATAAGGGGAAAACACAGAAAAACATGTCTTTATTGTGTTCAAGATTCTAAGATCCTGTTTTTGGTGTGAATGGAAAACAGTTGTTTCAAATGTTTATCTGAACAAATGTATGTCCATTGGTGAACTAAAGTGTTTTTCCTGGGAAGACTCAATGTTCATGTGTGTGTGTGGAATCTTCTTATATGCAGGGGTAGGATGCTACAGCCTCAGAGCCACACTGGGAGCTGTACGCAGCTGTTTTTTGTCACTCTCCTCTGCAGAGTGAAATAAAACCTTTTCTTCCTTGCATATCCACTCTCAGTGCTCATTTTTTACTCCAGAATTTGGCGTCACAAACAGGATCTTTCGCTGATCCGTCCACTCGGTGGATTCTAGAAAAAGGGCTGATCACCAAAACCATATGGATTTTCCCTCTACCTTAAATAGGCAATTTCAATGAAGGAGGACTCTTCTGATGGTCCACTGAGTGGATCGATCTCGACAGGAGGACAATAACTTCAGGAGACTGAGAGAGGAAGAAAAATAACAAACTCCTTTAAAGGTAAAAAGAAAAAAAACTAAAATATTGTTATAACATTAAATAGACAGTTAAAAGACTGACCAAGGTAGGCCTCTCATAGGCTGAGGGTAAGTCTTTTTTAAGACCAAGGTTAAGTCTTTTTTAAGACCGAGGTTGTAGGTCTTATCAACGAAAAGTAGACCAAGTATTGCAACAAAATAAAAAGATAAAACAACGATCGAGTAATTGTGAGCGCTCAAAATAAGAAAAAAAAAGATAAATAAAAATATCTCATTATATCTCAATATCTCCCAGTTTACCGCAAGCCTGCTAATCTCTGCTTTAACTCCACCTTATCAACTGAAGGCTACAAATCCTGTTTGAAAAGAGGTCGACTTTTTAAAAAACCTGGTTCCCAGAGAGCCGAACCAGAGGAGGAAGACGACGGGGGCCAACCTGAGACTATCATTTGACCTCCAACTAGACTCACAACCAGACTCTACTATCCCTGGGGCCCACTGCGGGGATCCATCTATCACGTTTGCTCCATGGTCACTAAATAGGAGACATTATCCTTAACAGACTGCCAACAGCCCCGTATGGACCAGCTCTTCATTCAAGAAGGGGAGTTTTGAGTGACTCAGATAGAAAACGTTTGTTACGACAAAAGAAAATACAGAGTGAGGCACAGCTAACTCTCCTCCACAACTGCCACTGAACTGTTCTCCATGCAGCCCTCAGACAAGAACAGCTCTCAAAAAGATGGTTGCTGCTACATGTGTGGAGGCCAGAGAGGACAGAGAGGAGGCTACAACTATGGGGCAGAAGCCATTCTCAGCAAGGGGGATATCAGGCACAGAAGCAAGGTTACTCTACCGACTAGTGAGGGAGCCGTTGGAGCGACTCCTGGTTCGACAGACTGCAAGTAACACATACACACACACCCACAAAGTACATTTTGGAGACATGTATTAGTTTTCTGATAATTCTTTTTTAATGTTTTACTCCGGTGAGTTGCTGGTCTCATGTTTAAAGTAATAGTGCACCCAAAATATGATTAGCCTTCATTTTCTACTCACCCCCATGCTGAACAACACTCTGGAGTACTTTTTTGATATCTCAAATGCATCTGGAGATCTGGGAGGCTTCTTGCTGTCTGCTGACATTCAAATAATGGAGGTCTATGGTGCCCGAGGCAGAAAGGTCCATAAAAGTCCACAAAAAACGTGTCAATATTCCTCCATACTGCTCGTCCAATGTATTCCAAGTATCCTGAGTTGGTAGCGTCCATAATTTACTCGAAACAAAGTCATTTAGAATGTTTTTAGAGCCTAAACAGTAGTGTATAGGATTTCCTAAAAGCGCGCGCCTGCGAGTTCACGACTCTACGGAAACCGCGGCAGACCAAACCAGATGAAAGTGCGCATTCAGCGTCTGCTCTGCCGATAATGCAAGCGTAGAAGAAGAAATGTGCTGTTTGTGGTGTTAACCAGTGTTTATGTGATAAGACCTGCCATGTGTAATACCAAATGTGACCACTAGGGGGAACCTTACTCCCTTGGTATGTAAGGCAGAGCATTGTATGAGAACGGCAGTTATTCAATACAGTTGGACAGAAACGTACGCCAGTTGTCCCGTGTTTTCCTTTAACGTTTATTTTAAATCACACAACATGGTGTCAGAAGTGAAGACTTTCACGACCTGCGGACAAGAGACAGCGTGAATGCCAGGATCCAGTTCCAGACGGCGACAGAGGAGACATCGGGCAAATATGAGCGAGCGAGAGCAGCAACAGGGGCACGTTGAAGCGCCAGGGGACCACCACGAAGATACTAACGTTACAGACCGTTATGTGGCTAACGCTGTGACGGAAGGCCAAGGAGCGGCTAGCATACCGAGTGGGCTAGGTCAAGCTGCTATCCCGAGTGCAACGTTTACCATAAAGCCACCGGAACCGTTTGACTTTTCTAAACCGCACGAATGGGAGAAATGGATTCGTCGCTTCGAGAGATTCCGGCTGGCAAGTAACTTGAACAGTTCTTCTGAGGCTAATCAAGTTAACACGCTAGTTTACTGCATGGGTGATGAGGCGGACGACGTGCTAAGAGGGCTAGTGTTAACCCAGCAGCAGCGTTTGCAGTACAATGCAGTGAAGGCGGGATTTGACGGTTACTTCGTCCCGAAGAAGAACGTTATTTATGAACGTGCAAAGTTTAACCAACGAGTACAGCAACCTACCGAATCAGTCGACGCATTCCTCACAGCACTTCATGCCCTAGCAGAAAGCTGCAACTATGGTCCCCTACATGATGAACTGTTACGAGACAGATTGGTAGTGGGCATAAGAGACACAGCACTGTCTCAGAAAATGCAGCTGGATAGCCAACTCACTCTCACCAAGGCGATCACCATGGCCAGGCAGTCGGAGGAAGTTCGGCGCCAACAGACGGACCTGAGGGGGGAAATGAGCACTGCTAGCAAAGTAGCTGTGGATGCACTGCACAAAGCTAAAGGAAAGCAGCGGAACGCAACGCAATTCAAAGCTAAAGGACTTAAACCGGGACATGCAAAAGCGACGACTCACATGGCGACGGGAAACAAGACATGCCACAAATGTGGAAAATCACCATCTCATCCTGCTGTTCAGTGTCCGGCACGGAACGCTGAATGCCACAGCTGCGGCAAAAGAGGGCACTACGGCAAGGTATGCAGACTCATCAGCTCTGTGAATGAGTTAGCCGAGGACACAGATGGACTGTTTCTAGGTGAGGTGTCCTCGGGTGAAGATCCATGGATGGCTGACATAGGCTTACAGGGCAGCAAAGTGACTTTTAAAATAGACACGGGCGCCGATGTAACAGCCATACCAGAGACAATATACAAAAATACCATGCCCGGTGCCAAAGACATTAAAGCCGCCATGAAACAGCTGTATGGCCCTGGTGGTACAAAGTTGAATGTGCTAGGGTCAGTCACCGAAACACTCACCTACAAGGACAGGAGCATCACAGAGAGGATCTACATCGTCAGAGACCTACACGTCGGGCTACTGAGCAGGCCAGCTTCAGTGAGGCTCAAACTGGTTGCGCGGATGGACATGATCGACCAGGAGACGGTGAGGACGACGTACCCAAAACTCTGCGATGGACTGGGGCTGGTGCAGAAGCCCTACACCATCAAACTCAAGCCGGACGCCAAACCCTTCTCTCTCAAAGTTCCACGGCGAGTACCACTACCTCTCATGGACAAGGTGAAGCGGGAGCTGGAGAGAATGGAGAGCCTGGGCGTCATCAGCCGCATTGAGGCGCCAACCGAGTGGTGCTGCGGCATGGTGGTAGCTCCCAAGAAAAACAACGAGGTGAGGATATGTGTGGATATGTCACCAGTCAACGAGTCAGTGTGCAGGGAAAAGTTCATCTTGCCATCTGTGGAACACACCCTGGGCATGCTGACAGGGGCCAAATACTTCTCCAAACTCGACGCAAACATGGGCTTTTGGCAGATACCGCTCTCAAAAGACTCAGCACTGTACACCACCTTCATCACGCCATTCGGGCGGTACCACTTCAACAGGCTACCCTTCGGGATCAGCTCAGCATCGGAGCACTTCCAGAACAGGATGACATCTGAGGTCACGGCAGGCCTGGAAGGCGTTGTCTGCCACGTCGACGACATCCTCATCTGGGGGGACACGAAGGAGCAGCACGACAGCAGGGTGCATGCAGTCCTGGAGCGAGCAGAGAAGGCCGGTGTGACGCTGAACATGGCAAAGTGTGAGTTCGGGAGAGAAGAGGTAAAGTTCCTGGGGCACATCATCTCAGCTGAGGGGGTGAAACCAGACCCTGAGAAGACAAAGGCAGTCCAAGACATGAGGGAGCCGACGAACATCAGCGAGCTTCGCAGCTTCCTGGGGATGGTAAACCAGCTCGGGAAATTCATCCCCAACCTCTCTGAGAAGGACAAGCCACTGAGAGCCCTGCTCTCAAAGAAGAACATGTGGTGCTGGGGGCACGACCAGCAACGTGCTTTCCGTGGCCTCAAACATGAACTCTCCTCAGCGCCAGTACTCCAGCTGTATGACCCAAACAGCCCACTCAAGATCTCGGCGGACGCCTCATCTTATGGGCTGGGAGCCGTGCTGCTACAGAAGAAGGCAGAAACGTGGCTACCGGTTGCGTATGCGTCCAGGTCGCTGACCGACACTGAACAGCGATACGCCCAGCTGGAGAAAGAGGCACTGGCACTGACATGGGCCTGTGAGAGGTTCAGTGACTTTATCCTCGGAGTGCACTTTGAACTCGAAACAGACCACAAACCTCTAGTGAGCCTGCTGGGAGGCCAGGCTCTGGACGCACTGCCACCACGAATCCAGAGATTCAGGATGCGTCTGATGAGGTACTCCTACACGATCTTCCACACACCTGGGAAAAGCCTTACCTCAGCTGACACACTCTCTCGCGCCCCACTGACAAATGCAGTGACAAGCAGCGACAACGACCTGATGGAGGACACCAACATCTACGTCGAAGCGGTGCTGGAGCACCTCCCGACCAGCGACAGGTACCTCACAGAGCTCCGTAAACAGCTGCAGGGCGACAGCGTCTGCGCGCAGGTGATGAAATATTGCATGGAAGGCTGGCCGGACAGGAACCAGCTACAGGGGCCCGCCAAGCACTACTGGCACGAGAGGGCGTTCCTGACTGTGCAAAACGGACTACTCCTGAAGGGCACAAGGTTAGTCATTCCTGCAACAATGAGAGACAGTGTGTTAGACAAAATACACGAGGGGCACCAGGGCATAGTAAAGTGTAGGGAGAGGGCTACCCAAACAGTATGGTGGCCTGGGCTGAGCAACCAGATCAAAGAGCTGGTACTCAAATGCAGAGAATGCATCAAGGAGAGGGCCAACCCAAAAGAGCCCCTGATGCCAACCCAACTACCTGATAGGCCATGGCAGAAAGTAGGTGCAGACCTTTTCGTGCTGAAGGACAAAACTTACCTGTTAGTAGTTGATTATTTCTCCCGCTATATTGAGATTGCCCAACTCAGCCCCACACGATCTGTAAATGTGATCACACACCTTAAATCAATGTTTGCACGTCACGGCATTCCAGAGACTCTAATTAGTGACAATGGGCCACAATTTTCTGGGCATGAAATGAAAGCCTTTGCCAGTGACTATTGTTTTGAGCATGTAACCAGCAGCCCAAAGCACCCCCAGAGCAACGGCGAGGCCGAGCGTGCCGTCCAAACCGTGAAGAGCCTGCTTAAGAAAGCCGGCGACCCCTACCGCGCTCTTTTGGCCTACAGAGCGACACCCCTGAGCAACGGCTACAGCCCTGCCGAGCTGCTCATGGGACGGCGCCTGCGCACCACTCTGCCGGTCCTGCCAGAGAGGTTACAGCCAGCACTTCCAGACCTTCGCGACCTTCAGCGGAAAGAGAGGGAGAAGAGGCGAGCAGACGCACAACACTACAACAGCAGACACAGAGCACGAGACCTGGGTAAGCTGTCACCAGGTGACGACGTCTGGATCACAGACACAGCTGAGCCAGGTACGGTAACATCCGCACACGGCACCCCACGATCTTACCTGGTCGCTGGATCACAGGGGACACTGCGGCGGAACCGTTCTCACCTGATTCCTATGCCAGAGCAGAGGTCAGAGTGCGAGCAGCAGCCACTCAAGGTGGACAGAGGTGAAGAGACTCCTTCAGCAGTCAGACCGACTGTGAGCTCACCTCATATCACAAGAACCAGGTCTGGCAGGAAAATAAAGAGACCGGACAGACTTGACCTGTGAAAATAATAAGCGTGATTTAAAGGTGAAATGCTTACCTGTATATGACAATCAAAAAAAAAAAAAAAAAAAAAAAAAAAGAAACATATACTTACCTGTGAAATGGAAAAGAAAATGTGAAATGGTTATTGGTTTGGTTTAAAACACTGTTTATGTACTTACCTGTGAAATGGAAAAGAAAATGTGAAATGATGATTGGTTTGGTTTAAAACACTATTTATGTTATGTCAGTTATCTTCTCTAACTTCCAGTAAGGGGGATGTGGTGTTAACCAGTGTTTATGTGATAAGACCTGCCATGTGTAATACCAAATGTGACCACTAGGGGGAACCTTACTCCCTTGGTATGTAAGGCAGAGCATTGTATGAGAACGGCAGTTATTCAATACAGTTGGACAGAAACGTACGCCAGTTGTCCCGTGTTTTCCTTCAACGTTTATTTTAAATCACACAACACTGTTTACCTGTGCAAAGAAAGAAACAACGAAAGAAAAATGTCTGAGGACTTCAGTGTTGAGGAAGAGCATGAGTTCTTTGCCGAGACGCTGAATGCGCACTTTCATCTGGTGTGGTCTGCCGCGGTTTCCGTAGACTCGTGAACGCGCTTTTAGGAAATCCTATACACTACTGTTTAGGCTCTAAAAACATTCTAAATGACTTCGTTTCGAGTAAATTATGGACGCTACCCACTCAGGACACTTGGAATACATTGGACGAGCAGTATGGAGGAATATTGACACATTTTTTGTGGACTTTTATGGACCTTTCTGCCTCGGGCGCCATAGACCTCCATTATTTGAATGTCAGCAGACAGCAAGAAGCCTCCCAGATCTCCAGATGCATTTGAGATATCAAAAAAGTACTCCAGAGTGTTGTTCAGCATGGGGGTGAGTAGAAAATGAAGGCTAATCATGTTTTGGGTGAACTATTCCTTTAAATTAATATTCCTTTTTTCTCTAATAATGGATATCCAGTAACTAAAACTCTCAATAACAGTTTGGTCAGGTTTGAATTAGCTTTCTCTTATATACGGTATCTACATATATATCTATATATATATGACCTCCGGAGAGTTTTTTATTTTTTATTTTATATCACCTAAGGCGCCTAAGAAAAATTTGTAATGGCTCCGACTCTGGTGTTTTCCAATCCACTTTGTCTCTTTAACCATGAATAGTGGATGAGCAGGGAGACTGTAGATTTTTGAATTGCTCAAATAATTTGGTAAGAAATTGGTAATAGTTACCTTTTCCTTTAATGAAATACTGTAATAACGGGGCTGTCACATATTCTGCGCATTTGTGATGGTTACTACATTGCTATCCCAGCATTTCTTAGACACTGTGGGCGATTCTAATCTGACCCCTTTCTTACCCCACCTTGTCATACCTGAAAATAATTAATTGCTTAATTTTTCATTCAGTAAACAACACCTGAGGAAGTCCCACCTCATAACAGGGTTGTAAAAGATAAATTAAGAGGCCCCTTTAAATTTCCCTGGATCTGAAATGCTTTTCCTTTTCAGATCATCACACCCATAGAACACTCTTGTTATTTTGACAAATGAGAAAGCATGTGTTAAAGGGGGGAGATTTATATAAGTGTTTATATAATCATATACAATTTAATAATAACATCATTAAAATGAATACAATGTTGCTATTTTTCCTACATTTTTCTTAAATCTTTGTCATTCCTTCTGGCTGATTTATGAGGCTGAACTATTTACTTAGCCGTCTGCCCAAAAACCTGTAAACTGCACGGTTGCTAAAGAGCCTGCTGCATGCCCCCACATTTGCTAAGAGGAGGTCCTTTGTCATCTGAACTGGACAAATGGAGCTCTTAGACTTTACTTTTTTTTTTTCCTTCTTTTTTTCCAGTTAACATCGGGGGAGGCTTAAATGGTTACCTAAACAATTTTTCCATCCCTTTTATGTTTTGACCCGCATATTCTTCACATATACACACGCATTCAATATTTTAAAGATTCATATTTACTGAACAATCCTTAAAATGGTAATTAGGAGATTCAACTAAACAATAAATTTAATCATTCACTTGTTTTGTAAATCAGCTGCAGACCTTGATGCCATGTTTGCTCAGCGTCTGATCCCCTGTTCAAATGTAAAACAAATATGAAGTTTGGACAGAAAATAAACCAAATCAAAGTTCATCTGATTGACAATATAAATAGTCTCTTTCTCCAACCAGCCTGTGTTAGCTGGGACAAACTGAGCTGCAGCCAGAAAAAGGGTAAGTTGATAAAAATGTACAGAAAACGGTGTTAATTTTTAAGGTATATGTTAAAATGTGATTGTTTGATTGTTTTTATTTTTATTTTTTAGATGATACATTTATTTTTCATAAAATGAGAACAGCAAATTCAGTTAATTTGTTCCATTTTATATCTCATAATATATTATGGGGGATACTTTCTGTAAAGAATCAGAATTTACAAGTTTTGTTTTTTTTATTTAATATTTAAAGAGTTCTATCAGACAATAAAAAAATCACTCTATTGAAAAAGGCTCTCTGTATGAAATACTATAAAAAACAACAAATGAATTTAGAGCCTGAAATCTATTAACGTCTTAATCTGTATAACCAGATGAAGAGGTTTATAGATTCCACCATGCTTTGTCAATCAGTAAATATTGTCTAACCAAAGCAAACATCACTTTTGACCCTTTGTTTTAGTTCATGATGCGTGCACTCGGGGTTCTCTGGGTCTTATTAGCAGCGGTCTGCGTAGGAAGGAGCGATCATCACATCGGACACGGTGTGGAAGCACGAGACAACGCTGCAGATGACAGTGACAACAACCTCTCTCTGGTGACCTCAGCAAACAAGGACTTTGCCTTCCGTCTGTACAAGAAGTTATCAGATCATTCTGACTCTCAAGGCAAAAACATCTTCTTCTCTCCAGCTAGCATCTCTGCTGCCTTAGCTGCTCTGTCTGTGGGGGCGCGGGGGGAGACCCACCAGCAGCTATTCAGTGCTCTGGGCTACAGCAGCTCCCAGCTTGCTCAGACAGATGTAGACCAGGCCTTTCGTACGCTCCTTGCAAACACAGCAGCTCATAATGACCTCACGAAAGGCTCGGCTGTGTTTGTGGACAAACTCTTCAAGCCAAAGCCGGAGTTTCTGGATGTCCTGAAGCAGTCCTATTCTGCAGACGGCTTCAGTGTTGACTTTCTCAATTCTACAGAGGCCGCCAATACCATCAATCAGTATGTATCTGATAAGACTAACGGGACGATAAACAAGCTTGTAGAAAGCCTGGATCCAAACACAGTTATGTACCTTCTCAGCTACATCTACTACAAAGGTAAAAGGTCTCAACCTATGAGTTCCCTGACCTCTCGCTTTCATTGAGTTATGCTTTTAGTAATTCATAAAATCTCCTCTTTCTGCTCAAACAGGAGAATGGGTATGTCCGTTCGAGCCTCGAGGAACCAGAGAAGATGATTTCAATGTGGAAGAAAACAAAAAGGTTCAGTCACACAGCTGAACATGCTGAGCAGATCTGAGTCATCCTGTTTTTATTATACATCTACATAACTGTTCATCTATCATTAACCAGGTTAGGGTCCAGATGATGACAATGGAAGAAGATGTTAGGACTTATATCGACCAGGAAATCCACACATCAGTTCTCCACCTGCCCCTCAGGAACCTCTACTCCATGCTGCTGCTCTTACCTGACAATATGTCAATGCTGGAGAACATTATCAGCCCTGCGCATGTCAAAAAGTGGATGAAGTCGATGAAATTAGGGTGAACAGATTCTACATTAAGTATCAGGTTGGGTTTTTTAATGTCTTGGTTGATAAGTATTGAAGGTTCCTATATTATTATTATGATTTTTTTAGGGTATGGAACATCTTTGTTCCCAAGTTTTCTATCAAAACCTCCTCCAAGTTAAATGATGTGCTGAAAGGGATGGGAATAACAGATGTGTTTGGGGTTCGGGCGAATCTGAGTGGCCTTGCAGAGGAAAATAACCTGATTGTTTCGGAGGTAAGATGGGAGAACATGAAGGAAAGATCCTTGCTTATGTTATATTAACACAATCAACTCACTCTGCTTTAATTGCACTGTAAAGGTTGTGCACCAAGCCACACTGGACGTAAATGAGGCTGGAGTCTCTGCCTCAGCAGTTACTGTTATTAAAATGATTCCTGCCTCCGGTATATTTGGCCCCATCCCAGAGTTGAAGTTCAACCGCCCTTTCATGGTGATCATCACAGAGAGAACAGCAGAAAACATTCTTTTTATCGGCAAGATTGTCAACCCAATCATCTGAGGAAAGAGATCTTTTGTTGGTACAAACTGAATACAATGGAAATACTTTGTTTGATGCCTTGTTCCAAATGCATAAACAAATATTTTCTGTTCTTTAATAAAAAAAAGACATTGCACAATGATTTACAAGACTAAACCTTTTTAAGAAAATGTTTTCACTTAGTAGCTATAGAGTTTTTATGTTCTTACTTATGTTTTTATATGTGTAGTGAATAATATGTCATGACTTGGTTTTATTTAAAATCTACATACTGGTGATGATATAATAAAAACATACTGTCAGGGTTAGTTGAGGTATGAGGACCCAAATGCAGAGGCAGAGGCTGAGGAGATCTCTTGCAGCTTTAATGAAAATAAACAGAGGTAACAGAGGCGGGAATCCAAAAATCCAAAATCAAACATGAAAAATATAAAGCAAACCAGAACTATGGAGACATCTGGGGAAACCAAACACGAGGAGACTGGGGAGAGACGAGGAACGTGGACTACAGCATGGGAGGACAGCTAAGACAAGGAACCAACAAAGAGTGAGAGCAGAGGGAGGGCATATATAGCAGAGAGAGACAAGGGGAGGGCTAACGAGCAGACAAGCAGCAGGTGTGAGAGGAGACAATGAGGGAGCCAACAGGAAAGGAACACACACACACAAGAGGGCAATAGAGGACAACAGAAAAACATGAGAACTAATATAAATCTAGAAATTACAACAAAACTGGAATTAAACCAATAAATCTAGAAAACAAGGAGCAAAGTAAAGAACAGCAGAACCAAGACCATGACAGTGCCCCCCACTTAAGGGCGGATCCCAGACGCCCTAAAATGTCCAGAAACAAAAAATAACCCACCCTGGGTGGGCGGAGGGGGAACCACGAAGGAGGGCACGAAATACAAAACCAAACGCAGAGTCCAGACAAAAACCAAAACAACCCACCCAAGGTGGGCGAGGGCAAACAAAGTCTCTGGAGGGCGGCCGCGTGGCCGAAGGCCAGGAATAGTCTCTGGAGGGCGGCCGTGTGGCCGGAGGCCAGGCAGTGTCTCTGGAGGCCGGCCGCGGGGCCGGAGGCGAGGCAGTGTCTCTGGAGGCCGGCTGCGGGGCCCGAGGCGAGGCAGTCTCTCTGGAGGCCGGCCGCGGGGCCCGAGGCGAGGCAGAAGCTCAGGAGGCCGGCCGCAGGGTCGAAGACGTGGCAGAGTCTCAGGAGGCTGGCCGCAGGGTCGAAGATGTTGCAGAGTCTCAGGAGGCTGGCCGCAGGACCGGAGACGAGAAAGAGTCCCTGGAGACCGGCCGCAGGGTCGAAGACGTTGCAGTCTCAGGAGGCTGGCCGCAGGACCGGAGACGAGGCAGAGTCTTTGGAGACCGACCGCAGGGTCGGAGGCATGGCAGGCGTTCTGGCGGCTGGCCGTGGGTCAGACGATGTAGGAGGGTCATTGGAGGATGACGTCTCCATTGCTGCAGGATCCTCGGAGGAGAACGACATCTCCGCCACTGCGGGAACCTCGGAGGAGGACGTCTCCGCCGCTGCGGGAACTTTGGAGGAGGGCGACGCCCCAGTTTCAGCAGGTAGCCCCAAGGGGAACGCCGTCCCCGCTTCAGCGGCTCAGCAACAGTCTCAGAGGGGGCCGCGGACTGCGGCTCTGGAACAGTCTCAGAGGGGGCCGCCGACTGCGGCTCTTGAACTGGAGCAGGAGGGGCCGCCGACTGCGGCTCTGGAACTGGAGCAGGAGGGGCCGCCGACTGCGGCTTAGGAACTGGAGCAGGAGGGGCCGCCGACTGCGGCTCAGGAACAGGCTCAGAGGTGACCGCCGACTGCGGTTCAGGAACAGGCTCAGAGGTGACCGTCGACTGCGGCTCAGGAACAGGCTCAGAGGTGACCACCGACTGCGGCTCAGGAGCAGGCTCTGAGTTGACCGCCGACTGCGGCTCAGGAACAGGCTCAGGTGGGTCCGCCGACTGCGGCTCAGGAACAGGCTCTGAGGTAAACGCCATCTGTGGTTCAGGAACAGGTTCAGAAGGGGCCACCGACTGCGGCTCAGGAACAGGAACTGAGGAGACCGCCGACTGCGGCTCTGGAAAAGGAACAGAGGAGACCGCCGACTGCGGCTCCGGATCAGGAACAGAGGAGACCGCCGACTGCGGCTCCGGATCAGGAACAGAGGAGCCCGCTGACTGCGGCTCCGAATCCAGCATGGAGGAAACCGCCCACGGCGGGACAGGTTCAGTCTCCGAGGTGGCTTGAAGCGCCCGCAGAGGGCTCTTGGCGGTTCGGAGCGCCTGCTGAGAGGCTCTTGAAGGCATATTTCCACCAACTCCGAACTCTGAAGCCCTTTTAAATGTATGCGCAGGGGTCTCTGGATGGCACAAGGCAGGCTCAGGGGTCTCTGGACGGCACAGAGCAGGCTCAGGGGTGTCTGGACGGCACCGAGCAGGCTCAGGGGTGTCTGGACGGCACAGAGCAGGCTCAGGGGTCTCTGGACGGCACAGAGCAGGCTCAGGGGTCTCTGGACGGCACAGAGCAGGCTCAGGGGTCTCTGGTGCTAGGCTAAACGGCCCGCTAATGGGCTCAGGAGTCTCTGGCGCTAGGCTAAACGGCCTGCTAATGGGCTCAGGAGTCTCTGGCGCTGGGGAAACCGCCCCACTAATGGGCTCAGGTACTGGGGAAACTCCCCCACTAATGGGCACTGGAGCTAGGAAATCTGGCCCTCTAATGGGCACTGGAGCTAGGGAATCTGGCCCTCAAATGGGCACTGGAGCTAGGGAATCTGGCCCTCTAAGGGGCACTGGAGCTAGGGAATCTGGCCCTCTAATGGGCACTGGAGCTAGGGAAACTGGCCCTCTAATGGGCACTGGACCAAGGGAAACTGGCCCTCTAATGGGCACTGGAGCTAGGGAAATTGGAACGCTAATGGGTTCTGGAGCTAGGGAAACTGGACCGTGAATGGGTTCTGACGCTGATGGAGGTGGCAGGAAAAGGAAAAGATCTTCCCTCTCCCCATAAAAGAAGGTCCATAATTGAGACTCCTCAATATGGGTAGCTCTGACTGTAGGGGGTGTAATAATGAGTTTTTTTGAGGATGGGGCTAGCTGTTGTTGGTCATGGAGGTGACGACTGAGATTTAGGGAGAAACTGACCTGGTTATGAGGGGAGCTAAGGCTGGCAGCTGGCTGACCCATGGGAGAGGGAGTGGAGGCGTCAGGCTGACCCGCCGGAGAGGGAGTGGAGGCGTCCGGCTGACCCGCCAGAGAGGGAGTGGTGGCGTCAGGCTGACCCGCCGGAGAGGGAGTGGATTTCTTCCCCCGGCGGCGCTTACGCCTGGAGGAGGCAGATGACATGGGGGGATCAACAGCTGGTGATGGTGGAGGAACCGGATCGGAGGCGATTGACAGCAGAGTTGGAAGGAGATGAAGTGATGGTTTGGGTGGTGAAGGTCTGTTGAAGAGTTGGGCACTGGCAGCTTGGTGGTTCCACTCCAACTCTTCAAACAGTTCAGACAGCGCTGGGGGAGAATTAGTTTGGAGTTTGTGAGGAGAATCTGCCTTAGTTGGCCAGCTGCACTCACCCTCTCCTCAGGCGGGCTGAGACTGGCAATAGTGTCAAGAGCCTTTCCCAGCTTTAGGAAGAAATCCCTCAGGGTGTCCAGACTGGGCTCTGCTTGGTCCATTGGGGTTGGTTCCTATTGTCAGGGTTAGTTGAGGTATCAGGACCCAAATGCAGAGCCAGAGGCTGAGGAGATCTCTTGCAGCTTTAATGAAAATAAACAGGCGGGAATCCAAAAATTCAAAAAAAATCCAAAAAAATCCAAAAATCCAAAATCAAACATGAAAAATATAAAGCAAACCAGAACTATGGAGACATCTGAGGAAACCAAACACGAGGAGACTGGGGAGAGACGAGGAACGTGGACTACAGCATGGGAGGACAGCTAAGACAAGGAACCAACAAAGAGTGAGAGCAGAGGGAGAGCATATATAGCAGAGAGAGAAAAGGGGAGGGCTAACGAGCAGACAAGCAGCAGGTGTGAGAGGAGACAACGAGGGAGCCAACGGGAAAGGAACACACACACACAAGAGGGCAATAGAGGACAACAGAAAAACATGAGAACTAATATAAATCTAGAAATTACAACAAAACTGGAATTAAACCAATAAATCTAGAAAACAAGGAGCAAAGTAAAGAACAGCAGAACCAAGACCATGACACATACATGCAACACTGGGTAACACTTCATAATAAGGTTCACAAAATTGCATTAACTGCTAAAGAGTGCATAGGTAACTAATAAGTAACTAATGGGTAGTTAACCAGTACTTACTGGAGAAAACTCAGCCCAGCCTTATTATGAGATGACTGCATAGTTACCACGGATGTACAGAGTAATTAATCAGGAACTAATTGGTAGTTACCAAGGAAACCAAAGTGGAACTAATAAAGAACTAAATTATAGTTAAATAGTAAGTAAGTAAGTGATGGTTATTGATATAGCACTTTTCACAGACTTTAAGGTCACAAAGTGCTTCACAAAATTACAATATAAATAAAAATACAATAGAGGACTTCTGGTTCGTAACTGCAAAATTAGGGTAGAAATTCTGAGTATGGTTTTTGAATAAACACAGATACCTGATCATTATCTGTGTTTGTATACCCTAAAATAAAATTAAGGAGCATAACAAGTACTATCCTCATTACAATCATTACTTGACAATTAATAAATTTTTTTGTTTGCCCTTAAGTAAAGTGTAATGACCCAATAGTTCCTGCTTAGTTACTCAGTGTTTCCCAGTTAAATAAGCAGAAGTTCCATAATAGCAGTGGGCTGGGTGTTCCTCAGTAAGTAATGGTTATCTACCGATTAGAACCTGATTAGTTCCCTAGGCACTCTCTGGTAGTTAAACATTTTTTAACCTTATTGTAAGGTGTTACTAATATTTCCTTCTGTAATTTTTTAACCCTTATATATATTTTGTCTCATGTGTTACTTTTTTATTATTTTAAACTTTGGTGGGAGGGTTTCTAAATACACACAATTGAAAGCTTGGGGAAAAAACATAATATTGAAAACTACAGATGTAAATTGCAATACAAATTATGGCTCAACAAAAATGGCTACTTTGCCCAGAGGAATAATAATATGGGAGTGTTTAATGGCAATCCCCCCCTTTAACGACCGACCCCTAGAATCATAGACAGGTTCAGATATTACAGGCTAACGATGGAACTAAACGACCCATTCATCGGTTAACATTTGCATGTTTCCAAGCAATACAAGGCCTTGTCCATATAAGACTCAAACTCACTGCGGATCCAGACATCTGAATTGAGAAAGCTTCCTGGAGAGGTGGCGAAACGTCTTCAAATCTTGAAAACCAAGTCCAGTGGATATTTTTTGAATTTTTTCGAAATAATATGGGAGGTAAACTCAATTATGTTTATTTAAGTTCTACATGTTAACTCATTAAAACCACATTGACTAACATGTACAATTTAGAAAATGTAAATGTCTTTGGTTAAAAAAACAAAACAACAAAACATAGTCCACTGTAAAAACTGGCAACAGTACAAGGCTACAAAAAAACTTTTTTTTTCAAAGAACATTTAATCTTCTGTAATGACAAGATATAAAACTAAACAGCCAAGTTCCAATATATATATTTATATATATATATATATATATATATATATATATGTATATATATATTTCATCCATTTTAACTCCCTGACCATTAATACTAAAATATAATAATACAAACTATAAAGAAAAACTTTAATTTAGACTTTATTTTCATGTCATTGTATGTTTATGAGACTAGAATATGTGGAGGGAACTAAAGCACTTTGTTGATCATATAGCGACTTCAGCTGATGTTGCATCATTATGAGTGTTTTAAATTTTGTTGAGAGTTGATACAACTTCACTTCATCCTGAATCAGAAAAACAACAAAACAAAAAACAGTTGTGAGGAGAGTTCAAAATTTGATCGATTTTTATCCTTCCATCCATTTATCCATACATTTTCTAACACGCTTAATCCCAAGTGGCGTTGAGAGTGTTGCTGGTGCCTATCTCCAGCAGTGATGGCTGAGAGGTAAGGTGTTGCACTTGAAATCCAATGGGGTTTCCCTGCACAGGTTCAAACCCTGTTCACTTTGATTTCCTGTTGGTTCTTCTGTCTATTAAAATGAAGAAAAACATGTTTGCTAATCTGCCAACAAAATAGAATTCATATGATTCTCAATATATTAGATCAATACTTTCCACACAATAGTACCAAAGATCTTCATCATACATACTAATCATTTCATTGTTTTTCTCTAATTCTTAAAAGTACTCTAACCATGACTTCTTTCTTACTTTTTGTTTTTATCAGCACAAATATTTATGCAGTTTTATATTTTTTTAATTGTGTCCATCCATTTGTCTCCCTGACCTGTTTTATCATCCATTTTCGTCAACTATTATGCAATGTTTTTGTATAGCCTAAAGTAAAGTGAACGATTATATCAAGTATGTAGCGACCAACCAATCAGTACTTAATCACTACCTGACAATTAACTAATGTTTTTCTGTACCCTTAACTAAAGTGAAACTACACATTAGTTCCTGATTAGTTCCTTTCTGTTTCACAGATAACAAAACAGTTTTACTATAATAGCGATGGGCTGGGTGGTCCCCAATAAATGATGGTTTATTCAAATTCTATCAATGTTCTCCAGAATATAGATGACAATTATTTCCTTGACCCCAATATTGTATTGTCAATTTAATAGGCTCTTTCTTACAAACTGAGAAACAAAACAATGTAACTTTTTTGTAATACTGTTAAGTATTTATTAGAACCTGGATTCATTTTTAACTTTGGGTTATAAGATCTAATCAGAATTTTTTTTTTTTTTTTACATGTAGATTAAATCAATCAAGGTAAAAGGAGAGCTACGAGTGCAACCTGAGGTGAATCACTGATCCTCTTCTTTTCAGACCTTAGTATGACAATATGCTCCAAATATACATGTTCTAAACTATAGTCTGGAATGGGTGTTCTTGTTTTCTTATGAAGAAATCGAAACAGAGAACATGATAGGCTGACTAAAAGACATGACCTAGCATCAAGAAAGAAGCTAAATGAAATGTATAATGGAGAGAACGGCCATCTTACCCAGTAGGATTAATTCTTTGCCTGAATACTGTTATAACTAGTGTTGCACCGATACCGATACCAGTATCGGACGGGGCCCCGATACTGCCCTAAAATGGTGGTATCGGAATCGGCGAGTACCAACAAGTAGGGCACCGATACCATTTTGAGAGCCATAAATTTATTCAACTATTGTCAACCACATCTGGTAGGCAATAAAAAGTTCTACTGGATTCACTTTGTATTAGATTTTTTCCTGCTTCACAAAGGTAGGCAGCAGCTTGACAAAGCCATGATGGCAATTATTTTACTTTGTTATGGTATCGGTATCGGCGGGGCGATACTGCACAGCCAGGTATCGGGTATCGGGGCCAAAAAATGGCATCGGCGCAACACTAGTTATAACTAACCTGCTAATCTTAGCTTCACTTTAACTCATTGTCTCCCAGACATCCCATAACTCCCATTTTACATACGCCCCTCTCCTCAAAACTAAAACACACACATATTCTTCACATTCACACACGCATTCAATATTTTAAAGATTCATATTTACTAAACAATCCTTAAAATGGTAATTAGGAGATTCAAATAAACATTAAATTTAATCGTTCACTTGTTTTGTAGATTTTTTGAGAATCAGCTGCAGACCTTGATGCCATGTTTGCTCAGCGTCTGATCCCCTGCTCAAATGTAAAACAAATATGAAGTTAGGACAGAAAATAAACCAAATCAAAGTTCATCTGATTGACGATATAAATAGTCTCTTTCTCCAACCAGCCTGTGTTAGCTGGGACAAACTGAGCTGCAGCCAGAAAAAGAGTGAGTTGCTAAAAATTTATTGAAAACGGTGTTAATGTTTAAAGTATAGGTTAAAATGTGATTGTTTGATTTTATTTATTTATTTTTTTAGAAGATACATTTATTTTTAAATAAAATAGGAACTAAAAAGTGAGTTAATTTGTTCCATTTTTATCCCTCATAATATGTTATGGGGGAATTGTTTTTTAAAGAATCAGAATTTACTAGTTTTGTTTATTTTATTTAATATTTAAAGAGTTCTGTCATACAAAACAATTACTATATAAAGGAAGGCTCTCTCTATAAAATACTATAAAAAATGACAAATGAATTTAGAGCCTGAATTCTATTAACGTCTTCATCTGTATAACCAGATGAAGAGGTTTATAGATTCCACCATGCTTTTGTCAATCAGTAAGTATTGTCTAACCAAAGCAAACATCACTTTTGACCCTTTGTTTTAGTTCATGATGCGTGCACTCGGGGTTCTCTGGGTCTTATTAGCAGTGGTCTGCGTAGGAAGGAGCGATCATGACAACGGACACGGTGTGGAAGACAAGGCATGATTTTTTCCCCATTGAGATCTGATGTGTTTTCAAAGTATTCCTTTAATTTAGTTTGAGCAGTGTACATTAAATAACAGTTAATCAAGTGACCTGAAAAAGCACTAAATATAACTCTAAAAGAACTT
The DNA here is from genome assembly GCA_030533445.1 of Cyprinodon diabolis. Taxonomy (NCBI): domain Eukaryota; kingdom Metazoa; phylum Chordata; class Actinopteri; order Cyprinodontiformes; family Cyprinodontidae; genus Cyprinodon; species Cyprinodon diabolis. Next base: position 39,587,008 of record CM060075.1, on the reverse strand, counting down.
TTAAAAAATCACAGGGATTCATTGTGAAATTAATAAATATGCAAACATTTTAAAAGAAATTGCCATACAAATAAACATTTCCAAAAACCTTATTCTTTTATGGCATTATTTAAATAAAACCACAGGTTTTTGAGTTCTTCACATGAAAATATACAGGAAATACTTGATTGTTAAGCAAGCATGGACTTTTATATTTATAGAAGCAAAATGGTTAAAAAATATAGTCCACTGTAAAAATGGTAACAGTACAATGCTGCAAAAAATCAGGAGTAAAAACAAAAAAGAAATGATCACCTTTGTTTTAGAAAACATTTAATCTTCAACAAAGAAATTAGAGTCCATCCATTTTAACTCCCTGACCATTAATGCTAAAATATAATGATACGAATACAAAGAAAAACTTTAATTTTAGACTTTAATTTCATGTTATTGTATGTTTGTGAGACTAAAATATGTGGAGGGAACTAAAGCACTTTGTTGATCCCGTATCAACTTCAGCTGATGTTGCATCATTTTGAGTGTTTTAAAGGTTTGTTGAGAGTTGATACAACATCAATCCACCCTGAATCAGAAAAAACAAACAAAACAGAAACAGTTGTGAGGAGAGTTCAAATTTGATCTATTTATATCATGAGCTCTAATTATTTTTAAATTATTGCATCCTTCCAGTTCAACTCCCTGACCTATTTCATCGCCCATTCTAATAACTAACATTCATCTTGATCTCCAGCTGTGATGGCCGAGAGGTTAAGGTGTTGAACCTGCAATCCAAGTGTTCCTCTTCACAGGTTTGAACCCTGTTTACAGCGATTTCCTGTGTTCTCTTTAGTCAAAGAAAAACATGTTTGCCAATCTAGCAAGAAAGTGGAACTGATTTGAATCCTCATCATAGCTTAATCAACGTAAAGAAAGTCCTTTCCACACAATAGTAGAAGAGGTCTTGATCATACTTACATACTCTAATCAGTTAAATTGTTTCACACCAGAATGTTTTACATTACTACAATATATAGATTCAAATATACAAAAAATTTTCAAAGAGCAGACATTATTTTTAAGTTATTGTTTTTTTTTTTATGAAACTGGAATATGTGTTTGCTGTCTATGGAGGGAATATAACACTTTCTTGATCTTGTATCCGATCTTGTATCCGATTAGATGACGATGGATATGAGAGAGGAAAAGCAGTGATCAAACAGGTCAGGGAGTTGAATTGAAAGGATGCAATATTTGAAAGAAATCAGAGTTCATGATACATGAAAATGGAACCCTCCTCACAACATACATTGTTGTTTTTTGTTTGTTTTTCTGATTAAGGGTGGAGTGAAGTTGTATCACCTCTTAACAACCTTAAAAACACTGATAATGATGCAAAATCAGCTGAAGTCGCTACAAAATCAAGAAAGTGTTATATTCCCTCCATAGACAGCAAACACATATTCCAGTTTCATTAAAAAAAAAACAATAACTTAAAAATAATGTCTGCTCTTAGAGATTTTTTTGTATATTTGAATCTATATATTGTAGCAATGTAGTATTGTAAATAAGTCTGTTGTGAAACAATTTGACTGATTAGAGTATGTAAGTATGATCAAAACCTCTTCTACTATTGTGTGGAAAGGACTTTCTTTACGTTGATTAAGATATGACGAGGATTCAAATCAGTTCCACTTGCTTGGCAAACATGTTTTTCTTGATTTTAATTGACTAAGGAGAACACATGAAATTGCTGTAAACAGGGTTCAAACCTGTGCGGAAAGACCCTATTACAGTTCCATCACCTTAACCTCTCAGTCATCACAGCTGGAGATTAAGATAGATGTTATTTATTAGAATGGGCGATGAAACAGGTCAGGGAGATGAACTGGAAGGAGGCAATAATTTAAAAATAATTAGAGCTCATGATTTGAACTCTCCTCACAACTGTTTTTTATTTTGTTTTGCTTTTCTGATTCAGGGTGGAGTGAAGTTGTATCAACTCTCAACAAACCTTTAAAACACTCATAATGATGCAACATCAGCTGAAGTCGCTATATGATCAACAAATTCCAGTCTCACAAACATACTATAACATGAAATTAAAGTCTAAAATAAAAATTTTTCTTTATATTTTGGATCATTATATGTGAGCATTAAAGGTCAGGGAGTTAGATTGGATGGACTCTAATTTTTTTTTTTATAGGAGATTAAATGTTTTCTAAAACAAAGGTTAATCATTTCTTTTTTGTTATTGTACTCCTGATATTTCAGCTTTTTTGCAGCATTGTACTGTTGCCATTTTTACAGTGGACTATATATATATATATATTTTAATTTTGCTTCTGTAAATATAAAAGTTCATGCTTGCTTCACAATAAAAAAGTATTTCCTTTCAATTTTAATGTGAAGAACTCAAAAACCTGTGGTATTAACTAAATAATGCCTTAAAAATGAAGGTTTTTGGAAATGTTCATTTGTATGGCAATGTCTTTTAAAATGAATGCATATTTATCAATTTTCACAGTGAATCCCTGTGATATTTTTTTTCTTTTGATTTATATTTAGTGTTTTTTTCAGGTCACTTGATTAACTGTTATTTAATATACACTGTTCAAACAAAATTAAAGGAACACTTTGAAAACACATCAGATGTCAATGGGAAAAAAATCATGCTGTTTATTTTATACTAATATTGACTGGGTGATGATCCATTTCGCTGAAATTTCATGGCAGCAACTCAAAATGGTATTCAGTAATTTGTATGGCCCCCATGTGTGTGTATGCATGCCTGACAAAGTAGGGGCACGCTCCTATGAGACAACGGATGGTGTCCTGGGGTATCTCCTCCCAGATCTGGACAATGGCATCACTGAGCTCCTGGACAGTCTGAGGTGCAACCTGGCGGCGTCGGATGGATTGAAACATAATGTCCCAGAGGTTTTCTATTGGATTTAGGACAGGCGAGTGTGGGGGCCAATCAATGGTATCAATTCCTTCATCCTCCAGGAACTGCCTGCATACTCTCGCCACATGAGGCATTGTCGTGCACCAGGAGGAACCCAGGACCCACTGCACCAGCATAGGGTCTGACAATGGGTGCAACGATTTCATCCTGATACTTAGGCAGTCAGGGTGCCGTTTTTTAGCCTGTATAGGTCTGTGCGTGCCTCCATGGATATGCCTCCCCAGACCATCACTGACCAACAGGCATGGACTGGTAATCGGGCATACCGGGCATTTGCCCGATGGGCCGACGTGCTGTTTGGGCCGGCAGACCCGACATGTATATTAATAATATGTATTATTATTATTATTATTATTATTATTATTATTATTATTATTATTATTATATCGGCCTCGTTATATTTGCATAATGCATGAAGAAAAATAAAATCAGCAGCGCAAGAGTCTGTTCCAATCATCCGGCCCTTACCTCAGGCTACTGCAGCCCATTGGTTATCATCCCTGACAGTGTAAAGGGCTAGGCCAATCAGAAAGTAGAAAAACACCTTCACTCTCCATTGGAACTTTGTGCAGCGGTGTTCACAGTAGTAATGGATAAGAAACGCAAGGGAGGCGCAGAGAAACTGAGCGAAAAAAAGAAACAAGTTCTTCAAATGGACGCTGCGAAATGTGTCAAACTCACTGACATGTTCCCAACAGCAGGCCCTTCATCTGCTCCGGTGTCTGATGTTAAATATGATGATGGTGGTGTTTGCAGACATCCCAAGTCTCCTGGAAGTTCCGGGAGTCTTCCTGATATCGATAGTTGTTCACGGATGCCCGCGAGTCGGATAAATTATCCCGGATTTTAGACTATGGGAGGTGGTGCTTTTTAATGCCAGTGAGAGCGAGCGGCAGTACAATAATTCATGCACCATGTGCGGATTAGAACTACTGTGATTGCTGGTGAAACCTGACCAAAGCGATGCTTTGATCAACCAGCGATCTACGCAACTGGTTGATCAGAGAGCTGATTGGATCAGTCAGAAAAATAAGCCAATAAGTTTCAGTTTACTCTTTTACAGTCACCTCATTTTGCAGCAGAAAGTGTATCCATGTCTAGTGAAGGTGAAGAATGATGGAGTGTGCATGTATGGCGCACGGTGCGGCCAGGGGTGTCAGCTGACCCAGTACTATACAGGGGCACAATAGGGCACCAAATAAAATGCGCGTGCACAGAGCACGTGAGCAAAAACAATTTTGGGCAATATTTATTTTATAAAAACATGGGCACAGATAACTATTGCAAGCATGCAAGCAAATATTTTATGGCACATATTTATTATTATAAAGCATCATAAATAAATTGTATAATAAGATTGTTATTTTCTGCATTATGAAATATCTACCTGAACCAAACCGAATTGAATTGGCCCTCTTGTGAACTTTACTGTATATCTCTAATCCACTACTCATGAAGGCACAATTGATCTTCATTAAGCATCTCCCTGAAATGAGTTTTTGGAATTAGGAATGTCTGTGGTTGTAGTGGAGGCGATGGTGAACCGAGCAGTGAACATCATGTCAGTGCGGCTGAGGAGAGACATGGCGAGAGAGATGAGAGCAGAGAGCAGGAGGAAATAGATTACTTTGCCCGTCCTGATCCTTGTCTTTTACAAAACTTTTTGAATCACCACCCACAACAAAGCAAAAAAAATCCAGTTGTGCAAAAGGTATTCACCACTAAAAATGCAACCAACAGGAGGTGGCTCACATATTGTGAGAAACGTCATGCTTTATTTTGTTTTGTAGTATTGCATTTGGAAAGACTTCTGACACAAGCTCATTTATTACTGGGATGTCTGATTGGAGGCATGTGCACCAACGCACAGAAGAGCATGAGAAGAGTAGCGTAATTTGTGTGGTTGACTGTGACTTGTTTCTTTTTCTCTCTCTCTCTCTCTCTCTGATCTAAGAATTGTTGCTGTGCTTTGGTGGAGTTTACATTTTACAGTGTTAATAACTTAAGATTTTGGAAGTATTTTAAATGTCCACTCTTACTACTTTCCATTAACCTGGCCTCAAGGTATTGCACGGTTGGTATACACATTCAGCACACCAAAAAAAATGTGGTGGGCCAGTCTAGTCCAAAATGCCAGGTTGCGATTTTTTGTCCCAGTCCACCCCTGCTGACCAACCACCATACTGGTCATGCTGAAGAATGTTACAGGCAACATAACGTTCTCCGCGGCTTCTTTAGACCCTTTCACGTCTGTCACATGTGCTCAGGGTGAACCTGCTCTCATCTGTGAAAAGCACAGGGCGCCAGGGGTGGACTTGCCAATTCTGGTGTTTTGTGGCAAATGCCAATCGAGCTCCACGGTGCCGGGCAGTGAACACAGGGCCCACTAGAGGACGCCGGGCCCTTAGGCCGCCCTTGTGAAGTCTGTTTCTGATTGTTAGGTCAGAGACATTCACTCTAGTGGCCTGCTGGAGGTCATTTTGTAGGGCTCTGGCAGTGTTCCTCCTGCTCCTCCTTGCACAAAGGAGCAGATTTTCCAAGGTTTTTATTCATAACATTTTACTGTTTTGCTGCAGATGTCTTTAGTTATTATTATTATTTGAAATCTTCACAGCCTTTCTACAGGGTTTAAGTCAGTAAGATAACATCATGTCATCTTTGTTCCTTTTATTTCCAAAGAAAAAATGCAGACTGAGTTAAAACCATCGATCTACAGTATGTTACTTGGCTGTGGCTGTTATCCCCATATAGACTAAGATTTTGAATGGTCACAATTGTTTTTAGATGTGTTCTAAACTACCCTTAGAAGTGGCTCAGTCTATTATTACACACCACTATTTTATCTCAAACAGTTGTACTGATAGATGACCAAGATATATGACAAAGTTTGAAAATGTTGTTTTATGTTTTTTAACCAAACACATTTACATTTTCTAAATTGTACATAAGCAATGTGGTTTTAATGAGTTAAGGCGTAGAACTTAAATAAATATATCATAATTGAGTGTACCTCCCAAATTATTCCTCTGGGCAAATTAGCCATTTTTGTTGAGCCATAATTAGTGTTGAAATTTCCACTTGTAGTTTTCAATATTGTTTCAAAAAATGGTTTCAAAAATCTAACCCTAATTAATTTAATGTATTTATTTATTTGACAGGGACAGTGTACATTAAAAAGCATTCCTGCAAAATCTAACCCACATGCAGAGAACCACTCAGAGACATAGAAAAAGTTGAAAGTTTATTGGTGAGGTTACAAAAACTCTGAGAGAGATAGAAAGAAATAGGTTAATCTCAGTTGGGTTGAATTCAGCGGTCTGGTGAACCGGAACCGGAAATCTGGGGGGATATCACAGTGATGAGTTCAATGTCCATAGGGAATTTGATCGAAGAAGATGAATGGTATAGTTTTGACTCACAGAGAAAGGTTCTTGGTTGATCCTTGAGTCCAGTTTGTGGGGGAATTGTCCAGAGATGATGGTACTTGCTGAAGGTTGGACAGGCAGACTAATGGTGGGTCCAGAGGAGCAGTGGAGTGGACTGTCAGATTCTTGAGGTGGGCTTGAACGGATCTGGTGAAGGTTTCCCTATGCTCAGGGGAAGACGAATAATTCCTTCCAGTGGTAGAAGGACCAGGCTTTTCCAGAGGATCAGGAGGTAATCCTACCGGTAAACACAACCCTGACACTAATGCTAACCCTAACCAAAAGGTAAACATCCTTAGACTCAGAGATACAAAAACTCAGAAGGTTAGACTCAGCTAAGCTCAGAGAGGCTAGAGTACCCAATACTGGCAAACACTCTGGTGTCGAGATGGTGACAGTCTGCTGCTCAAATACTCCTCTGGAGGTAATGACCAAACAAGCCGCAGGTGTGGGCGGTCGACACCAGAAAGAAGGCCTCCAGGCCAACAGAGAACTAGGGCACCATTTAGTGGATGGAGGAAGGTACTAAAAAGAAGAAGAACACAAAGCAACCCCCCACAATCAGGAACCCTAACAGAAAGGACAACCTTCACCCAGATTGCATCAACCTCATAAAGATAAGAAGAGTTGGAGAAATGTTTGTCTGTGTCTGTGTTAATTAATTGTCAAGTAATGATTGTAATGAGCATAGTACTTGGTATGATCCTCGACTTTACTTTAGGATATACACAAACAGATAATGGTCAGGTACTGATAGTACTTAATATTATGCTTGACTCAACAGATTACGTAATATAATAGCCAGCCAATAATTTGGTATTGAGCAAAGTAGTTTCTCATAGGCTGTGATTTCACAAGCTTAGGGTTTATTCAAAACCCACACTGAGAATTTCTACCCTAATTTTGCAGTAACAAACCAGTAGTCCTCTAATGTATTATTATGCGTATTTTAATTTTGTGAAGCACTTTGTGACTTTGATGTCTGTGAAAAGTGGTTATCTAAATAACCATTACTTACTTACTTACTTAATATTTAACAACAATTAAGTTCTTTATTAGTTCCACTTTGGTTTCCTTGGTAACTACCAATTAGTTCCTCATTAATACTCTGTACATCAGTGGTAACTATGCAGTCTTCCCATAATAAGGCTGGGCTGAGTTTTCTCCAGGAAGTACTGGTTAACTACCCATTAATTACTTATTAGTTACCTATGCACTCTCTAGCAGTTAATGCAATTTTGTGAACCTTATTATGAAGTGTTACCCAGTGTTGCATGTATGTTTTTATTATGTCATCATCACTATGTAGATTTTATATAAAACCAAGTCATGACATATTATTCACTACACATATAAAAACATAATTAAGAACATAAAAACCCTATAGCTAAGTGAAAACATTGTCTTAAAAAGGTTTAGTTATGTAAATCATTGTGCAATGTCTTTTTTTATTAAAGAACAGAAAATATTTGTTTATGCATTTGGAACAAGACATCAAACAAAGTATTTCCATTGTATTCAGTTTGTACCAACAAAAGATCTCTTTTCTCAGATGATTGGGTTGACAATCTTGCCGATAAAAAGAATGTTTTCTGCTTTTCTCTCTGTGATGATCACCATGAAAGGGCGGTTGAACTTCAACTCTGTGATGGGGTAAAAGATACCTTCCAGAGGTATCCAGCGAATACCAGTAACTGCTGCAGCAGAGACTCCAGCCTCATTTACGTCCAGTGTGGCTTGGTGCACAACCTTCATAGTGCAATTAAAGCAGAGTGAATTAATTGTGTTAAGATAACATAAGCAAGGACCTTTCTTTCATATTCTGCCATCTTACCTCCGAAACAATCAGGTTATTTTCCTCTGCAAGGCCACTCAGATTGGCCCGAACCCCAAACACATCTGTTATTCCCATCCCTTTCAGCACGTCATTCAACTTGGAGGAGGTTTTGATAGAAAACTTGGGAACAAAGATTCTCCATACGCTAAAAAAATAATAATAATAATACAGGAACCTTCAATACTTATCAACCAAGACATAAAAAACCCAACCTGATACTTAATGTAGAATCTGTTCACCTTAATTCCATCGACTTCATCCACTTATTGACATGCGCAGGGCTGATATTGTTCTCCAGCATTGTCATATTGTCAGGTAAGAGCAGCAGCATGGAGTAGAGGTTCCTGAGGGGCAGGTGGAGAACTGATGTGTGGATCTCCTGGTCGATATAAGTCCTAACATCTTCTTCCATTGTCATCATCTGGACCCTAACCTGGTTAATGATAGATGAACAGTTATGTAGATGTATAATAAAAACAGGATGACTCAGATCTGCTCAGCATGTTCAGCTGTGTGACTGAACCTTTTTGTTTTCTTCCACATTGAAATCATCTTCTCTGGTAAGGCGACGCCTGAACGGAGTTTCCCATTCTCCTGTTTGAGCAGAAAGAGGAGATTTTATGAATTACTAAAAGCATAACTCAATGAAAGCGAGAGGTCAGGGAACTCATAGACTGAGACCTTTTACCTTTGTAGTAGATGTAGCTGAGAAGGTACATAACTGTGTTTGGCTCCAGGCTTTCTACAAGCTTGTTTATCTTCCCGTTAGTCTTATCAGATACATACTGATTGATGGTATTGGCGGCCTCTGTAGAATTGAGAAAGTCAACACTGAAGCCCTCTGCAGAATAGGACTGCTTCAGGACATCCAGAAACTCCGGCTTTGCCTTGAAGAGTTTGTCCACAAACACAGCCGAGCCTTTTGTGAGGTCATTATGAGCTGCTGTGTTTGCAAGGAGCGTACGAAAGGCCTGGTCTACATCTGTCTGAGGAAGCTGGGAGCTGCTGTAGCCCAGAGCACTGAATAGCTGCTGGTGGGTCTCCCCCCGCGCCCCCACAGACAGAGCAGCTAAGGCAGCAGAGATGCTAGCTGGAGAGAAGAAGATGTTTTTGCCTTGAGAGTCAGAATGATCTGATAACTTCTTGTACAGACGGAAGGCAAAGTCCTTGTTTGCTGAGGTCACCAGAGAGAGGTTGTTGTCACTGTCGTCTGCAGCGTTGTCTCGTGCTTCCACACCGTGTCCGATGTGATGATCGCTCCTTCCTACGCAGACCGCTGCTGATAAGACCCAGAGAACCCCGAATGCACGCATCATGAACTAAAACAAAGGTGATGTTTGCTTTGGTTAGACCAGGGGTTTTCCAGGTCAAGGACCCCCAAACTGATGTTGAGATGGAGCAGGGACCCCCTTATTATATATATATATATAGTATAAAATTGTGTTATATCAAACTGGTCCTATAGTCACTCTATTACATATGGAGCAATGTAACGAAAGTAATTATGCCCTGGGATTATGAAAGTATTTCTGAGTGTGATTCCTGGTTGATGGGACAGGTGTTGTGAATGAAACAGTGCCCAGCCTGAAAGAGCTCCTGTGTGTAGCTGAATGTGTGCATTGATGACTGAAAGAAATCTTCTGCCTCCATTTATTTGTTTACTACAGTGTGTTGAGTTCATGTTAATGTTTATTTAAAGACATTTCAATTAGTGAAAAAAAACTGCAGGGGGAAATATAAAAAAAAGTCTAATAAACCAAAACTTTTGTGACCCCCATGCAGTACCTCGGTGGACCCCCTAGGGGTTGTGGACCCCCTGTTGAAGACCTCCGGGTAAGACAATATTTACTGATTCACAAAAGCATGGTGGAATCTATAAACCTCTAATTTCATTTGTTGCTCTTTATACAGAGAGCCTTCAAAAGAGTGAATGACAGAACTCTTTAAATATTAAATAAAATAAACAAAACTTGTAAATTCTGATTCTTTACAAGAAGTATCCCCCCATATTATATTATGAGGAATAAAAACTGAACAAATTAACAAACTTTTTCATTTCTCGTTTTATGATAATTGAATGTATCTTCTAAATAAAACAAATAAAACAATCACATTTTAACCTATACTTGAAACATTAACACCATTTTCAATTCATTTTTAGCAACTTACTCTTTTTCTGGCTGCAGCTCAGTTTGTCCCAGCTAACACAGGCTGGTTGGAGAAAGAGACTGTTTATATCGTCAATCAGATGAACTTTGATTTGGTTTATTTTCTGTCCAAACTTCATATTTGTTTTACATTTGAGCAGGGGATCAGATGCTGAGCAAACATGGCATCAAGGTCTGCAGCTGATTCTCAAAAAATCCACAAAACAAGTGAACAACTAAATTTAATGTTTTATTTGAATCTCCTAATTACCACTTTAAGGATTTTTCAGTAATATGAATCCTTAAAATATTAAAATGTTGACAAATTTTGTTAAACAAAGAACGGATAAGATGCAATAAAAAGGATCATATAATGATCGCAAAAGAACCACAATCTTCTTCTCCAGGTGCTTCATGGTGCTTACACTTTTTTCTTTTTAGTCCACAAACAAGCACCACGGTTCAACAAACAAAATGCAAATTAATTTAATGTATTTATTTATTTGACAGGGACAGTGTACATTAAAAAGCATTCCTGCAAATGCAACAGAATCAGCCAAAAGGCTATTTTTCATCTGTTGTCCCTGAACAGATCTTAAAATTGTCTACAAAAAAAAAAACACAACAGTAAGCATTCTACAATAAAAAATACAAATATAAAAGAAATAAAAACTCCTCAAAACTGATTTAAAAATGCATAATCACATAAAATGCAAAATAAGTGTTTGCTAGACTACAGAGGTTCATAAAATAGCATAAAACATTCAAACTATGTATATATACATACATATATATACATACAGTCATGGCCAAAAGTATTGAGAATGACACAACTTTTATATTTTCACATGATCTGCTGCCCTCTGGTTTTCATGTGTGTATGTCAGTTGTCATCACATACAAAAATACAATTGCAATCATATTACGAGTAACAAAAGCTTTCAATGACAGAATGAGTAAATGCAGCAAGACAATATTTACAGTGTTGACCCCTCTTCTTCAGGACCTCTGCCATTCTCCCTGGCATGCTCTCAATCAACTTCTGGACCAAATCCTGACTGATAGCAGTCCATTCTTGCACAATCAATGCTTGCATTTTGTCATAATTCCTAGGTTTTCGTTTGTCCACCCGTCTCTTGATGATTGACCACAAGTTTTCAATGGGATTAAGATCAGGGGAGTTTCCAGGCCATGGACCAGGCTATGTTTTGTTCCCTGAGCCAGTTAGATATCACCTTTGCTTTATGGCAAGGCGCTCCATCGTGCTGAAAAAGGCATTGTTCATCACCAAACTGCTCTTGGACGGTTGGGAGAAGTGCTCTCGGAGGACATTCTGGTACCATTCTTTACTCATGGCTGTGTTTTTAGGTAAGACTGTGAGAGAGCCGACTCCCTTGGCTGAGAATCAACCCCACATACGAATGATTTCAGGATGCCTTACAGCTGGCATGAAACAGGACTGGTGATAGCGCTCACCTCGGCTTCTCCGAACAAGCTGTTTTCCAGGTCTCCCAAAGAACGGAACAGGATTCATCAGAGAAAATGACTTTACCCCAGTCCTCAGCAGTCCACTCCCTGTACCTTTTGCAGAATATCAGTCTGTCCCTGATGTTTTTCCTGGAGAGAAGTGGCTTCTTTGCTGCCCTCCTTGAGACCAGGCCTTGCTCCAAGAGTCTCCACCTCACAGTGCGTGCAGATGCACTCACACCTCCCTGCTGCCATTCCTGAGCAAGCTCTGCACTGCTGGTAGCCCGATGCCGCAGCTGAAACACTTTTAAGAGATGGTCCTGGCGCTTGCTGGTCTTTCTTGGGCGCCTTGGAGCCTTTTTGGCAACAATGGAACCTCTCTCCTTGAAGTTCTTGATGATGCGATAGATTGTTGACTGAGGTGAAATCTATCTAGCTGCGATTTGCTTTCCTGTTAGGCCATTTTTGTGCAGTGCAATGATGACTGCACGTGTTTCTTTAGAGATAACCATGGTTTACAGAAGAGAAACAATGATGCCATGCACCAGCCTCTTTTTAAAGTGTCCAGTGGTGTCATTCTTACTTAATCATGACAGATTGCTCTCCAGCCCTGTCCTCATCACCACCCACACCTGTGTTAATGGAGTAATCACTGAAACCACGTTAGCTGCTCCTTTTAGGCAGGATTGCAATGACTTTGAAATTTATTTTGGGGGATAAAGTTCATTTTCTGGGCAAATATTGACTTTGCAATTAATTGCTGTTACGCTGATCACTCTTTATAACATTCTGGAGTAGATGCAAATTGCCTTTATAAAAACTGAAGCAGTAGACTTTGTAAATATTAACATTTGAATCATTCTCAACACTTTTGGCCATGACTGTACATACATACACACGTGTACACATACACATATATATACATACACACAGCAGAGACAAAAGTGGCAGCATGGCTTGTTAATGATGACATTCAACTAATGCTGACATGACTGATGTGTTATGAGCCAATTTTTTTAGATGCTTTTTGAAAATAATGTATGTTGTGAGTTCTCTGATGATCTGAGGGACAGAGGTCCATTCCTGAGATGCTGTAACTGCAAAGGCTGTTTGACTAAAAGCACTCTAAGGCAGAGGAACAACACAGGCTCCTCTAGTCGCCCCTCCTGTTACTTTTGGTGTCTTCCTGATTTTCCCAAACTGACTGAGTGGAGGAGATGACAGATCATAGATTATTTTGTAAAACAGACAGAGGTTTGCATACTTGATGAGGTTTTCCCAGCTTAGAAGCTTATGTTTTAGTATAATGTCACAATGGTGATATTTTGATGTTTTTTTTTTATCCTAAAAATGTTATTGTCTGTTTGTAAAGAGATTGTAAAGGTTTTAGTGAGGTTTTATTTGCCTGTGACCAGGTTGTAAGACAGTAGGTGATGTGCGACAGAACCATACTCTACATTAACATTTTAGCTGCCTGGAGTGACAAGTTTGATCTTATAAAACGGAAATTTGTAATACTGAATTTGACCTTTTTGATCTGGAATTTAAACAGCAAATTCAAAAACTTCTTGCACATATATTTCCTGAAGTAAATTGTTACACATAAAGAAAGCATTAGCCAGCGTTATTGTAGCAACTATCAGCTACTTGAAATTTGTTTAATTTTCAGAAGACAACAACTATGACTGTCAATAAAAAAAATCAAGCAATTTTCAGTTGCAAGTTTATTAAACAAGATAAGGTCTCTATCTTACTTAGGTCTCTAAATTACACATTTTTTTCTTTCTTTACTGGAAAAACATGAACTGAGACAGATGTGTGTGTTTTAGTTTTGAGGAGAGGGGCGTATTTAAAATGGGAGTTATGTGATGTCTGGCAGACAATGAGTTAAAGTGAAGCTAAGATTAGCAGGTTAGTTATAACAGTTCAGGCAAAGAAGTAATCCTACTGGGTAAGATGGCCGTTCTCTCCATTATACATTTCATTTAGCTTCTTTCTTGATACTAGGTCATGTCTTTTAGTCAGCCTATCATGTTCTCTGTTTAGATTTCTTCATAAGAAAACAAGAACACCCATTCCAGACTATAGTTTAGAACATGTATATTTGGAGCATATTGTCATACTAAGGTCTGAAAAGAAGAGGATCAGTGATTCACCTCAGATTGCACTCCTTTTGCCTAGTTCAATTTAATCTACATGTAAAAAAATTATTTCAGATTAGCTCTAAATAACTAAGAGTTAAAAATGAATCCAGGTTCTAATAAATGCTCAAAGGTAATCCAGAAAAGTTACAATGCTTTGTTTCTCAGTTTGTAAGAAATTGCCTAATTAATTGAAAATAGAATATTTGGGTCAAGGAAATAATTTTCATCTTTATTCTGGAGAACATTTGATTAACAATTACTTATGGGGGACCAGCCAGTTCATCGCTATTATAGGAAAACTACTTAGTTATCTGGGGAAACAGTGAGGAACTAATTAGGAACTAACGTGTAGTTAACTTTAGTCAAGGGAACACAAAAATATTAGTTAATTGTCAGGTTGTGATTAAGGTAGTTGAACTGGAAGGATGCAATGATTTGAAAGAAATTAGAGTTCATGATATATATACATAAAATTTGATTATGAAACACACATAATGATGCAACATCGGCTAAAGTAGCTGCAAGATCAGGAAAGGGTTATGTTCCCTCCATAGACAGCAAACACATATTCCAGTTGCATAAAAAACAAACCATACCTTAAAAATAATGTCTGCTCTTACAGATTTTTCTTTATTTTTGTAGCGTTAATGGTTTTTATTTCAATAGTTAAACAAAAATTAAATATGCATATGTTTGTGTGGATAAAAAAAAAAACTCCTCAAGGTCGGAATCCCGCACAGAGCGGCTCTGGTCAGGGAGCATCCGTTAAAGGGCAGTGAGTAAAAAAAAAACAATAATTAGTTTAAGGAAGAATTTTCAGATGTTTCAAATGAATAAAATTAATTAATCATCATACAGGCCTTATGGCACAGTATTCAGCCCTGTTCTGCCTGAGCAGCGTTCTTTCCCCCTTACTTACAACAATAGAAAGTAGTCAGAGTGAAAACAAATTACAGACACTTTGGTTTACAGTAACATGTTATGAATAATCCTTGAGAAAGAATCTAGTTTGTTATGGGAAGAAACTATGTCATCCCATTGCGCAGCCATGCTTCTGTCTGTAAAAATTACCTCTGAATTTGAAATAGGTTGTGGAAAGACAAAGGCCCAGTAGTGTGCAGATCTGGTCCGGAGTGAAATTAGTCCTGTTGTTTAAATCACTATCTTGTTCAAGACGTGTCCTGACTGTTTCCACTGCCTCTGTTATAGGTATGCATGTGAAAAGTGAAGTAACATCGAACGATACCAGGGTTTCTCCTGGTGCCATCCTTAAATGTTTGGCTTTGTTGGCAAAGTCTTTGGAGTTTTCTATGTGATGTGGTGTGTTCCCCACCAAGGGAGCTAAGATATTAGTAAGCTGTTTAGTAATGTTGTATTTTACTGAGTTAATGCTGCTGACAATGGGCCTGAGTGGTGCCCCTTCTTTGTGAATTTTTGGAAGTCCATATAAGCATGGGATTTCCTCCCCTGGATATAATCTGAAATAGGCTGTGCTGTTAATTACCTTGTCTTTTTCAAGTTGTTTGAGATAGTCTATTATTTTCTTTTTGTAGCCGCTCGTTGGATCTCTTTTCAAGGATTCATATGTATTAGTGTCCTTCAGTAGAGTGATAATTTTGTCTTGGTAGTCTGAGGTGTAGAGGACTACGGTGCATCTTCCTTTGTCTGCTGGTAATATGGTGATGCTTTGGTCCTGGCTCAGGGATGTTATGGCTTTCATTTCCTGGGGTGTGAGGTTGGAAGGAGGTGGTTTGGCGCTGGACAGGGTGGCTGTTACCTTCATTCTGAGTTGCTCTGCCTCCGTTTCAGCCAGGTTGTTGTTCCTGATGGCCGATTCAGTGGCCGTGATCAGTTCCACAATGGGTACTTCTTGTTGAGCAATGGCAAAATTCAGGCCTTTACTCTTCAAATCTTGAAAACCAAGTCCAGTGGATATTTTTTGAATTTTTACGGAATGACTATGACCTGGATGACTGAGAACCTTCATCAGCAACAAATTAATATCTCCTGAAATGGTTACATTTTGTGATGGCTGTTCAAAAAACACCCTGAAACTAAAAAGGAGAAGGTTTGGTCCTCAAAACAAACTTTAAAATCTGATAGCCCTTTATGTAGTTCTACAGCTGATTTATTACAGTTTGTTTTATCATTGTTTATTTTAAATCAATCAGTACTTTGTCCACCTAGGATCAGCTGATGTTTCCCACGATCAGGGCGGACATATTCTGCGGTTTAATTTAGAAACAGCTGCAACTCTGGCCTCTAGCTCAGAAGTTTGCCAGCATTTTGTCCTATTTCAAGAGTGCTTCTCTTTGTCTTGGCAACTGAGTTTCATTCGAGAAGTTAACAATAGATGAAACTTTGCCTGTAATTTTAAAATTTGATTAATTTAAGTTCCAATGAGAAAAAGAAAATCCTGTAGTCATTTCCTGTGGGACTGGTTTCTATAAAATTATTAAGAATCCACTGATTATCAGATGGATTATAGTTTGGAAATATAAGCAGAAAAGTCTTAATTTGCCAAAATTGACAAGGAAGAAGTCAATTTTGGAGTAAATGCTATAAAGAATGGAAAAAGGAGAAGACCTAAACTTATGTTGAAAATGAATTCTTTATAGAGTTGTTACTATATTATGCATTTGTGTTCTTCTTGTTTTTTTGAATAAGTTACAGCTAAAGCACGAAAATTCTGACTTTGTAAGCTTAAAGAACTAGGAATGGAACTATGGAACTATGTCTAAAAATTAGTGATGTCATTTTTCGGCCCCGATACCGATACCTGGCTGTGAAGTATCGGCTGATACCGATACCATATTGATTGAAATTGATGTGTGTGTGTATATATGATGAACTGCATACTGCTTGGATATAAAATAATTGCCATCATGGCTTTGTCAAGCTGCTGCCTGCCTTTGTGAAGCAGGGAAAAGATGAATACAAAATGAATCCAGTAGAACTTTTTATTGCCTATGATGGCTGACAATAGTTGAATAGACTTTAGGCTCTCAAAACAGTAACGGTGCCCTATTTTTTGGTAACGATACCGATACCATCATTTTAGTGCTGGATCGGGCCCCCGCCCGATGCTGGTATCAGTGCAACACTTAAAAAAATGCAAAAGATTTTTAGCATTATAAGGAAATATTTCCCCCTTTATGTGCGAGGTTAAAACAATCAACTTACAAAGAAAATACTAACCTGTAGTTTTGCTCAGAGGCACCAATGCAGACAGAAAAAAAGACAAATATATTTGGATCAAGGAAATAATTGTCATATTTATTCTGGAGAACATTTATAGTATTTGATTAACCATTATTTATTGGGGAACAGTCAGCCCATCGCTATTATAGGAAAACTGCTTAGTTATCTGGAAAATAGAGCGTAACTAATTATGAACTAATGTGTAGTTTCACTTTAGTTAAGGGTACAGAAAAACATTAGTTAATTGTCAGGTACTAATTAAGAAATTATTGGCTCCTCGCTAACTACTTGATATGATGGTTCACTTTAGGCTACACAAAAACATTATATAACAATGGATGATAAAACAGGTCGGGGAGACAACATGGATGGACTCAATAAAAAATCAAAATTCAAGCCGTAAATATTTGTACTTATAATAAAAAAAGTAACAAAAAAGCCCTTGTTATAGTACTGTTAAGTATTAGACAGTGGTGATGTGAAATAATTTAACAGATTAGAGTAAGTAGGTATTATTAAGACCTCAGCTACTATGGCGTGGAAAGGACTTCTTTACTTTGATCATGATATGATGAAGATTTATATGAGTTCTACTTTCATAACAGATTGTCAAAAAAAATGTGCTATCCTAAAGAAACCATGGGATATCGCTGTGAACAGGGTTCGAACCTGTGCGGGGAAACCCCATTGGATTTCGAATCCAACGCCTTAACCTCTCAGCCATCACAGCTTCACACCCTTAAGGAAGTCAGGCATCAAAATGAATGATAAAACAGGTCAGGGTGTTAAATTAGAGGGATGCAATGGTCTGAAAGAGATTAGAGTTCATGATATAAATACGACAAATTTTAACACTCCTCAATACATAAATTTTTTTTTTTTCTGATTCAGGATGAAGTGAAGTTGCATCATCTCTCAACAAACCTTTAAATAACTCATAATGATGCAACATCAGCTGAAGTTGCTACATGATCATAAAAGTGTTTTATTTCCTTCCATATACAGTACAGCACATATTACAGTCTCACAAACATAAAGTGAAAATAAAGTCTACCCTTAAATTTTTCTGTATTATTTCTATCTGTATAGCTTAGCATTAATGGTTATGGAGTTGGGCTGCTTAGTGGAGCAGTGGGTAGCACTGCTGCCTTGCTGCAAGAAGGTTCCTGATTGGATTCCCAGCCCAGGATATTTCTGCATGGAGTTTGCATGTTCTCCCTGATGCATGCGTGGGTTCTCTCTGGGTACCCCGGCTTCCTCCCACAGTCCAAAAAACATGACAATTAGGTTAATTGGCTTCTCTAAAATTGTCCTTGGGTGTGAGTGTGTGCATGAATGGTTGTTTGTCCTGTGTTGCCCTGTGATGGACTGGCAAGCTGCCTCTCACCCCTAGTGGAAAGGACTTTCTTTAATTAAATAACGACATGATGAGGATTAATATGAGTTCTAATATAATAGCAGATTGGTAAATAAAGATGTGTTTTCTTTATGCTAATGGACTAAAGAGAACAACTGAATTCGCTGTGAACAGGGTTCGAACCTGTGCAGGTAAACCCCATTGGATTTCGAGTCCAGAGCCTTTTAACCTCTCGGCCATCACAGTTGCACAACCAACCACATCAGGGACCGATTGACATCAGGGAACCATTGACTGCTGGAGATAGGCACTAGCACGCCAATTGGGACAAGTGTGTTAAATAATGGATGATGGATGGTAAGGGAGTTAAAATGGATGGACTCAATCAAAAAATTTAATTCAAACTGTGCCGAAATATGTGTAATGATAAAAACAACAAGATACAGTAGAAGTCCTGGTTAGAGTGGTGTGAAACAATTTAACTAATTAGAGTATGTAAGTATCATCAAGCACTCCTCTACTATTGTGGGGAAAATGACTTTCTTCAATTTGATTATGATAAGGTGAGGATTCATAGGTTCAAATTTCATAGCATTGTGGAAAAGCCACAATTGTGTTACTTCAATTTAAGTTACTAAAGAGACGACAGGAAATCGCTGTGAACAGGGTTCGAACTTGTGCGGGGAAACCCCATTGCATCACAGCTGCTGAGTATAATGGACCATCATCAATCTAGTGATAAAACAGTTACGGAGTTTAAGTGTATGGAAATGATCGATACATAAATACAGTTCAAACTTTGCATAAATATTTGTGCTAAAAAAAAAATGCTGGTGTGATACAATTGAACCGATTACAGTATGTAGGTATCATCAAGACCTCCTCTACTATTGTGTGGAAAGTAGGGGTGTGCATTGGCACTGCCCTCACGGTTCGATTCGATTACGATTCACCACGTAACGATTCGATTCAATTCGATTATACGATGCATTGCGATGCATCAAAATCCCATTGACTTCGTAAAATCCGAAATGTGCCCAGATATCCGCTTTGCAAGCTTTTGGTGCGTTATTAATTAGGCCTACCCGTCTATCGCGGTCATCTCCCTCCGCTTCAGCCATCTTGATTGTTGTTGGTATAGCCCCGGAAGTAATTGAAACTTCACAACTTGTCCATTTGAGGCCAGAAAATAAACAGTGACATAATCGATTATGGCACGTTGCCGCATCGATGCTGAATCGTGCATGCCCCGCATTGCAATGCATCGCTGAATCGATTAGTGTTGACACCCCTAGTGGAAAGGACTTTCTTTAATTAAATAACGACATGATGAGGATTAATATGAGTTCTAATATAATAGCAGATTGGTAAATAAAGATGTGTTTTCTTTATGCTAATGGCCTAAAGAGAACAATTGAATTCGCTGTGAACAGGGTTCGAACCTGTGCGGGTAAACCCCATTGGGTTTCGAGTCCAACGCCTTAACCTCTCGGCCATCACAGCTGCACAACCAACATCATCAGGGATAAAAACGTCTCATAAAACCCCTCAGGGGTGCAAAATTTGAAGGAAATTAGAGTTCATGATATAAATACATCACATTTGAGCCCTCCTCACAACATATGCTTTTTTCTGATTCAGGATGGAGTGAAGATGTATCAACTAAAACACTTTGATAATTATGCAGCATCAGTTGAAGTTGCAACAAGATCAAAAAAGTGTATATAAAGTGAGAGAGAATCCACTGATTACGAGATGGGTTATAGATTAGCTATAACAGTTAGTCAGTTTTGGCATAAATGCAATTAACAATGGAAAAAGGAGAAGGCCTCAACTTATGTTTGACATTAGTTCTTTATAGAGTTGTTATAATATTATGCATTTGTATTCTTCTTGTGTTCTTTGAATGTGTTACAGCTATAGCAGGAAATCTATGTCTAAAAAATGGAAATAAATAAGAGAGAAATATTGCATCTGCTTTGTGCAAATCTTTGTTGAAATGCAGTTTTAAAAAGGCTAAAAGGTTACTCAATGGACTTAAAAGGCAAATAGGGAACTTCTTTGGCTGAATCATTTTTTTTGTTATGAATTGTATTTAGAGTGTGGTATTTTATAAAAAGCACATTTAGATAGGGAAAATAGGCTATTATTGAAAGTATAATGCAAGTCCCTCCAATATTTAAGATATGTTATATTCAAACTATAAAGTTTATATAGGTTATAGGCCTTAAGTGCTATTTTTTAAATCATAAACAAGGCGTTAACTTCCAGTATGTTGATAAAGTATTAACATAATTTCCTCATTGTGTGATTATTCACACACTCTTCATGTGCTTTGGTGCTTCTGCAGAGCCTTATTAATTTTTTTTTGTAATTTTACATGAAAAGTTGTAATATAAAGGTTGGAATATTTTGTTTATACATAGTAATCCCTAATTTTAGAGCAGAAAGGATAAATAAAAAAACCTTATGATTATGGTTCAATAAATAAATCAAATTATCTGCCAACATTTTAAACATTGTTTAATGTCAGTATAGATGCAGAAGCTCTTAACAGGCTTCTGATGTTTGTCAGAGAACATTAAAGGATAAGATCTCTGAGAAGACTAGCTGCAACAAAACAGGAAAAATTTAAAAAGCAAAGAACTCCTTTATAACATTTTACATTTGTATTAAAATTATAGTTGAAGTTCTTTTAATCTGTTCTATACTGTATGAGATTTTAATTTAGAACAAAACTAAACAATCAGTGTTATTTTTATGGTCTCTCTGCCATCAGCATCAGCATAAGAGGGAAATTAACCAATTTCATTTTTTTTTTTTTTTTGCATGATTTGAAGCAAAAACTTCATTTTACTTTTGTACTTGGGTACCATGTAGAAGCTGTACTTTTTTACTCTTACTGAAATTTACTGAAAGGATAGCTCCTTGAGATGAAACGTCTAATTTTTCGAAACAGAATCCGGAAAGAATAAAATGAAATAAAGAAAATACAACATATATACAAACAGACAAAAGCTCTCTGAGTCTAATCACCCCTTAAAAACACTATAGCGCCTATAAACCTGTCCCCAATACAAATAGGTTGAAGTACATGGAGAAATAAACCAAAAAAGTACAGGATAAACACTGACATTGACATTACTGTGGGAAATAGCTGGAGTACCAGGAGTGAACCTATCCATGCACAGGGAAAATATGCAATCTCCATGCAAAAAGATCAAGAATCAAACCTAAAACCTTCTTGCTGTAATACAACACATCGACCCACTGCATCACTGTGCAGCAGCCTTGAAATGGAATTCATTAAAAAAAAAAAAAACAGGATTCAGCCAAACCACAAAGAAGCCTTTTTGCCTTTCTAGCCCATTAAGCAACTATTTGGCCTTTTAATGACTCAACAACGTTCAACAAAAGTGTTGCACAAAGCAGATGCAATATTTCTCTGTTATTCATTTCCATTTAGGGAGGGGTGCACACTTCGATTATGACAAAAACATGTTTGTCATTGGCTGCCCTTTTAACATCCCAAGTTCCTCTTTTCATTTAAGATTTTTGATAATTTTGTGTATAAAAGCTGATTTGTTTTCCTTAAATCCAAACATTCCAGGCTGATTTTCAGCTAAAAGTCAGAAGCTGGTTCCTCAGTAAGTCTGCTGCTGATCCTTCTTACTAACTCTTCTCATCCAGTTATATGGGCTCTGTGTTTTATTGTGATTTATTGTTTATTTTTAAAGCAGGTCATTAATGTCTCTAACTACGATCTGCAGCCATGAGGATGCTGACTCTGCCTTTGCTTTTCTGTGCATTTATGCTTTTGAGCAGAACTACTGGTTAGTATTTTCTTAGTAAGTTGGTTGGTTTAACCCTGCACTATTAGAGACTTAGACAGATTTTATTTTGTCATTTTGTACACACAAGTGTAAACAAAAAGAAATTCAGCTCTCTAGACTATTTAATTTTTTTAAAGTGCAGCCTTGATAAGGGTAAGCAGCAGTGATAAAAACATTATGATGGGGAAAAAAGGGATGTAAACATATGACTGTATAGTTACATTTCCAACATTTAGTTTTTTTTTATTATTATTTTTTTTAATACACCATTTTAGATAAGATTCAGCAGTCTAATAACAGTGGGAAAGAAACTGTTCTGGAATCTGCTGGAACTGCTTCGAAGACTCTTTCCAGAGGGCAGCAGGGAGAACAGTCCAAGAGAACAATCTTTCATTACATTTTAAAAAATCTTCTGCATTTTTAGACATTTTATATAGGCTTTCAGAGTCAGAATTGTCCTGCTACAGCTGTAACTTGTTTAAATAACATAAAAAATAAGTTAAAGCCTTTTCTTTTTTTCCTATGTTTTGGATATACTCTAAAATAGTCTTCTTCCTTATTGACTCTAGATAGTTTTGACACCATTATCATCTCAGATCATGCTAAAATCTGAAGGATCATCCAATTTGATAGATGTTCACAAAAATGAATTTCAATGTAATAACAGGAAATGCCAACTTGCCTGAATATATTAAGAAAAATAGCAAAAGTGCGTCTGTAAGAAGTTCATGAAAGAAACTCTGAGAATGAAAGGAACTCATTTTTTGGTCCAACATAACCTGAGAAGCCTTAATGCTGATACTGGCACTTACATTTTTTGGTTTATAAATCTAAATATAATTGTTAACTAGGCTTATTATCTTTTTAACTTTACATTTCTTTTATTAACTTTTTACCTTTTTCTTCTTGACTTTTTAACTTTTTACTTTTTTTCTTGACTTTTTAATTAACTTTTTACCATTTTAACTTGACTTTTTTAACTTTTTAATTAACTTTTTACCAATTTTCTTGACTTTTTAATTAACTTTTTACCAATTTTCTTGACTTTTTAATTAACCTTTTACCATTTTAACTTGACTTTTCAACTTTTTAATTAAAATTTTACCTTTTTTTCTTGGCTTGTTAACTTTACAGTAGGTAATATCATTCAAGGGCTCATCTAACTAAAATACCAAAAGAAGATGTCCAGCCATGTAGCAGTATCTTTGCTGAATGGCTGGATATAGATCTGTTGCTTCTGGACCTCACTGAGGGGAGGGAACCCATTGGTAAGGGGTATGCAGGTGATCAAAAACAGTAATTTGGTCTATAAAGGGTTAAGACTGCCTTGTATAAGAGCAAGGAAACATGGATGGGTGGTTCTGAATGGTGTAACATTCCACAAAATTTTTTATTCATCTAATCCTGTTTAAAGCAGATTCTAACAAAATGTTTAACTCCTCAGTGCTGCTTGTCAGAGATGTATGTTAACATGTATATAAAAAATATAACATTTGTTTAAAGGTTTTATACTGCATACCGATGCCTTGCTTTCATAATAAATCCAGCGTAAACACTGATGCTTTCAAACAGTTTTCTGTCTTTCTCAAAAACAGGGGCGACGTGTTGGGACGATACCAAGTGCTGGAGGCGCAAAGCATCTGTCTGCTCTTTGGGAAAGTAAAGACAGCTCCAGCCTCAAACATGATGATTCTCATTCACTTTACATCACCTTTTTTTCCCCTTTAAACCTATGCTGCTTAAAAGATGAGGCAACCACTGATTGACAGAATTGGCTCTTGTTCCTTGAAAGATAATTTCCAATCTCTTGTGAAACATTTGCTTTGTGCACTTTTCTTTGCAGCTGAACCTTCCTGGTCTTATTCTTTTTTAAATTGGATGACAAGCATTACAAATGTCGATTTGAATGAATTCCTTATTTTTTTGTTATGTCTGTTTTTCACATTTGTTCAAGTGACCAGAATAACCAGAAAGAAGCAGCTTTAATGATACACCTTCAAGATAATATAGGAATGTATGGAGTTATTTTGTGTTTTTATTAAATTCTAGAAAACAAGCGATCTGAAAGGGGAAAATACATTTTGAAAGTAGGATACATTTATTGGAGAGAAGAACTGTTCCCTCTGATAGCAAATACTGATGTTATTTGACACCAAAGAAAACCTTTTGAGAGAAATTACTTTGTAAAAGACTGTACAGATGTTTCTGTACACTATACCAGCCACTTGGTTATGATGTTCTATGTCTTCCTTTGCTGCCAGTATCTTACACCCTGCTGTGAGATCCTGGATTGTTTCTGGGGTCTCTTTTCATAACCTGCATCTGGGATCATGCCTGTTTTGGTAAATCTGGGCCTGTATTGCTTTGGCTTCCAGGATCTGCTCCTCTGCTGCCATGATCAGAGCTTTTGTGCTGTTCTTCAGACCAGCCCCATGCAAGGTTTTTAATCCATGATGCTTCCTCCAGTTCCTTAATTTCTTGGCCTTCCCAGAATTAGCCTTACTTGCTCTAAGCTAATGTATCTGTGATTCCAATAGTTTACTGAGTTTCATCTGAGCTCAGTTAGCAGAATTAAACCAATTAGATTTATTTAACAACCTGCAGCAATTTCCCCTGGAGGATTCATTTCTGTTGAATGCAGTGGTTCTGCTCCACAGACTCCAGATGTGTCACTTACTGTATGATCTTTTATTAAAGTAAGTTCCTCATTGTTTTAGCTGCTGCTGGACTCTTCACCTCCTCTAAATGCATCTTTCTGGTTGTGTTTCAGAAAGCTAACACTACAGTGTGTTCCACCAAGGATGGCCTGATGCAGCTTTTTTTATTATATGATACTGAGCCAATACAATACTCCTATCAGCATCAATCAGATATACTTAATACTTTGTAGTGTGGGATGTAGAAGTGGGTTGTAACTAGTTACTCAGTTACATTTAATTGAGTAACTTTTTGACAAAAATTTATTTTTCAATTCAATTTATTTATGTAGTGCTAATTCACAACAGTTCTCATCTCAAGACACTTTAAAAATGTTTCATGTGAGAAGTGTGACTTATTGATATTTCCAAAGCCATTTAAAAATTACTACTCTTAAAGCTACAGTGTTTAACTTTTAGCGACATCTAGCGGTCAGACTGCAGACTGCAGCAACATGAACATCTCCCCCCCACCGCTTCTCCCCCCAACAGTACGGTGAGCGTTACGGGACAAAATGTCTTCCACGACGTCCGCATCACCTACCTTCTCAAGTGATGAGGTTTGTTTACATAGAAAATTTTACAGATAGTATTTCATTAGTCTGTGTAGGGTATAGATTTCATGTAGACTTAAGATAATAAATATACCCGTTATTTTTTCTACATCGTTGTCACGTTTTGGCGATCTCGCAATTGCTAGTTTGTTGGCTCTCCGCTGCCGTAGCGCAAAGATGTCTGCCTCCATGGCTGCGAGACCCGCTCCTATGTAATTATAAATAATGAATTCTAAGGCAACGCAATATTAAGGTTAAGAGGCTGAGCTCGTAGATGATGATAAATAACATAGTTATGTATAATATATTACATTTCTGACTGTATATCCCTGTAATTATTACACACTGTAGCTTTAACATTTAAGCCTTAGTTTCCCTTATACAAATTTCAAAGCATTAAAGCCTCTTCTTTTTGTACCTTTATATTGTCTACCGGGTCCTTACTTTGAATTTTTAGATCAGGGTTTTATCTGATTTGTGTTAAATACTAAAAACGTCATCATAGTGAGGGATTATAACATCTATGCTGGCATTGAAGGTAATAGGTTCATTAGCACTAACCCCTGTGGTACTCCACATGTTACCCTGGAGTATGAGAAATATTGATCATTAATGTGAACCACCTGAAATCTGTCACATAAATAAGATTTAAATCAGCCTAGTGCTATTCCTTTAAGACATGTTTTTTAGATTTTACTGCTGGCTTACGTAGCACCTTATTATCAGATATTCTAAATAAGGGGTGCAAAATTACAAAAAGAATAAGTGAAGGTGTTGCGGTGGATGTACAGAAATTGCTATGCAAATGTTAAAACATGCAATCTGTTTTGTTTCGCCCAATAAAAGGAGTACATAATTCTGGCAATTCGGAGAGTTTTAAAAATAAGAAAGTTGTGTTTTGTCTACTAAAACTAACTTTCCCTGTGATCCCTTTGTGGGTTTTAGGCAGCTGTTTCTATGACAGCAGTATCGTGCTACTTTTGCCGATTATGATCTTCTTTAGGAAGGTGGAAAAAAGAGGTGACATCTTGCGGCCAAAAAATACATTTTTGCAATTTAAGGGTGATTCAAACCACTTATGTTGACTCTGCCAGTTCAGCTGCAATTTTTCTGTAGAAATAGCTGATCAGAGACTCTATCTATGGACCTACAGTAGTGCAGATTGAGGTTCTGAAGGGAAATCCAGGACGGTGTCAGGAATCAATTCAAAGTTTAAACAGGTAGAAAGTGTTTGAGGGCCCAAATGCAGAGATGAGGGGAGAAGAAATGAGGAAAGCAGAAATGAGGGAAGCAG
Organism: Cyprinodon diabolis; assembly: GCA_030533445.1. Taxonomy (NCBI): domain Eukaryota; kingdom Metazoa; phylum Chordata; class Actinopteri; order Cyprinodontiformes; family Cyprinodontidae; genus Cyprinodon; species Cyprinodon diabolis. The sequence continues at coordinate 39,560,109 of CM060075.1, read as the reverse complement.
AGATGAGTTCTTGTATGTTTAAGGAAGTAACTCAGGCAAACAACCGAAAATACAAAAATACTGAGAACCAAAAATCAGCAAACATCAGGGAAAAGCTCACGTAGGGAGCCAGAGATGAGGAAGCAACAAACAAAAAGGAACCAGCACTGAAGAACTGCACATGGAGCTTCATGCAGTGCAAACCCCTTCAATTTGATCACTCTGTCTGCAGTGGAGCCACTGTGCATCTCAAATGTGCCCATTAATGTAGATTCTCCAGTTGTTGTTTTTTTTCACAAGACAGTGAGGGTCTGTTGCTCAGAAAGGCGAATTTTAAATGAAATGATGAGGCTTTCTCAGAGATGTAAGAATAAAGCAAAATACCACATTGTGCATTATTTTGATAAAGGAATATCAAACTTTTAAAAAGTTGATTTTGTTTAATATAGGCCCTATAACTAGTTGTCTTAGTTGATGGAATGCCAAAAAGCTATACAAAAAAACAATTTCTATTTGGAGCTACAAGCTAAAGAGAACAAATGTAGATTTAACTATCTGATTATCACTACTTCCTCATATTTCTCAGTTCATGCAATTCTTGTCTCTTTCAGTTTCAGTGTCTGTTTTTTTTTTCTAAGCAGCTTTCATGCATATAAACTAAAAAGCCAAAATACCTAAGCATGGAAGTCTATGTTCAGAAATCCCTATAAAAAGTACACAAATATTACATATAACTAAAACCTGTGTTTGATGAATATTGGTAATATTAACCTTTATGTCTGTAAAGAGATATAATTTTATACTCTGATTTACGTAACATGATCTGTATGTAGGATCTGTTAAACTGCTGTTATCATATTTGGAAATGTGGTTGGATGTGTGCTGACAGCTCAAGCTTAACAATTTTGAGACAACCTGTTAAAGCAGATTCTTCTTTATGCACATAGATAAAACTGATACATGCAGGAAGCACCCTTACAAGGTGTTACTTGATGGTAAATAAAGAAGGGCGGAGCTTATTCTCTGCTATAACTCATCTGATCTTAGCAGTCCATCCCTGAGGAAAACTATTTCTCTGTATTGCCTGCTTGTGATCAATATGTTATGATCAATTGGAATACATTCTGTTAATATTTAGATATGTTTTTTGTAATTTATCACAAACTTTTCTTATTTTTATTAGTGTGCATAGTTTGATACATTTAAAACATCTTTTGTATGCTTAATTTGTAGTTTTTGAGTGTACATACACTTTTAGTAAATTCCATGCAATCATTGATAAATGAGACCCCCTGGTCAGTTAAAATAACCATCTCAGTCTTTTGGTCTCATTCTCTCTAATAGTCTTACATGTTTAAGCCTCCTGATATTAAAATTAAAAATATTTTAAATCAACTTCTTGGCTTTAACTAGAAATGATTTCAGACTGGATTTATGGAATGTATATACTGCAAACTTTGGATCATAAACCATTGGATAATAAATTACTTTTAATGAATACAGAACTTCAAAAATCTACTTTCTAAGAAGAAATCCATTATTCTAATGTTGAATATTGTGTTTTATTGAGTTTAATGCATGAAGGAAAACTAACATCCCATTTAAAACAAATACATTGAAGAATTTCTACAGATTTTAAAAGTTTCAGACAAGTAAAACATATAACATTTAAGGATTTGATCACTTCTCTGCACAAAAGAAAGATAAAATAACTAAAGATAACATTTGTGCTCCTACCACTAATGAAAACATAGAAAGAAAACATTAATAAAGAGACTTCTTTAGGTATTTTCTGCTCTTCTAAATTAATTTCAGAATCAATTATGTCCTAATTGATGATACTAATGATTATTTTAATTTTCATCAGCTCTTCTGTACATGAATTTGAATTGCCACTACAATTTTTTGGTGAAGCAATACAAGTAAATGTAATATTTTAGGAGCACTTATAACCTCCCTGACTGAAACCATAATCACAAACCAGATGATAGTTGCGGCCCATACTGACAGCTGATCTCTAATCAGTTAAGAAGTGACAGCAACAAAGATGGAGACAAAATAAACTGAAACAAAGATACAACTTTTAACCAACTGGACCTCAGATAAATTCTGTCTATTTCAAGTTAATAAATTCAGCCGATGATCCAACATGGCAAACACGGACGCCAGCATATAATGGCCTAGTAAATGTGGTCTGGAATCTATGGAGGAGATTCATGGTTCCAGAGATGCTGTAGAAAGACAGAATACCTGCTCTTTGATCCAAGTACACTCCTATTCTGGAGGAATATGGACCTGATACAGAAGTAAAAACCTCATTGTAACCAAATGTATAACTTTTTTTATTACAAATTAATGACCAAGATTTATGATTTGTTCCAAACAAACCATCAAAAGAAAGCCCCACTCTGCTAATGTCATTGTATGAAACTGCAAGTTCCACTCCTCCACCTCTCAACTCCACCTCCCAGTAACAACGTCTATTTAGACGCTCTCTACCCAGGACCTGAGTCCATTCAGTGAATCTGTCTGGATGGTCAGGATAATACATAGTTGTTTTTGCTCTTCTTACTGACCTGTCCTCATCATATAATAAAAGCTCCCTATTTGCTGTGTTTGGATCCAGGGTGATTTTTTGTGAATATTTCAAAAATCCAGCTCTGCAAGTTGGTTCTAGTTCTGCTTTTGACATTAAAATATCTTTTTTAGCAACTCTCACTGAGATGTTTGTCCATGTGTCTCTTAGGATGTTCTTTAGTTTATCTCTGAGCTCTGACACAGCTGCTGTCACATCCTCAAAGTATCTCAGAGGACGAATATTGATGCTGGATGTGTCATGATCGGTTTTAGAGATAAACCCACATGCAGAACACCACTGAGACTTGGTAAAAAGTTTAACAGAGTTTATTTAGATTTCACACAAACAAGACAAGATTCAGGTTCATGTCCGGGCAGGATTCTCTGGCGTCTGCAGAGACAGATAGTTGGTTAGCTGGGTATGCAGATAAGTTAAATGGATTTTCAGATATTTCACTGGATACCTTGAAGAGGTCCAGGTTTGTTCAGAGAGGGAACCAGTTGGGATCAGAGACAGTTGGTTCAGCAGAGTGCTTGGCAGCAGCAGCGTCTTACTTCTGACTTCCAGTGATCAGACCTTGGTTGAAGTGATCAGCTCTTTCCCCAAGAGCAGCAGGTGGATTCCTGAATGTAGTCTTCAGGTTTGGCTCTCTAGGGCAGGCAGGCAGATTCAGGTTAAGCTCATCCAGAGCTTCTCTCGAGAGACTGGTTTTCCTAGGAGCGAGAAGACAGAGGCAATTAGGTTAAGGTTTCTCTAGGAAGATAACTATCAGTAATTTCAGAGGCTCAGGTTCGCTAACCCAATTTGGCTAACACTGCGGCGTCGAAGCAAGGTCTGGCAGCTGCTTATGAAGGCCGGTCTCCTGATGAGCTGATGAGCGTCAGCTGGGCTGGGGGGCTCCAGCCCAGGAGGATCCACAGCACACTCTGCTGGAGAAGGTGGAGAAACTCAAGATCCCAACAGGATAAGTGTGTAGACTCACTGAGTGCTGACAGTGAGGGGTAGTTCTGGAGAAACTGGGTGTGATCCTCTGTGATTGAGAGCTTCTCCAGCTCAGCATTTTTCCTCTTCAGCTCAGTGATCTCCTGCTCCAGCTTTTCCTGAACCTCTTTGACTCGACTCACTTCAGTTTCTTGCTGGGATCTGATCTGCTGCTTCACATCAGAGTTTTTTTCCTGGATGAGACGAATCAGATCAGTGAAGATCTTCTCATTGTCCTCCACTGCTTTATCAGCAGAGACCTTGATGGCCTCCATCTCCTGTTGAAGCAGCTTCACATCTTTCTCCTGGTCCTGGATTCTCCGCTGGATTTTTTGTCAACTCACCTTGAGCTCCTTCTGCTTTTTAGTCCTTTCTGCTTCAGCTGAGACTGTTTCATGGCCTTTATGGTCATCCATTGAGCAGAGATAACATATACACTTCTGATCAGTACGACAGAAAATCTTCATCATCTCGTTATGTCGAGAGCAGATGTTTTCCTGGAGCGTTTTGGAGGGGTCCATCAGCTTGTGTGTCTTCAAACCAGGAACATCATAGTGAGGCTGGAGGTGACTCTGACAGTAAGAAACAACACAGACCAGACACCACTTGAAAGCTTTTAGCTTTGTTCCAGTGCAGACATCACAGGCCACATCTTCAGGTCCAGCATAGCAGTGATCAGCTGGAGCAGCTTGGAGTCCGATGTTCTTCAGATCTTCCACTAAAGCAGCTTGAAACTCTTTTCTGCATTGAGGGCAGCTATAGATACTCCTCTGATTTTCTCCATCCCAGAAGTCTTTAATACAGTTCATGCAGTAGCTGTGTCCACAAGGAATAGTCACCGGATCCTTCAATAGATCCAAACAGATGAAACAGGAGAAGTTACTTCGGTCCAGTTGACCACTTTTCGGCTCCATTTCAGCTATCAGTAATAGCAACTGTCTGTGTTTTTCTTCTTGTCCAACAGAAGTGGTGGAGCTTGTTTTCTGTGTAATGATGGCTCCACCCATCATTAGGCTGCTAAGTCAGAAGGGGGAGAACAAGGAAGCTGAACTGAATAACTTCTGCTATCCGTTAACAATGTCTTTACAACTAGTCACCACTTCCTCAAAGTTCTATCTCATACATCAACTGTGAAAAACTTTATTATACATGGCAGTCAGTGAGTTTAGCATATGTTAAATCTAAAACTGATGGGTAGGCAACACAGTCTAGACTTTAAGGGGCTCTGACCCTGGAGAGCGAACACTAAGGGGCTCTGACCCTGGAGAGTGAACACTAACGGGCTCTGACCCTGGAGAGGGTACACTAAGGGGCTCTGACCCTGGAGAGGGTACACTAAAGGGCTCTGACCCTGGAGAGGGAACACTAAGGGGCTCTGACCCTGGAGAGGGAACACTAAGGGGCTCTGACCATGGAGAGGGAACACTAAGGGGCTCTGCCATTGGAGAGGGTACACTAAGGGGCTCTTACCCTGGAGAGGGAACACTAAGGGGCTCTGCCTCTGGAGAGGGAACACTAAGGGGCTCTGACCCTGGAGAGGGTACACTAAGGGGCTCTGACCCTGGAGAGGGTACACTAAGGGGCTCTTACCCTGGAGAGGGAACACTAAGGGGCTCTGCCTCTGGAGAGGGAACACTAAGGGGCTCTGCCTCTGGAGAGGGAACACTAAGGGGCTCTGACCCTGGAGAGGGTACACTAAGGGGCTCTTACCCTGGAGAGGGAACACTAAGGGGCTCTGCCTCTGGAGAGGGTACACTAAGGGGCTCTTACCCTGGAGAGGGAACACTAAGGGGCTCTGACCCTGGAGAGGGTACACTAAGGGGCTCTTACCTTGGAGAGGGAACACTAAGGGGCTCTGCCTCTGGAGAGGGAACAGTAAGGGGCTCTGACCCAGGAGAGGGAACGCTAAGGGGCTCTGACCCAGGAGAGGGAACGCTAAGGGGCTCTGACGCTGGAGAGGGTACACTAAGGGGCTCTGTAAGACATCATATATATGTTTGGGTTTTGATGTTCTCTCACAATCTTCCAGAATGGTTTGTGACTTTTGACTACAAGAATACTGTTCAGTTTACCTCCATGAACTGCTCTATTGGTTCCCATTTATTATTATCTGGCTCTTTTATACATTTATGCAAAACAAGAAAACGTCTGTAAAATGATAATGCTTAATTTTAGTGATGCGTAGACCTTTACTCCATAGGTCCATGTTCTTTCCTTTAATGATAGATGAAAACCTGCCCCACTAGAGGGTGGTGTTGTAACAAATAAGAAAATCCCTGCTTAAAGAGAGTGTCAAGATGGTTAACTAATAAACATACATCTAACTCCCTGCTGCATTCACTGATCTATGTTTTCTGTTCTGTGGCCAATAAAAATAATTGTTTCCGTTGCTAAGGACTTGTTTCACTATCAGTCACCGTTAGTGCTTCCATTCTAATTCAGGGAAAAACACCCAACTGATTTCTGAGGTGTCACAGCATGGTTTAAGTGCGTCACCCTGAGATCTCAACTTGGCTGAGACAGAATTGATCATTGGACCTCAGCCACAGCAGTTAATAGAAGCAACAAGCCATATGCCACTGAGATAGGCTGTTATGAATAAAGATTGATAGAAAAACATTTGTCTCTTCAGTACATTCCATCCATTAGGTAAGAACATGAATGACACACTTTAATAGTTGCAGCTCAATATTTTGTTCATATTTCTTTTTCTTTAAACTGTCCAGCTGCAACGTTGGAAGAGAAAGCAGCATAACATCACTAAAGATTTTAAGGCTTGATAAAGGAACATGTGATATACAGTAATCTTTGAGCTCTGATTTGAAGTATTCTTGTACATTTATTTGAAGTGTCAAGGTGGAAGACGTAAAAATATATTAAAAAGAGAAATTAATCATAACCTCCAGATACCTTTTGGAGAAAGTTGTTTGGGATTTCTTGATCAAAAAAGTAAACAGTCTGAAGAGTAGAGTCTTGCTCTAAACCTGCATTTTTAGAGAAGAATAAGAAGAATATACTATAGAAATAGATTGATGAAAATCACAAAAGGGCTAGGCTCAGGTCCACTGATGTTAGGCTTACAGCCAAACTAACATGGCAGAGCATAAATCAAAATCAGATTAGGATTAGGCATGAAGCCCATTGATGTTAGGGTAGCTAACATGGCAAGGTGATATGATCTACTTATCTTTTATAAATATTTAGGTGCTTATCATCAATGAATGCTAGTTTAATGGATTATCTGTAAATCATTAATAAATGGTCTCTCTACCATTTATAAATCATGGTAGGCCTAATGATAGTTATTGTATAGGTTTTTTTTTTATGTTTCTTTGCGAAACTGCGACGGCCATCAGTGCTGGATCTATAAAATATTTATGACAGAATGAATGCAATATTTTTATGATTGAGTTATTAATTTAGGAAGTAGATGAAAATAAATAGTTGTAGGTTAATCAAACACTTCACAAGCAAATACATGGTTGGAAAACTGAAATTATTCTAAGAATGAAAAACATCATTGTGAATATTTTTTTATTGAATTGAATCCATGAATGAAAACTAACGTCACCTTTCCAATTGGTCTTAAACTTATCCTATTGGTTTCAACAGACTTTTTTAAAGTTTGCAAGAAACAAAACATTTACAGCCATAAATTGTTGGTAATGAAAAAAATAAAATCTGATCACTTGTCTGCACAAGAAAATGCTGCAGACTATAACATTTTAAAGGTAATGTTTGTGTTCATATATATGATAAACCCATAAAACGATACATAGTTCCCATATGACTTCACATATTACATTTCTTATTAAGCACCATGTTGATATGCAAAATCGCTTTAGAAATAGCTAAGTTCTTCTACTGAGGATTATTAATAAAAAATGTTCACCTTTTACAAATCTTAGTTTTTTAATTTCATGCAGAGTGAAAAGGATTTTTTCATTCAGGCAAAAATCAGAAAACATTAAGGACCACAAATGTAGGAGTAGAGTATTGAAAATTGGCAACCGTGCCATTAATAGCAAGATTTAGTCATCAAATCAGGAAAAACTTTATGTCAGTAATAAAAAATAAGGGTTTGCAAATATACCATTCCTTTTGTTAAGTGTCAGCTTTTGACTACATATATGTGTAACAGGGACATGGAGACTTACAGTATATGTATGCTATGTTAATGACTTAGTCTGTCAGCAATCTGAACCTTGTTGATAACACGAAGAGTTTAGATGTACTTTGCAGGTGTTTAATTAATGGTTGTACATGTATGCGTCTGCAAATTTCAGGCTGTGACGCTCCTCCATTGTTCAGCATTCTTTACTAATTAACTGTCATTATAAGAGACAGGAGACAATTTGTGGTTTACTTTGAATGCAACAATTATATTGATGTATTGTTATCTCTGGTCAAGTGTATCATTATAGTTCCTTTTTGTTTATCTGTAAGCCATGATGATAGTGGATGCATAATGCGATCTTGCATACCAAGATGATGTTTGGAAGACTTCTATTACATACATTAGGGAACTAGGTATAAACTCTGATAGAGTATTGTTCAGTATCATTTTTTTTTAATTTTCTGCTCATTTTAATTCATTCCTACAATCAGTTGGATCCGGAATCTGATCTTCGTCTAACAACATAATGACTGACATCCTGATTGATGACGATCATGGTAATTACAATTTTCATCAGCTCAACTGTAGATAGATTTGAAGAAATATAAATAAAAACATTTGGAAGGATAAAACAAACATGTGTCATTGTAATTACTTTAGGTATATACAATCTGTCCTGAGCAGTGAGTGGCTCCATGGCCGAACAGAAACAGGAAGGGGCAGCAGCCATAAAATAACCAACATTAACAAAACCACCAACCAGATGACAAAGTAGCACCATAAAGGCAGCTGATCTATGAGCAGAGAAGAATAAAACAGCTATGAGTTATCAGCAGCAAAGAGGAAGACTAAATAAACTAAAACATGGATTGCAACCATCTGGGCCTCAGATAGGCTTTTTCAGTTTAACAAACTCAGCAGACGAACCTTCAAAAAGCCAAATCCCAGCATGTAGAGGCTGAGTGAATGTGGTCTGGACTCTGCGGAGGAGAGTCATGGTTTTAGAGACGCTGTAGAAAGACAGAATACCTGCTCTGTGATCCAGGTACACTCCTAGAGTGGACGAAATTGGACCTGGGACTGTAGTAGGGAGTTTGTTTTGATAAAATGCACAACAGTTTTTGTAACAATATAATGACCAGGATTTATCATTGTATAAAAATAAGCTTTTCTCTGACTTTCCATCTCTCCTGATATTCTTGTATGAAACAGCTACAACAACCCCTCCCCTCCACTTCACCTCCCAGTAACAACGTCCAGTCAGACTCTCTCTATTGAGGACCTGATTGTAATTAATGAATCTGTCTGGATGATTTGGATATGACTGTTGTTCTTTAGTTGTTGTTACCTTTGTGTTTTCCTCAGACAATAACATATATCTGTTAACTGTGTTTGGATCCAGTGTGATTGCTTGTGAATATTTTAGGAATCCAGGTCTTGTCCTCGGTTCAGGTTTTGACATTAAAACATCCTCATCAGTGAGTTTGAGGGAGATGTTTGTCCATGTGTCTCTCAGGATGTCCTCTAGTATGTCTTTGAGTTCTAACACAGCTGCTGTCACATCCTCAAAGTTTATCTGAGGACGAATATTGATGCTGGATGAGTGTGTAGACTCACTGAGTGCTGACAGTGAGGGGTAGTTCTGGAGAAATTGGGTGTGATCCTCTGTGTTTGAAAATTGCTGCAGCTTATCATATTTCCTCTTCAGCTCAGTGATCTCCTGCTCCAGCTTCTTCTGATGCTCTTTGACTCGACTCACTTCAGTTTCCTGCTGGGATCTGATCTGCTGAGTCACATCATATCTTCTTCTTCGGAGGAGACGGATTATCCCAGAAATTATCTTCTCATTGTCCTCCACTGCTCTATCAGCAGAGACATTGATGGTCTCCACCTCCTGTTGAAGCAGCTTCACTTCTTTGTCTTGTTCCTTAATTCTCTGTTTGAGTTGTTGTTGACTCTCCCTGAGTTTCCTTTGCTTCTCAGTCCTTTCTGTCGTGATTGGGACTGTTTCATGGTCTTTATGCTGACCAATAAGGCAGAGATAACAGATACACTGCTGATCAGTACGACAAAAGCTCTTTTTCATCTCATGTTGACAAGAGCAGTTGTTCTCTTGGAGATTCCTGGAGGGGCCAACCACCTTGTGCTTCTCAAAAGCAGCTGATTCTTCTTTAGGTCCAGCAAAGCTGTTAGTTGGAGAAGCTTGGAGTTCAGCATTGTTTAGATCTTCCCCTAAAGGGGTTAATGTGCCGCTTTTCTCTACCACAGGCGACGATATGAATTCTTTCTTGCACCGAGGACAGCTGTAGATCCCCCTCTGATCTCTATTCCATAAGTCTTGAATGCAGGTCCTACAGTAGCTGTGTTCACAGGGAATAGTCACTGGATCCTTCAGTAGATTCAAACAGATGGCACAAACTAGCTTCCCTTGGGCTACTTGAACTCCTGTCGGCTCCATTTCACCAACAGTGTCACTTTCTCTGCAGTACAAAAAAAACTGGTTTGAGCTCAGGTGTAGCTATGAGCTTTCTCCAGGAAGCCTCTGTGGTTCCACCCATTATGTAAACCAGAGAGGGAGGGAATTAGTACACTTTCAGCTGAACTCTACCTGCTAATCCCTGAGTATGTTTCTAAATCTGAGAGAGTTCTCAGCTCCTTTATTGTGCATGTGCATTTTTTATTTTCTATTTCATTTAAATTATAATCTTATCTGTGACAGTCAGTTAGTTTAGCATGCTATCCACAAAATATGAACAAGGATGTCAAATTTACATCTAAAATGTTTTAGTTAGATAGAAGTAAAAAAAAAAAAAAAACTCAAACACCATGTTTGCGTTATCTGTATTTTATATTCATGCAGGCTGCATGTGTGACCAGTAATACCAACAAACTGCCCCTTAATAAGTTATGTTAATTCTAATAGTAGCCCACACTCTGGCAAATCCGCTGTTCAAAGAGACAGTTTAAAAAAATAAGCCACTGACTTGCTAAGTGAGGGAATAGGTTTCATTCATACGGATGGACTCAGGAATAAGGAATAGTTCATTCAAAATCCATAATTGTCTCACACTATTCTGTGGGTCAGCATTTAGTTATTTCATAATCCTTTCTCCCTGAGATCAAATAGCAGAAATTAGATGACACTAAGTAAATACTACAAAGAAATTTTCTGGAAAACTACATAGAGCGGTTCTACATGTCATTGTTTCTGGGCTGCATAAAAAAAAAATAGAATGAGTATACCCTATTCTCCAGGGACAACTACATGTTGGTTGAGGGTTCTAAACAATGAATAAGATATCAACTAAACAGCCAACTTTCCATATGTTTCCTGTTTGGTTTCACATAATCGTCCAGAGAGGTGTGTCAGAAGGGCCTGAGGCAACAAGCGATCAGAAACGGTAGATTTCTGTCTAACTCACCTTTCTGCTTCTTCTTTTCTACAATTTTCTTCCTCTGAACAAGTTAAGCAATGAAGTCAGAAACCTGACTTCAGCACTGGTTGATAGTAACTTTCTAATATTAAGTCTAAAACCCAAAACTGTTGGATGTGTTATAACTCCATATGAAACACCACTAGAGACCACTGAAGAAAGTTTGTAGGCCAAAATCAGGCAACAGTAGGGTGACCAGATGTTCTCTTTTTCCCGGACATGTCCCACTTTTCAGACCTAAAAAAATGTCTGTGGGGGATTTCAAAATCGTCCGGGATTTTGGTCGACTACAGCATGTAGTCGAAACACACCAGGCCCTCGAAGAGAGCCATCAGCTCCGGGGCTGGTCCCCCGACGGATGGGAGCAGGGAGCCAGTGGGGGATGGAGCAACCAAACCTGAACCGGTAACCGTGGCCTGGACACCTGCATCGCTGTGCTACCTCCCGACTGCCTTACCGGTCCCCAGCCCCCCTCCTCCGGCTGTGGCTCATGGCTCTTTGCTGAGGTCCCGTCCAGTCAGCAGCCCAGCAGTCGACACTTCCTCCTTTTGTGTCCTCCTTTTCAGAAACCCAAATCTGGTCACCCTAGGCAACAGGGAAAGAAGTAAACCAACTTGGAACTCCGTAGGGGATCATATGGCAAAAGAATGCTGCAGGAATACAAACAGATGCCCCAGAAGCTGCAAAACAAAGACTCCAAGCATCACAACAATGCACATTGGCTAAAAGACCTAAGAGCTGAACAGGCTAACATCCCTGAACAAGGTCCAGAGAACATCACAATGGCAGACCTCCAACAAAGTCTCTCAGGTATGAAGAACTGGACAGTACCGGGTTCAGACACTATCCAAACCTACTGGCTGTAGCAGCTAACTTCCCTCCACAAACACTGAAAACGCCAGAGGAGCCAAACACCAACTGTTAGTTGACAGAGAAGAGCCCCAAAACTGCAAAACCAGAAAAACAAACCCGCTCTGCACAGCATGTATTGATTACAAGAAAGCCATGAGACTCATTAAGACTCAATGCCACACACATGGATCCTGGAATGACAGAACCTGTACAAGATCACAGCAGTCTAAGAGCCTTCATTGCAAGGTTGTTAGTTTGCAGAAATTGTGGAAAACCACAATTTAAGCCAATTTCAACAATCTCCTTTCAAATGTGGAATTTACCATGGAGGTGCTCTATCCCCCCTGCTGTTCAGCTGCCAAATAATCAACAAGACTAGCTATGGATTCCTAAATTGGGCTGCTAGCCATGGATAGCAATGGATAGCATCAAGCTGTAGAGTAAGGGTGGAGGGGCACTGTTGCACAGGTAAACAATGTATATAGTCTCTGAAAGGCCTGCTCAGATTCAGCTGGCCATTAGATTGTGGTTACTCTATAAAAATGTTTATTTTATACATTTAGCAGACAATCCTTATGAAACTTACAAAGTAGGCCTAAGGACTCCTTCCCTCAAGCAGAGATTTGGACCTGGGGCTTCCTGTGTGCAAGGAAGGTGACTCAGCTAGCAAGCCACTGGAATATAAGGGGAAGTGACTTTGCTAAAACTGGAAGCTACTTTGCTATAGTCGCGAATGAACCTGAGAAAGTAGTTGGCAAACCCAAGGAAGTGCTGATGTTGTTTGTGTGAGGTGGGAATAGGCCACTCTGCCAATGCTCTTATCTTGGCGGGATCTGGCTGAAGCTGACCTTTGGCAACTATGTAACCTAGGAAGCTGACTGATGGCTGGTGGATTTCACATTCCTCTTGCTTCAGATATAACTTGTTCTCTAGGAGGTGCCAGGGTACAAGCCAGACGTGCTGGATATGCCCCGCCGGTGAAATTGAAAATATTAAAACATCATACAGTTAAAAATAGAGGTAATGAGTTAGCATGATGCCACACACATATGTACAGCAGTGGCGGTACAGACAGTGGCCTGGCTAGTGCTTAGCAGATCACTCGCGATCCACTTCAGACTGTAATACTGATAATATGTTGAATTTATCTGAATATTTAGTAAGAATGTCAACGTGTTTATATGAACCATGACAACAATGGCTTTTAATTTGAAGATTTTTTAAATTAGCATTTTAACTGAACGTAGGAAAATTATATTTCCATTGATCTGACGCCACAAGCATATTTACGGCAGGGGTCGGTAATCACCTGTTGTTTGCAACCAGACACAAAGAAGAATTGTAAACACAGTGACTAGGCTAATGCTTAGCAGTTCACAAGCGATCTACTTGATAATGTAGTATTGAAAATATGCTGCAGTTTTCAGAACATGTAGTTACATTGTCAAAGCAAACACAATCACAAGATTTGGTGGTATGACTGTTTACTTTTTTTAAATAGATACATTTACAACTACATACATAAACATTATTTTTTCATTACATCCTTGAGATGACATGTGTTGTGAATTGGCGCTATATAAATAAACTGAATTGAATTGAATTACTAACCCTAACCCGGTTCCCAACTGGCATAAGCCGGTTCTTAATTGGCATATACCATTTTTTCAAAACTGGCATGCCGAATACCACTTTTGGCCCTCACTTTCACTCGACATGGAGAGGAAAGGTAATCCACACAGGGTGGGTCACACTACCAGAAGGGAGAATAAGACATGTAGAAGAGAGCTACAAGTTCCTTGGAATAGCAGAGGCAAATGGCAACCCTGAAGAGGCTACAAGGAGAGCAGCAAGAGCCAAATACTTGCAACAAGTAAAGCAAGTTTTGAGATGTCATCCCAAGAGCAAGGTCCAGGACATCAACAGCTATGCCTTGCCAGTTATCAGGTACCCTGCTGCAGTAATAAGTTAGCCTAAGGAGGAAATTCAGGCCACTGATGTTAAAACACGAAAGCTACTCACAATGCATGGTGGATGCCACCCCAAATCCAGCATCCACATACTATACACTAAGCGCAAAGAAGGAGGCAAAGGCCTAGTGAGCATCAGAGCCACCATTGAAGATGAAACATCCAAGCTCCACGAATACATCCGCACTGATCATGGCAGCAGAGAAGCAGGCCTTGGGCACCAAAGCAATAAAGGACAAGATATACTATACCAGACAAGATCCCAGGTGCAGTCTATGCAAAGAGGTCCCTGGAACAATCCATCATCTCACAGCAGGGTGCAAGATACTGACAGGAAAGGAATACATGGAACCTCATAACCAAGTGGCTGGTATAGTATACAAAAACACTTGTGCAGAATACTAACTGGAGACATCCAGGTTAAAATCGGAGCCACCTCCCAAGTTTGTGGGACTTCCAGATACAAACACCCAACATGGCTGTGGCAGATCAAACAAATATTCTGATCATTAATAAGCGGGAAGCCATAGTGATTGGTGTTGACATCCCAAATGACAGAAACATCAGTAAAAAGAACAGGATAAATAGGAGTAATACCAAGGGTCCAGGGAAGCTTTAGAAAGAGCCTGGAAGTTGAAGGTAACTGTAGTATCCATGGTCACTGGAGCCCTGGGGACAGTAAACTCCTCACTGGAGAAGTGGCTCCAACAGATACCTGGAGAAACATCAGACACACCAGTCTAGAAATGTGCAGTTCTAGGGACAGTTAAGATACTATAAAGAATCCTCAAGCTCCCAGGCTTCTGGTAGAGGACCCAAGCTTGAGATGGAGCCACCAACCCCATCCACGAGTACGAGGTGTGGGTGATACAGCGGTTTTTAGATATACATACAAAATACAAATGTACGTCTTTTACTGAAGCAGTTCTATAAACTGTAAAGATGCTGTGTCAGAATTAGAACCATTTAGAAAGAATGGCAGGGGGCGGTACTTTCCCAATACTGCATTGGATAATAGGAAAAAAGTAATGATAGTAAAATATTTTATGTAGCTTAAGCATAAATTTGCATATCTTTAAAGACATAAAAAATAAAAATAAAAACTTAAGAAAATTGTCTAGCCCATAGATGGAGGGGGCTGGTTTAGGTCCCCCCCTCTACCCTGGGCCCAGGACAGCTGACCTGGTTGTCCCTCCAGGAGGGAAAGTCTGAAACCTGTTGATAGCTAATGTTGGAAATGATGGACAAAATTGGTAATAATAAGTGATACTGGGCTTATTACTCAATTGGTTAATATTATTGGCATAAACAAAATACAGACATTTAAAATAGGATCCAATCAGATAGATTTTTTTAACTGGTTGTTTTACTGATAGTTTTCTGGCCTTAGAAAACTCAAAAAACAACCTATTCTAGAGGGATTTTTTATATGAATCAGTGCTGTGTGATTTAAAGCAGGGTTGATAAAAACTTAAATTAATGTTATAAAATATGGGTCTGAGAGGGTCACACTCACTAAAAGAATATTATGACATTGTCAAAGTAAACCTGATAATAACTCTTTGATAACTTAGAAGTACCTGAACAATCCCTGCTAACTTTGTAACTGTCATTGTGGAGGAACTAAAGCTCTGTTGTTCTAAATATAGTTATAGATAAAATATTTCCTCTGCTCTTTATATTAAAACAAGAAATGTCTTAGTAAACAAGACTTGGGCAATAAATTATATAAAAATGACTCCAGTTGTAAGGGGAAGTACGCTTGGCTGTTTGGCTTTCCATTTAAGCACAGGTCCCGACAAGACGGGAAAATCCTGAAATGACTGTAGGTCAGAAACTGTTAGCATGAGTCACTTCTCTACTCCTTTTTAGCTGTTGACGTTCCAAAAAAAAAACAAAAAACAGTGACACAGAAATTAGCTTGCACTCGTTAACTCAGAGAGATGCTTAAAAAGATAACAAACGTATTGAAGTGTAACTGATGGGAATGTATTAAAAATAGGCTCAGTTTTTGGTTTTAGTAAAGACTTTTTTCTCATTATTTGTCTGAGACAGTCACAATTAAAAAGGAGAATTATGAGATAGTAGGAGTAAAACTATAAATACTAAATACGTATCATTAACTTATAAGTACTAAAGAAACCCCTGGTTTCCCCCTTTGCTCTCATTGGGTATAACTTATAATTAGTCTCTGATTTTAAAGCATATCTGCTCCTTTTAGTGAAAAAAATTCTGTTTATATGAAAAAAAGAGACATATGTAAATTGCATACACAGTAGATCATATTGCAAAGAGATAATTTTCTGGCTGCACATTTATGCACACGTCTTGACAAGAAATAAATTCCTGAAACAACATGAGATAACAAACTGTTAGCATGACTCACCTCTCTGCTTTTACTTACCCAAGAAGTTCATAAAAACTTGTGCCCGGATCTACAATGACACGTTAATTAGTTAGAACTGGAACCGTTGACTCAAAGAGATAGGAGGAAAAACAAAAATCTTAATATACGATAAGAATATATTCCTGATGGGAATCTAAGAAAAATGTGCTCAGTCTGCCTCTTTAGTAAATAGATCTTATTATGTTCACTGGTTTCTGAGGGATCCCTCCATCTATCCGTTCATGCTTATTCCTAAAGGGTTATGGTGGCGAGGGGGACTGGTGCCTATTAATCTGCCCCATGGAGCCCTTTTGGACTGATAACCATAGATTAACCCCTTTTGCCTAGAATCCATTAGGATATTTGCAATGTTAGTATTTAAAACCCCTTCCAGTGTTTGTTTAATAGTGATCAAAATACTGATGATTGGCTGATGTCTAAAGGTGCAGGTATGGCCGGATGGATTATTTACACAAACTCAACATCGGCTTTGACTTTGACGGCAATCTGACTATGAAGCTTCACATTTTGAGAAGTATATGCCAGTGGACATGTGCTTCAGGAAAGCATCTGTTCTGTTATTTCCCTTTAACATCCTCTGGATGCAGCAAGTAGTACGTCCTTTTCCTCACTTGTTTTTCCAATCTATCTTCTTTGTTTAGTAAATAATACAGAAATTTGATATTTATTCTTTCCAGTTCACTTTATATAATAATGTGCAATATTTTGGAATCATATAGTTACCATGCTAAGGAACTAATACTGAGAACAGGAGTTCAGATTCTAACTGTGCCAGAAAGGACTGTGTTGAAAACCTTTGCCACGCCTGTGAGCAGGTTACAATGACTCTCCGTGCCAACTCCTGAATATGGGAGCAGTCAAAAGGACACACACAGACATATTTATTGCTTCTCTTTTTCGTCTATAATCTGCACTCTCAGATAAAAATAAAAATAATAGATATGAATAGAACAGAATAAAAGAGAATGATTATTCTTCAGACACAACGTAATAATTTAAATATGGATGAACAAACAAGAGTCAACAATAACACACACAAATAGAAATACATACGATCCAAGACACACATTACTCTTAATGTTGATTTTAAAAATAGAACCGACTGTTTTTATCTTCTGATAAAGAAAGCTGAGGAGCTAAAAGTGGTTGCGCTTCAATTCTACCGTGACTGAGTTTCATATTACTGCCAGATTGAAAGTAAATGTCGTGTCTGATTCATCTTAAAAATAAGCCCCATTGCGTAATGTTTTATACGTTGAGGCATTTGTTATGTCCCCTGCAGGATGAATGATGCTTTATTACACAAATCTACAAATGTTCAGTGACTGTGGCATACATTATTAATCAAAGTTGATTAACAAAATAAAAAGTTTGAAATGTATGTCCTGCTATTTATCAAGTTTCTTGAATTGTCTCATTATAAATATCTTTAATTAAGATGAAAAAAATAATAACAATAACACATTTTAGAAATCATCTTTTAAATCAAAAATTACAAAACCTGCATTATTGATTCAGGGGGAAAACTTAAATAGAAAAATTTGATTTAATGCATCTAATGAATTAACAATGACTACGCTCTGAAACATGATAGGTGAATAACTTACAGGTGTCTCCTGAGGTGTGCATATCTCCTTATATCAATTTCTTTTACTTGCAAATTTATTGACCTACAACTAATCTCACATCTGAGGCCTGGCTTAGTTGGAAAGGTCTGGCTTGTTTTGTTGTTAGTTGGGTTTCATAAAACTGGCTAGCTCTGATTCAGTTGCTATGGCAACTGGGCGGAACTTACCCTGGTTGGATCCAGGTTCAGAGCCAGCTACGTTTAAACTATATGTGTTCATTGTTGAATCCAGGGCCAGAAGGTGCAGTAAGAGACAGGAAGGGTTTTGACGCCATCATTTGGCCCAAATGCATATTACCATCAAAAAAAGCAACAAGTTAAAAGGAATTATATTCATTGCATGCAATTAAGTTATACTTATTAAACACAGTTATTTTTTAAACTTAAGTAAATATATTTATACAAAATACCATTTTGGATGAGTTTTGAGTACCGCTTTCTCGCCTGTTAGAAGGTGTGTATCTTGCCACTTGTGTTCTAAAAGTGCTAAATGTGAAAAATAAGTTTTGTTTTTTTGTTGGGTTGCAACATTTCAACACAATCTACAATCTAATTCTTTATTAAAAGTAGTTGTACTCTTCGGTTTTGCTTGCTATGCCAAAAGACACAGTTAAAAGGTACACCGTGCTTAACCAAGCCACTGTTTTGCTGATCGCTGAAGATGATTAACCACAAAGTTGTTGGAAGAAGTTTGTTTTTTGGTTTAGGGTTCAGTTTCTTGCAACCCTAAAGCTGGTGTAAATTAGGTTGGGTTTGCTGTTTGTTCTTTGCATACAACTCTTATTTCTGGTTCTTTGCAAAAAACAATTCTCAGCTCAAACTGCTTATCTTATTGCTTTGACAGAAGCTTGGAAATTGGCAAAAGGCAAGATTGTGAATATACTACATGTTTAAGGTTGTGCATGATTTTGGTATTTTGTGGTTCTACAGAAAGTTTCTCAATTCTAATAGGAAACCTATTTTGAACTCTGTCCATGTTGCAGACTCTCTCTGTTTTGTATCCTAACGCATTTTCTGTGTTTAAACATGATGCACATCCTTCTTACAGACATTGTGTCTTGCTGAAAACAAAAGAGCAGATGCCACCTCAAGGCTCATAAGTTCTGTGTCTCATATATTCACAGCACTGTATTCTACAGACAAACACTCTCTCCTTGCCCTCCGCTACATGAGCTTGCAACCCTGCAAAGCTTTTTTTTCTCTGAGGAGAAGCTGCAGGTGCAGACTGCAATGTTAGTGGTGTCTAGGTTGGTCCAGATGATAAGCCATGTCTTCGTTGACATTTCTTTCCATGTTTTGCAAAATTGACACGTGGGTTGGATCATTGTTTACATTCTGATATGATTGCCAATGATATGACACTAATTTTGTGAGGTAACTGGCTTGACACAGACAAACATTTCTCCAACTCTTCTTATCTTTATGCGGTTGATGCAATCTGGGTAAAGGTTCTCCTTTGTGTTAGGGTTCCTGTTTGTGGGGGGTTGCTTTGTGTTCTTCTTTTTAGTACCTTCGTCCATCCACTAGATGGTGTCCTAGTTCTCTGTTGGCCTGGAGGCCTTCTTCCTGGTGTCGACCGCCCACACCTGCGGCTCGTTTGGTCATTACCTCCAGAGGAGTATATAGCAGCGGACCGTCATCACCTCGACGCCAGAGTGTTTGCCACTATTGGGTACTCTAGCCTCTCTGAGATTAGCTGAGTCTAACCCTCTGAGTTTTTTGTCTCTCTGAGTCTAAGGATTTAACCTTTGTCTCTTCCTGATCCACTGGATAAGCCTGGTCCTTCTACCGCTTGGAAGGAAATATTTGTCTCTCTGAGCAAGGGGAAACCTTCACCTGATCAGTTCAAGTCCTCCTCAAGAAAATCTGAGACAGTCCTCTCCGCTGCTCCTCCGGACCCACCTAAAGTCTGCCTGTCCGCCCTCCAACTAAGTAACCTCCATATCTGGACATCCTCCCCACAAACTGGACCCAAGGATCAACCAAAGACCATTTTTAGTGAGTCAAATTAAGCTATTCATCTTCTTGGCTGGTTTTCCTATGGACCATGAACTCGCCATTTCTGATCTCCCTCTAGAGTTTCCGGTTCCTGTTCACCAGACCGCTGGATACATCCCAGCTGAGAATCTCCTGTATTATCTCTCTCTGAGTTTTGTCACATTCAATAAATTGTTAACTTTTCCTGTGCCTCTGAGTAGTTTTCTGTTTGTGGGCAAGACATTTGAAACCCTACATGACACTTTTAATGTGCTGTTTTGTAGGCCTCCAAATTTGGGACCAATGCCAAGGCCTCCATCCATTTTGGATGTTTTACTTTTTTATCTATTTTTTATTCTGATTTATTTATTGTTTTTCATTTTGGATATTGAGAACAATGTCCATAATATTCAACATGGCAAAAACATTTGCCAATCTAACATTCTCAAGTTATTTCAATATCAAACAATCAGAATTGGAAGACTATCATTCATTGGAAAACAGACTGGCACTTTAGAATTGGTAAATCAGGATGTTGACCTTTAAAGGAAATTAATTCAAACCACGCACAAGCGATATTTTTAAAATTATTAAAGCTATTTTCTTTATATTTTATTTTTCCATTTGTTTTCAAAGCCTTTGGCAATTCTGTATCGCAGTCATGTGAGCAAAGGACGTTTGTAATGATCTTACGTTCTGGACCTTTTGTTTCTGAGAAGTTTTTTTAGTTTTTGGTTTTCAAGTATGCTTTGTTTTGTTCTGTGATCTTTAGATTTGTATTTTTTGTATTTTCTGTATACCTTAATAATAATAATACATTTTATTTGAAAGCGCCTTATCACAACACCCAAGGACACTGTACAGGCAGATAAAAACATTAAAAACAGGAAGCTAAAAAGTACAAGCATAAAGATGCCACAGAAAAAAAACAGCAGGAAGTACCTTGATTGATTTAAAGACTTTATTGATCTCACCCTGGAGAAATTTGCTTGTGACAAAGGCTCAATAGTCAAAAAGAAGGTGCCAAAAGTACAATGAGTATATACAGTGCATCCATATATATACGCACATATATCTATATTATATATATATACAGCTGGAGTCTCTTATTTAACAGGATTATTGCACAAGGTATTAATTTAAATAGGTATTTATATATAGTTATCAGTGATGGAACTAACGGCGTTGAAAGTAACGGCGTTACTAACGCCGTTACCTTGTTTTAGTAACGAGTAATCTAACTAATTACTTTGACTGTAACTATAACGCAGTTACCATTGCAGACACCCCGTTACTGCGCGTTACTCAGGTCGCACAATGAACCTTTTTTCATGATAGGACTCGTGCGCAGCTGCGTGAAGCTGACACCCCACCCACGTCAAAAAACTCTGCAAATAGACTGAATGGTTAGTGCAACGTTAGTGCAGATTTGTGCAGAAAAAAAAATATTGCTTGTGCTACTTTTGTTTAAGAGATATTAAAGATTATTTTTTAGGTCATCCAGAGGTGCGCGCCTTTTCATGAGAGAGGGGAGGATGAGAATGGCTGATGTATAGTGAGATTCCGTCTGTCAGTTGGGTAGGTGGGTGTTTCTGCTGGCGGGTGTTAACGTACAGCACACACAGAGAGATGGAGAGTGAGGATGACTCCAGCAGCAAAACAGCGTTTTCCACATGGAAATACCGGTGTTACGTCGAGCTGCGTTTCCCCATCACATACAAACCGTATGTTTCCCCTGCATCTCCGCACAGCGCAGGCGGCACGAGTCACCGCGCAAGCGACAGGAAACGCGCATGCTCGCTAAAGGCGCGCAACAGTCGCCCTGTGCTCGCGCCACAGGAGAACTATGGAGAGCGTGAACGATCAAATGAAAGGGAGAAATCTGGATGGATGGATGGATGGATGGATGGATACTCTGCCTTTTCAACCTACTGTATTTTTTATTTTAAACATTATTTGATGGCCTTTGTGGCAGGGATGAAGATCCATATTTTATGTCACACGCAGAGTATACATCTAGATAGATAGATGGATAGATAGATGTTGCAGTATCTATAACAACCCAAACCCACAGGATTTCAGAATTAGACATCCCCAGTTATTAATTTCACCAGATCTGAATGCCCTGTTAAAAAACTTCACATGGCGTTCCCCCCTGATGTCATTTACGTTGAGTTGCAATAAATGCTAAACTCTCTGCAGGTTCTTGTCTTTGTCGTCCTCTCTATTCAGCTGGCTTTGGAAACACACGGCGAGAAGGTGGGGGCTGGGTGGTGAGGGTTACGGGGGCGAGAAACGCAAAAGTAACGCAATAGTTACTTTTACTAGTAACTAGTTACTTTTATTGTGGAGTAACTCAGTTAGTAACTCAGTTACTTTTTGGGAGAAGTAACTAGTAACTATAACTAATTACTTTTTCAAAGTAACGTGCCCAACACTATTAGTTATTGTACAGGTTATTAAAAATTGATTGCACATTAGTCATTGCCAAAGTTATTGCAGTTTTCTGCCACATTGTAAAGTCTAATGGCAGCAGGGATGAATGACCTGCGGTAGTGCTCCTTTTTACTAACAGGGTTAAAAGTATTTCACTAAAGGAGCTGCTCTGCTCCTCTACAGTCTGGTGCCTAGGGTGGAAGGTGTTGTCCACGAAGGATGTAAGCTTGGACAGCACCCTCCTCTCAGACACTTCCTCCACCGAGTCCAAAGTGCAGCCTAAGACAGAAGTGGCCTTTCTCACCAGTTTGTTCGCTGTCTTTCTGTGCTGCCAGGGGCCCAGCAGACAACAGCGTAGAGGAGGGCTGGTGCCACCACAGAGTCGAAGGTTTTAAGCAGGAGCCTGCTTACTCCAAAGGACCTCAGCCTCCTCAGAAAGTTGAAGCTGCTCTGGCCCTTCTTATACATGGCTTTGGTGTTATGAGTCCAGTCCAGTTTATTATTGACGTGAACTGCCAGGTACAGGTATTTGAAATTTCCATAGTTTCTATGTCCTACCCCTCGATGTTCACAGGGGAGTGAGGTAGAGGTCTTCTCGATCACAATCTCTTTAGTCTTACTGGTGTTAAGACATCGGTGGTTCTTCTCACACTAGTCCACAAAGTTCATGATGACCGACTGTACTCCAGGTCATATCCTTTACTTTCCCCTTTCCTTTGCCTTTAGTTCCTTCTAATTACTGCTGTCTACACCTGCTCCATATCAGCTAATTAGTCCTCCCATTGTTTCTGTTTCCCATATATACACCTCCTTTTCAGTTAATCATTGCTGGATCCCCATCTTTTCTTAGGTTTATTTCTTGCTGGTGTCTCCTAGTTCTTTGGTTCCTGAGTTTCTTGTTGATCATTTGTTGACTATAGATTCTGTATTTTACTTCTTCGTTAAATTATATAACACCCTTGTGTACAGCTCTTGTGTACACCCTTGTGTACAGCTCTTCAAGTAACACCAGAACAAATGATCAGAAACACTAACAATAGTTAAAATTGGCATAGTTGCAAGGGTATCCATGTTTTAATGTTTTTTGTAATGATCTTTGGAAAAAATTTTCAACATAATGTATTTTGTATCTGCTGCCTGCCTTCAGCAAATATTGCTGGCGGCTCTCCCTATTATCCACTAAACATACCATAGGGAATGTTCCTGCCCCCTTTTAGAAACCTTGGGGCAATAGAGATACTCCAGAGCAATGATTATAAATAGAAAGAGACAACACCCAAAGAAAATGTAATATCACCAAAACAGCAAAGTAAGTAGAGTAGCTATGAAGACAGTTGATATATGAGCAATAAGGAAGTTATGCAAAGATAAAATCCCAGACATGGTGGAGTCCAAAACTGGAACTAAATATGCATTATAACCTACTGGACCTCAGCTCAATTTACACTAATTTAGTTCAACAACTTCAGCAAAGGATCCAACATAAACTCCAATCCCAGCATATAGAGGCTGAGTGAATTTGGTCTGGAAACGGTGGAGGAGAGTCAGTGTTTCAGAGACGCTGTAGAAAGACAGAATACCTGCACTGTGATCCAGATACACTCCTATTTTGGAGGAAACTGGACCTGATACTGGAGTTTTAACGTTGTTGTGCCAGACTGTGTAACTGTTTGTGTCACAATCTAATGACCAGGATTTGTCATTGGCCCCAAATTCACATTCATCCAATCTTCCTTCTCTGCTGATATTCTTATATAAGACTGCCACATCAATTCCTCCTCCTCCCCACTTTACCTCCCAGTAACAGCGCCCAGTCAGACTCTCTCTACTCAGGACCTGATTGTGATCATTAAACCTGTGTGGATGATAAGGATAAGACTGTTTCAGTTTCACTGATGTTACCTTTCTGTTCCCCTCGGATATTAATAGATATTTGTATGCAGTGTTTGGATCTAGAGTGATTTCTTGTGAATATAATAGGAAACCAGCTCTATTATTGCGTTCTGGTCCTGACTTCAGAACATCCACCTTACTGACAGTGAGTGAGATGTTTGTCCCTGTGTCTCTCAGGATGTCCTGTAGTTTCTCTCTGAGCTCTGACACAGCTGCTGTCAGATCCTCAAAGTATCTCAGAGGACGAATATTGATGCTGGATGAGTGTGTAGACTCACTGAGTGCTGACAATGAGGGGTAGTTCTTGAGAAACTGGGTGTGATCCTCTGTTTTTAGGAGCTGTTGCAGCTCAGCTTCCTTCCTCTTCAGCTCAGTGATCTCCTGCTCCAGCTTCTCCTGAAGCTTTTTAACTCGACTCACTTCAGTTCCCTGCTGGGATCTGATCTGCTGCTTCACATCAGAGCTTCTTTTCTGGATGTGATGGATCAGATCAGTGAAGATCTTCTCATTGTTCTCCACTGCTTTATCAGCAGAGCCATTGATGGCCTCCACCTCCTGCTGAAGCAGCTTCATATCTTTCTCCTGGTCCTGGATTCTCTGCTGGATTTGTTGTCGTCTCTCCTGGAGCTCCTTCTGCTTCTCAGTCCTTTCTGCTGCAGCTGGGACTGTTTCATGGCCTTTATGTTCATCCATTAAGCAGAGATAACAGATACACTGCTGATCAGTACGACAGAAGATCTTCATCACCTCATCATGATGGGAGCAGATGTTCTCCTGGAGCTTCATTGTGGGTTCCACCAGCTTGTGCTTCTTCAGTCCAGGGACATCATAGTGAGGCTGAAGGTGATTCTCACAGTAGGAAGCAGGGCAGGATAAACAGGACTTAACAGCTTTCATCTTCCTCCCAGTGCACACATCACAGGCAACATCTTTAGGTCCAGCATAGCAGTGATCAGCTGCAGCAGCAAGAATTCCTGTTTTTTTCAGATCCTCTACCAAAGCAGCCAACATGATGTTTTTCTCCAGTCCAGGCCTCGGAATGAATTCTTTCCTGCACTGAGGACAGCTGTGTATTCTCCTCAGATCCTCTACATCCCAGTGGTCTTTGATACAGTCCATACAGTAGCTGTGTCCACATGGAATAGTCACTGGATCATTCAGCAGATCCAAGCAAATGGAGCAAGATAAGCTCTCTTGGTCTAACTGAACCCCTCTCTTCTCCATTTTAGCTTGCAGTAACTAAGACTGTTTTTGTTTCTCTCCTGTACAACAGAAACTGGTTTGAGTTCAGGTATGTCAGGTTCCTTGTAGGGAGTGTCAGTGGTTCCACCCATTGTCATGCTTTAAAATCAGAGGGGATTGAAACAAGGAAGCATTTTGTATCTTAAATCTGTTTTGAATTTAAAAAGACAGGATCTACATATATTATTCCCACTATGATTCAGCCTAAAGAACATAAACTGCAAAGCTGTACTTCAAGCTATAATAAAGGCAACTTGTTTCTATCTTAGTGTATTTATTAACCACAGAGAGATCTGCATAATTCCCATGTGCAAATTCTGCAGATGGAGACAATAGATTATGGATCAGGCTTAGTTTTTGGTTTCATTTTGTTATTGTCTCTCACATAAAAACGCCCAGTTAAAGCAGGTTTGGGACTTCAACATGATTTAACAGAATGTACGGATTTTCTTTATGCCTTTGTGACAGTGTGGGGTCCTGTCACTTGCCTCCATTTGATCATGCACCTTGGCTACTTGGTCAGCGCGCAACACACACTAGTCTTGCAGGAACCATTGTATTCACTCTTTCTTTACCCTGTAAATCTGATGCAAAAGCATCCATTACAAATGTTGGTCCTCAGACTTAAAACCAGAAGATACGTAGAGACAGAACACTGCTCCCCATGGGTTATTTATAGATGTAAAACTCTATAGGGTTCTATAGGATGGGTTGCGTCACAAACATTTACATTTGAACCTTGACCTGCACAGACACTGCTATTCAAATCAACTTTCACAGTTGCAGTCGACCCACACTGGAATATTTGACCAGCTTTTAGTCCATATCTGAAAAAGCAAACTCCTCCCTTGTAAACTGGGCTGCAAAATTGATTTTTTTTGTCTAAGTAGAGGGCTTAAGCAGAAAATCTAGCCACATGGGTACATATGATTCGATTGTAATACATGTTGCAATGGCAAATGTTAATCTTTTAAATGTATTTAAGGCTTTTTGGCCTCAAACTCTTCTGCAATGTTGATCTGTATCAGTTCATGTTCATGTATTGTTCAAACTTCTATGAAATTATTTTTTCAAAGAAGCTTCAGGAAAATCATGTCATGATCGCTTTTACGAATCTGACCCACATGCAGAGATACCACTCAGAGAACACAGGAAAAGTTTAACAGGTTTATTGTGCAAATGTACAGAGGTAGGATCTGGAACTCATCCGGAACTGGAAGTGAGAGGGGAAGTTCAGAGGTCAGTTCAGGGACCGTAGGAATCTTGGATGTTGTTAGATAATGCTGGTGTAGAACTCACGTTTGAGGAGGCCTTGTCAGTCCTTGAATCCAGTCTGTGTGGGAGAATTCAGTGAATTGCGAACAAGTTGGAGGGCGGACAGAGAGAAAAGTGTTGGACCCATGGGAGTAATGGAGCGGACTGTCACTCTGATTTCCGATGGGAACTTGAACGGAACATGTGGAGGTTTTCCCCTGCGCAGTAAGAACTCGGCTTTTCCTTCCAGGGGGGATAAGGTCCAGGTATTCAGTTAAACAGGAAGTGTTCCTGTCGAAGAAGCAAAGACAAAAATACATAAGTCTCAGAGAAACAACGCTAGGTTAGACTCAGCTAATCTCAGCTTGGCTAGAGTACCCAAAACTGGCGAACACTCTGGCGTCGAGACAGTGACAGCCCACTGCTTATATACTCCTCCAGATAATGGTCCAATGAGCCGCATGTGTGCAGGGAGGCCCAACGAAGACAGGGCACCTCCTGGTGGTGGAGAGAAGGAAACACACAAACAGACCACACAAACTGGATTCCTAACAACTCATAGGTCAAAAAAAGCTAATTGATTTTAGCTTTTAACTTTAATGAGATAATATTAATGTATTTCTCTTAGCCACATTTTAAAACAGGAAAAGAAGAAATAGTGAGACAGATAGAGTTTAGAACATTTTTAACAGCTTAAAAATAGTAGCTACTAGCTAATAAATTACCTCTCTCTACAGTTAGGTACTAGAATGAAAAACATTAAAACAGTCAGAGCTGTGAGAAAACAACCAAGGCAGGATTATGATTAATTTAATCTTTCTAACACATACAGCATGAAGGAAGTTAAGTAAGGAAATAAATATCACTGTTAAAGCACTGCATCAGAAAGGAACATCTTATTAAGACAAAAGTCAAAGCTTCTGTCTGTGAGCCCCAGGGCAGCCGTGGCTACAATGTAGCTTGCCACCATCAGTGTGTGAGTGTGTGTGTGAATGGGTGAATGAATGTAGTGTAAAGCGCTTTGGTCAAGTCTCCTAACTTGAATAAAGGCGCTATATAAGTACATGCCATTTACCATTTACAAACATCATTATAGGTTTCTATTTTCCTCCATATTGATCCAGTTTGTGTCAAACTTCATATTTTAGACAGATGGTTTCACATTCGACACTAGATGGTTATGTTATACAGTTCATGGCTAAATTATTGACTTTAAGATGCAACTTTCCTTCTTGGTAAAGCAAGGGTGGTTCATAAAAATCTGACTTTGCATGTGTTGGTTTTACTCGGTCCGGGGATGCAGCAAAAATGTGGATTAACTGGAATGACAGTTGAATGGCAGGAAGAGGATATGTATCTCAAAAGGTGCATTTAACCCTTTTAGCCTCAAACTCTTCTGCAGAAAGGTCAGTGATGTAACAGGAACAGAGTTTAATAAAGGAAGTGGCTTCCATTCAAATTCCTGTTGCCAACAGCCTATGTAATGGCTGTCTTCTCCTGTGATTCCAACCGAGGTGAATGTAGTGCTTCCCGAAATCGTCTGCTGCTGCAGCAGAAGAGAGCTAATCCAGCTCTGGCAACCTAAATATAACTGCCAAAGGAATAATTGTGGGGCCCAATTACTGTTTGCCAAGGAGCCGTTAGAAGCCGCTGACCTATACCATACTGGTCCCACCGCCAGCTAACCGCCGTATATAAAAGTACATGTCCCGAGCTACTGTGAGTTGTAAAATTAAGCCTGCAAAGGGGCCTCTTGTTATTGATAGGATTAATCCAAATCTCTTTGAGAGCTGCTTTTGGACGAACGGACTGGACAAAAGACGGGGCCTGCAAAGAAATAAACCAAGGGCCAGAAAGTCCCTTCCATTCCACCGAGCCAAAACCAAAACATCAATCCTTCCCTCTTTCCATCTGAGTCGGAATAAGTGCTTTGTTTGGGTGAACTAGGTAGAATAGATTGTTTTGTTTTTGTTTAATTTCAACTGCTGATGGTTTTAAGAGTTTTAACTGAATGCTAATGCTCCCTGAACCAGCTGAATAACAAACGTCAGTCTGAAAAACCTACTACAGTGGACTGGCTAGCATTGTTAGCTCCCAGCTACCTCATACCGGACATTTACTCAAGGTTGAATCTATTACCACAAAGAAACTACAACTAATCACATTGAACTGCCACGTGAGATCACTAATGCCTAAATAAAATTTGTAAACTGTAATTTCCAAATTTGTTAAATTTGTAAATTACAAATAACTTTTGCCCGGACTTTTTCACATTTGTGGAATGTCATTCAAATCTCTAAAACAGTGGTGTCAGAATTCAGTCCTGCAGGGCTGCTGTCTTTAGTTTTTCTCCCTTGAGGTGCCTGCTACCTCCTTAGCATTTCAAAGTTCTGCATATGTCTGCCAATGATCTACCATTTGACCCAGGTGTGTTGAAAGAGATAAATAAAACACATTATAGTGGATTGAAAGTTAGAAGTACCCCCCCACCCCCCACACACAAAAATTATTTAAGTACAGTTAAGATACGAAAAGGTAAGAAAAAAGAACTTAAGTACAGCAATCAAGTGAATGTACTATATTACTTTCCACCACTGCTCTAAAATAACCTCTTAAATTAGCTATATCGGTATAGTGGTAGAGTAGATATTTATTTATTACGATTTAAAGAGTTGTGTTTGTGATTAGGCTTTATCAGACTGACATATTTAGATCTAAATTTTTCGTAATAAACTTTAGAAATTTTTGGACAATCTTGGACTGGACACATTCGACAGGAATATTTTGAAACAGAGAGAAAGGAAATGGCTTTGAGAGAGACACCCAGTTGTTAAATCAATTAACCTTTATTTTAAAAAATAAAGTTTAACAAACATTCAAAAAGAAGCTATTATTACTATACAATCAAAAACATAAAAAAAATGGGACGTTAACAGGAGATGTTGGTTAGGATTTAAGTAACCAGTTATGTTCATAGAAATAATAAGGAGAGACTAGAAACTAACAGACATTCAAACTACAGATTTTAAGATATTTGCTTAAAACTAAAACCAGAAAAAAGAGGAATAAGAACATAAGACTGAAACAAAAGACAGCTTATAATTATTGCTAAATCAAGGAAAGAAAACTAACATCATATTTAGATAAAGTCCTGAACTGATATTAAGAATCTCTACAGACTTAACAAAACATATCCAACCATAGATGGTTGGATATGTGTGGCAAAACAGTTTAACTAGATTTGATTAGCTTTCTCTAAAAGATCAAAAAAGTGTTAACGTTTTTGAGAATATATTTGTATTAATATATTTTATTGAAGCATAAAACAATAATTTCTGATAAAGGCTCTTGTTTTGTAATTTTCTTTTTAATTATTTAGACAATAAGTTTGATCCAGAATCAGATTTATTTTATAAATGGTGACTGATGTCCTGATTGATAATGGTAATTACAGTTCATATCAGTTTATTTGTACATGGATTGGAACAACAACAACATTTAGTCTTTTAACCAACTGGAGCTTAAATCAGTTCTGACTATTTCAGTTTAACGAACTCAGCAGAGGTTCCATAATAGACATAAACTCCAGCATACAGAGGTTGAGTGAATGTGGTCTGGACTCTATGGAGGAGAGTCATGGTTTCAGAGACGCTGTAGAAAGACAGAATACCTGCTCTGTGATCCAGATACACTCCTATTTTAGACAAAACTGGACCTGGTACTAGAGTTTCAACTTTGTTGTCATGAAATGTGTAACTGTCTGAATCACAAATTAAAGACCAATTTTTGTCATATGATTCAAACTCACATTCATCTAACTCTCCTGCTCTTCTCATATTTTTGTATGAAACTGTTACTCCGATTCCCCCTTCTCCTCTCCACTTTACCTCCCAGTAGCAGCGTCCAGTCAGACTCTCTCTGCTCAGGACCTGTTTATAATCAGTAAATCTGTCAGGATGATTGAAATTGAACTCTTCCTTTGCCTCTTCATCTTCTTCATCTACTTCTTCCTCCAGCCTTGTTACTTTTCTGTTTGTCTCAGATAATGCCAGATATTTGTGTGCTGTATTTGGATCCAAAGTGATTTCTCGAAAATATTTTAAAAATTCTGCTCTGGTCACTGGGTTTGGTTCTGGTTCTGACAGTAGAACGTCCAGTTCAGTGACTGCTTGTGAGATGTTTGTCCATGTGTCTCTCAGGATGTCCTGCAGTTTCTCTCTGAGCTCTGACACAGCTGCTGTCACATCCTCAAAGTATCTCAGAGGACGAATATTGATGCTGGATGAGTGTGTAGACTCACTGAGTGCTGACAGTGAGGGGTAGTTCTGGAGAAACTGGGTGTGATCCTCTGTGATTGAGAGCTTCTCCAGCTCAGCTTCTTTCCTCTTCAGCTCAGTGATCTCCTGCTCCAGCTTCTTCTGAAGCTCTTTGACTCGACTCACTTCAGTTTCCTGCTGGGATCTGATCTGCTGCTTCACATCAGAGCTTCTTTTCTGGATGTGATGGATCAGATCAGTGAAGATCTTCTCATTGTCCTCCACTGCTTTATCAGCAGAGCCATTGATGGCCTCCACCTCCTGTTGAAGCAGCTTAACATCTTTCTCCTGGTCCTGGATTCTCTGCTGGATTTGTTGTCGTCTCTCCTGGAGCTCCTTCTGCTTCCCAGTCCTTTCTGCTGCAGCTGGGACTGTTTCATGGCCTTTATGTTCATCCATTGAGCAGAGATAACAGATACACTGCTGATCAGTACGACAGAAGATCTTCATCACCTCATCATGACGAGAGCAGATGTTCTCCTGGAGCTTCATGGTGGGGTCCACCAGCTTGTGCTTCTTCAGTCCAGGGACATCATAGTGAGGCTGTAGGTGATTCTCACAGTAGGAAGCAGGGCAGGATAAACAGGACTTAACAGCTTTCATCTTCCTTCCAGTGCACACATCACAGGCCACATCTTCAGGTCCAGCATAGCAGTGATCAGCTGCAGCAGCCTGTAGTCCAGTCGTCTTCAGATCCTCCACTAACTCTGCTAACATTGTGTTTTTTTTTAAGACAGGTCTTCTAATAAATTGTTCCCTGCACTGAGGGCAGCTGTTGATCCTCCTCTGATCGTCTCCATCCCAGAAGACTTTAATACAGTTCATACAGTAGCTGTGTCCACAGGGAATAGTCACTGGAACCTTCAGTAGATCCAAACAGATGGAGCAGGTGATTTTCTCCAGCCGATCACTCTGAGCCATTTTCAGTCTCAGTTAGTCGCTACGCAGGTTTCTCTGTTTTACAGGTTTTATGAGATTGAACTTTAATCTGAACTTTTTTTTTTCAGTCAGACCTTTATCTATTTCACTATTGTTCTGCCATGTGATATCTGAAAGGTTGGGTGGGGCTACCAATTATAGTTATATGACTTCACGGCAGGAATAGTAGCAGTGTAAATTAGTAACTGAATGAATAAAGCAGCAGCCTTATTCCTTGGATTTGTGTTGAAGTGGATTTGATTTAAGATTTTCTTCTCACACTTTGACATCCGCTAGTCAGCTTTAAAAACTAAAGCATACTCAAATAAAAAAGGTCATGCTTGTCACTCAAATTACAAATATGACAGTTAGACCAGCAACTACATAAACGATATTTTAAATCTAAGTATACAGCAGCCAGGGTAATAACTTAACAATTAACATCAATGAAAGCAACCTTTGAACCCGCAGTACCGCTTCTGACCTAAAACAGCCATAACTCTCCTCCATTTACAAGTGTAGGATCCTTACTCTTCAGTTCAATATTAAGGACTTTTAAAGTGGAAGGACATTTACAAGCAAGCAAGATGTCAGGCCTTGTCAGAGTCTTGGTCTGTTTGTTCCTGTTTTTCTTGGTTTTCCATTTGTTGTCCTCTGCTGCCCTCTTGTGTCCTCCCTTTCTCTATTTTCCATTCTGCCTGCACCTGTTTTCAATTACCTCGTCAGCTCTCTCTTTGTCTCTGTCCCCTTTAAAAGCCCTCCCTCTTCAGTTCCTGTTTGCTGGATCCTCGTCTAACTTCCGTCTGTGTTCCTCGTCTCTCCCCTCCTTGGTTCAGGTGCGTTTGTTATTTTTCTGTTGGACTTTGATTCCTAACCCTGGATCTGAGAACTTTAATAAACCGACTTTAATTCACCTCTGCCAACTGGTCTCTGCATTTGGGTCCTCCAAACAAACACCGCCTCATGACAGGCCTCAATAGACCCATAACTTCTTTTTTAAGAAACTCTTCTGCCCTTTACTCATTATCTGTATTAGTGGCACCTGTTTGAACCTGTTTTTTGTATAAAAGATAACTGCAGTGGTGGTTCTAGACCAAATGTACCAGGGGGCCAGGAGGGGGCCAACGTGTTTTCATGGGGCACAGAAAAGCATGAAATAAAAAATGGCAAGGGATCAAATAAATTACGATAGCTGCATGAGGTGAAATTTCTATTCAATTAGGTTTCATTAAAATTCTATGTGTTATTAGGTCAATACATCCATAATTAAGGAATTTTACATATTTTGACTTAATTTAAGTTAAAATTACTGTTTTCTATAAAATCTCAATTAGAAATCGGGAAAAACTGATAAATTCAGCTGTAAAATTCTTTTTATTTTTCTATAATTTGTTTTGAAAAAAAGATTTAGCGGATGAAACTGGGATCCTATCTCAATACCACTGAAACTATCACCTTTTTGTTTTTAAATAATCAGTAAAACTGAATTTGTAAAGAAGAAGAAAAAGAAATAGATCCAAAAGAACTATCAGTTACCATGTCTGTTCCAGCGCATATCATTAGAATAACTTGAGTATTATGTCCTCAGTACATAACAGGGGCAAGGACATGATCTACAGGGGCTCTGGCCCCCGTTGGCCCCTGACTAGAACTGCCCATGGATAACTGTCCACAGCCTTAAACTGTCCAAACTCAACCACGAAGGACACCAGGAAGACAGTTGTCGACCTTGACCAGGCTTAGAGGAGTGATTCTCCTGTAGGCGAGCAGGTTGGTGTGAATATCTGCTTTTATTGCCTTGATCCCGAGTAGGCCTTGGAAGAAGGCCGCTCAAACCAACCTTTGTTCTTGGTAGGTTTCTTTCTGTCAAAAGGGAGTTTTTCCTTTCCACTTACTGTACGTTACGTGCGTGCTTGGTGTAAGGGATTATATTGTGAATTGGCGCTATACAATTGAACTGAATTGAATATTGAACTGAATTGAACAGCCAAGATGTAACAAAGACATTGATTACGGTTTCAAATTGCTGCTGTGCAGGACAAGGTTTGACCTTGGCCAACTGTCTTATATGATAAAAGCTGGATTTTACTACAGAGCTGATTTGCTGACCAATTTAAACCATCTTAAAACCAAAATTTGAAATGACAGGCTTTAAAAAACCCGTCAAAAAGCAACAGAGGGGGATTTAGAAAGATTTCCGTGACCGAAGACCATCACTTCAGTTTTTTCCTCTTAGATATAAAAGCCCCACTGATTTGGAGGACCCACTCTGCCATATTTAAAAATAAATACATAAATAAATAAATGCTCAATAAATGAATAAGCATACAATTAATTGCACCCAAAAATACAATAATGTACAACTAATAAATGTAGGTAGAAATTTAATATTATCACATTGTAGTGGATGATCCTCCCACCGCCACATCGTGTTAGTATTTTTTTTTTCTTGCTTTATATTAGATTAAAGTTTATGTTTAAGTTGGTTATTTCTTTTAGACAGGTATTTTCTAATGGGTGCACACTTTAGTTAATGTCTGTCTGAATGGTTTATTTACACTTGAGGTGCTGCTGATGCAAACCAACTGGAGGATGAAACCTGGAGCGTACCATTTTTGAAAGACTCACGGGGGAGACTTGTTTCAAGAAGTTTTCAATTAGTTTGTCACTTAAATATTCACTTATTGTTTCTGCTCAGTAAAAGTTAGTTTTGCTTTATTTGTTTCATAGAATGGTTAATTTTGTATGTATTGGTTCTTTTGTTATGTTGTGCCTCCCTCATGTGGTAGACTTGGGTTACTCCATCCCTTTTTAAGCAGCCTTTAGTTCTTTGTTTGCAGGTAAGTTTTTTTGTTTGAGTTGGATCCTCAGTTGACCTCAGTTAAGTTGGGCCCAGATTCATGTTATTTTGTATTTAAGTTATTTTGTATTGCTTTTGAGCCTTTGTTAACCATTTTTACACAATTAAATGAAAGTACTTTTTCAAATTTTGAACACCTTTGATCCCTCACACACATGCAGATGAATAAATACTTAAAAATATAAGTAATAAATAAATAAAGTTTAAGATTAAAATTGACAATTAAAAATAAATAAGGTAATGATAACAAAGGCAAATAAATAAAGAAGCTAATTAAAAGATATACGTATATACATTTATGTCTCAATGTATAATTTAATTTCTACTTGCATTTATTTGTTTATTGTATTTTTTGGGACAATTAATTGTATGTTGCCACCTTCTGGCTTAGAGGATAACTGCTTCTTCCACTAGTATAAAATTACATCATGAGAGGAACAAAAAAAAATCACCTAGTGGGGGTGGCCACAAGGGGGGCCAATGATTGGCTAGGGGTGGCCAGTGGGGCTGTGGCCCCCCTCTAGATCTGCCCTTGAGTTTTATTTTCCATTTCCACACATGTTAACATGAAATGAAACTAAATTTGTTTCCCTGGTCTCAGAGCAGCCCAATCCTAAATATAAAACTAGCTATTAATAACTATATGTATAAACATTAAATAAACAAGATAAATATGCTCATTTAAACAAGCAAATAAATAAATAAATGTAGGAGTTACAATAGTAGTAGATAAAATGGGCATTCTGAGGCTTTTTGAAGGATCATTATGGTAACTCTTGAAGTTACCACAGAAAGTATTTATTGTTATTTTAAAAATTAACCAGATGTTTTATTTAGTTTCTGTGAATGACTTCCGGTGCTGCATGATTTGCTCTGTACCTTCTTGTTGCATGGTTCTGTAGCATCTGGAAGAAATATAGAATAGTTTCAACATCCGATGCGCTTAATAAAGTTTTTATTTTCATTCGAAAACGTCGCTAACATAGGCTGCATTATGAATGTTGATTCAACTGGTGGAAATTGAAAAAGAGACCGGTACCGACGGCGCTAATTAAATAGTCCACTGGGCTGAAATCTAAACATTCCTCATGAAAATGCATTCACTTATCATTCAAAACCTAAACTGCTCTCCACCCAGTGGCGCCTCCAGAAATGTTCCATAGTCACCTGGACTGACAATATTCCAGAAGCGCCGGCCTGGGATTGGCCTGCTGCCCTGTCTCTTTCTCTATCTCTTTTCTTTTTAAGTCTGCCAGTGCAGCAGTGGCGCGCCTATCAGAGAGAAAGTAGTATGTGAGACAAACATACTCATCCAAGATCATCGGCAGTTTCATTGTTGTTCATTTTTTATTTAGAAATCACAATTTAAGCTATAAATCGGCTAAATAAACAAATAAAAAATACAGAGGACATGACCTCGGCTTCCTGAATGGTAGTTACAGCCCGGGCTGCATGCATGCTTGGTTTGAGGGATTGCTCAAGAGATTAAATGCTAGTGAAAATCATCACCACAAGCTCATCTAGGATGAACATCTCTTGCAAGTCAACGACTCGCTGCAATCAACTGGTATTCCTTAAGAACTGTTCTGATATATATATATATATATATATATATATATATAGATATAGATATAGATATATTGGGGTAAAAATCTGACACTAGAGGGCGTCAAAAGCATTTAGACCAGAGATTTAAAAATTCTGATCACCAACAGCAGAAATAACAAATATAACAAATTGCAAAAAAACAAAAATCATAAAATCAAATTACTAAGATTCAAATGTCTGCAAAGAACAAAGTATTATAAGTCATAGACATTGAATGAAAATACTGTTACCATAAATATGATCAAAATATAAAAAAGACTTTGTTGAAGAATGTTGTTCGGTCTTTTTTGGCTCTATAACCAGTTTGATTTAGAATCTGATTTTTGTAAACTAAAATAATGGATCATCTGATTAATGAGGATGATGATTATGATCATTAAAATTTCAACATCAACAGTTGAAATTGATAAATGATGAAAGGATTGACCAGAATATATATATATATATATATATATATATATATATATATATATATATATATATATATATATATATATATATATATAGATAGATAGAGAGAGAGAGAGAGATATAAAGCCTAACGCCTGAATATACTGGCATCATATATTAAAAACCATCTAAATTATTTGTTTCATCCACACAGTTAATTTCTCTGTGGTTGGTCCCAGTGCTGCACCAACTTTTTGTTCGCCACATACCAAAATAAAGTTTTTCAAGATTATGCAAAATTAAATCTGCCACTGTTGCCATTACTTAAAAAAACTAAGAAAATTTAGTAATTATTAAGGTAGTGGAGTAACCAGTGTAAAGTTTAAAGCATCTGTTCTTCATTTTTTTCCAGAATTAATTTTATTTTATACCTTAAGTAGTTTTTAAAATGGTACTTTTACACTTTTACTTGATTAAAAAGCTTATGCTGATACTCTAACTTCTACAAAAGGGTTTTATACAGCAAGATTTATAATTCTACTTGAGTAATACACATTAATACCTTTGCTGAATAGTTATACTATTAAAGGATTTTCTGTTAACAAAATTACCTTAATATGCTGGACAGTGTCTGTTCTTTTTTTTAACAAATTTTAATCCAGTTAGTGTTGCTTAATTTTGTTATTTGAGTTCTTTTGTCTTTTTATTTTGCACATTTTACGTCAAGGATATTTCAATTATTTTAAATTGCTGTTTGCCTGAAGAACAGTTTCCGTTTCCCTGGAAATTGTTTATATGTGTGGGTCCAGGGAAGTTAAGATATCCTGCCATAGGATCTGCACAAAGATGTGATAAAATGAAAGTTATGCAACACCAAAGCCATGAAACAGCAGCAGCTGGGAGTGAAAGATGGGGAAGCACATGTATGAGGTACAAAAACACTCCTTAATGAAAAGTAGAAAGGCTGACAGATATATCGTTGCCATAAAGGCAAAAGTTAAACTTTAACATCACAGCTGACCTCATGGCTAAAGATAAATATATTACTCATTAGCTAATACTGCAGGTCCACAGTGTTTAATGTCTGCAATTTCTGAGAAATTGAAACTGTAATTGGGAAACCAGCTCTTAAAGTCCTAAAGAAAATAGTTTCCACCAGTAACAAATTTAGATGTATTTGTTTTTGTTCTCTAAAGATGCTATATAAACGCTGTCTATAAAACCTACAACTAATTTATAGGAATATAATCAGAGCTTTTCTCTAAACTCTGAGCAGACTCTGCGTTCTGAACCATCTTTCAGAGAACTTAATGACACTGTAGAAATAAAGCAAACATACTTCATAGATAATAAATATGACAATTTTATTTTTTTGAATCAAAACAGAATCAGTTGCTTACATTAAAACAACTTTACTGATATACTTAAATTTCCTTTTAATAAAGCATCAAAATATAAACTTATAAATAAAATAGTAAGTAGGTATTGCTAAAGAACAAAGCTGATAAATTATATCTAAATCAAGGAAAGAAAACTAACATATTTAGATCAAGTCCTGAACTGATGTTAAGAATCTCTACAGACTTAACAAAACATGTCCAGCCACAGATTCTTGGATGTATGGCAAACCAGTTTAACCAAATTTAATTAGCTTTCTCTAAAAAATAATTTTTTAAAAACATTTTTAAGAACGTATGTGGCACCCGCGAGAGATGTAATCATCTAAAAACAAAAAACAAATCAAACTGCAATGATTGTGAGCAGAGCCTTAAAAGAACAAGTCGGTAAAAGTTACAATAATTTATTTAAAAAGATAAGTTTGCTAAAAAAAAAAAAATACAGGGCAATCAGGATAAAAAGGAGGGCAATCAGGAGCAGCAGAGTCAATGGACGAGTCTGTTAAAAGGATGCGCTCTTAGCTGGTTCAAGGGTCCTCTCCAACGCGCGGGCCTCTCCAGCATAGCTGTACAAGTGAGGTCACCTCCAGCGCGCGATCTTCTACAGCGCGCGATCCTCACCAACGTGTGGTCCTCTCCAGCACGTGATCCTCCACAGCAGCGGTCCCCAAACACAGGGCCGCGGGGTCCGTCGGTCATTTGGTACCGGGCCGCACAGAAAAAAGTATATATCTATATCTATCTATATAGATATAGATAGATATAGATTGAAAAATATAAAAAATTGCGGTATTCTCTCTCAATTACATCAGTCGGTGCATCTGTGCCTCTTGACACAGGTTAATTCAGTTCAAGACTCATCCTATCTATAATATCCTATCTTTGTGAAGCGGGATTTTCTGCAGTTACAGCGACCAAAACAAAGCTACGGAGCAGACTGGACATCAGGAGCACACTTCGTCTGTCATTTTCTCCGATTACGCCTAGATGGGACCGGCTTGTTGTTTTATTTTCATGCAGTTTGTATTTGATTTTATGCCAGTGGTATCATTTTACTTGATCGTATTTACCCCCCCGCCGGTCCGTGAAAATACTGTATGACATATAGCGGTCCGTGGTGCAACAAAGGTTGGGGACCGCTGCTCTACAGCGCTCGGTGCTCTCCAGCGCGCGATCCTGTACAGCGCCCATACCTCACCAACGTGTGGTCCTCTTCAGCACCTGATCCTCTACAGCGCGCGGTGCTCTCCAGCTCGCGACCCTTTCCAGCTCGCGATCCTCTGCAGCAAGCGATCCTCTATAGCACGAATACCCGTCCAACTTGTGGTCCTCTCCAACATGGCCTCCAGCACGTGATCCTCTCCAGCGCGCGATGCTCTCCAGCGCGCGATCCTCTACAGGGCGCGATCTTCTACAGCGCGCGGTCCTCTCCAACGCGTGGTCCTCTCCAGTATAGCTGGCATAAGTGAGGGCACCTCCAACACGCTGTTCTCTCCAGCTAGCTTCTCGCCAGGGCGCCTCTGCCCCTCTCTCCAGCACGCCTCTGCGCCTCTCTCCAGCCCCTGCGGCAACCAGTCTCCAGTTCCCTTCGTCTGCTTCTCCCTCACCCGCTCTGTCCGGCTCCCTCCATGATCGCCTCCTCATGCCTTGCGTCCCATGTCCGACTTTGGTGTGCAACCAAAAAGCTGCCTTATTTTCCTCAGCGTCCCGCTCTGCACGCTGTTTGGCTGATCGAACACACCTGCCGCTGCCATGGGCGTCTCCAGGTATGACTGGTAACGTGACCTCAAAACAAAATCAGAAAAACATGCAGTGAACTTCAAACAAAGGAAAACAAAAGGCCACATTACCACACGTATTTGTATTAATATATACACTCACCGGCCACTTTATTAGGTACACCTGTCCAACTGCTCGTTAAAGGAATAGTACACCCAAAACATGATTAGCCTTCATTTTCTACTCACCCCCATGCTGAACAACACTCTGGAGTACTTTTTTGATATCTCAAATG
This sequence comes from Cyprinodon diabolis, assembly GCA_030533445.1. Lineage (NCBI taxonomy): Eukaryota > Metazoa > Chordata > Actinopteri > Cyprinodontiformes > Cyprinodontidae > Cyprinodon > Cyprinodon diabolis. The sequence goes on along the minus strand of CM060075.1, from coordinate 39,519,859 downwards.
CATCTGGAGATCTGGGAGGCTTCTTGCTGTCTGCTGACATTCAAATAATGAATAATGAATAATTGGCAGAGCATTCAGCGTCTGCTCTGCCAATAATGCAAGCGTAGAAGAAGAAATGTGCTGTTTAACTATGCAAAGAAAGAAACAACGAAAGAAAAATTTCTGAGGACTTCAGTGTTGAGGAAGAGCATGAGTTCTTTGCCGAGACGCTGAATGCGCACTTTCATCTGGTTTGGTCTGCCGCGGTTTCCGTAGACTCATGAATGCGCTTTTAGGAAATCCTATACACTACTGTTTATGCTCTAAAAACATTCTAAATGACTTCGTTTTGAGTAAATTATGGACGCTACCCACTCAGGACACTTGGAATACATTGGACGAGCAGTATGGAGGAATATTGACACGTTTTTTGTGGACTTTTATGGACCTTTCTGCCTCGGGCACCATAGACCTCCATTATTTGAATGTCAGCAGACAGCAAGAAGCCTCCAAGATCTCCAGATGCATTTGAGATATCAAAAAAGTACTCCAGAGTGTTGTTCAGCATGGGAGTGAGTAGAGAATGAAGGCTAATCATGTTTTGGGTGTACTATTCCTTTAACACTTAATTTCTAAGCAGCCAATCACATGGCGGCAACTCAGTGCATTTAGGCATGTAGACATGGTCAAGACAATCTCCTGCAGTTCAAACCGAGCATCAATATGGGGAAGAAAGGTGATTTGAGTGACTTTGAACGTGGCATGATTGTTGGTGCCAGAAGGGCTGGTCTGAGTATTTTAGAAACTGCTGATCTACTGGGATTTTCACGCACAACCATCTCTAGGGTTTACAGAGAATGGTCCGAAAAAGAAAAAACATCCAGTGAGCGGCAGTTCTGTGGGCGGAAATGCCTTGTTGATGCCAGAGGTCAGAGGAGAATGGCCAGACTGGTTCGAGCTGATAGAAGGGCAACATTGACTCAAATAACCACCCGTTACAACCAAGGTGGGCAGAAGAGCATCTCTGAACGCACAGTACGTCGAACTTTGAGGCAGATGGGCTACAGCAGCAGAAGACCACACCGGGTGCCACTCCTTTCAGCTATGAACAGGAAACTGAGGCTACAATTTGCACAAGCTCATCGAAATTGGACAATAGAAGATTGGAAAAACGTTGCCTGGTCTGATGAGTCTCGATTTCTGCTGCAACATTCGGATGGTAGGGTCAGAATTTGGCGTCTACAACATGAAAGCATGGATCCATCCTGCCTTGTATCAACGGTTCAGGCTGGTGGTGGTGGTGTCATGGTGTGGGGAATATTTTCTTGGCACTCTTTGGGCCCCTTGGTACCAATTGAGCATCGTTGCAACGCCACAGCCTACCTGAGTATTGTTGCTGACCATGTCCATCCCTTTATGACCACAATGTACCCAACTTCTGATGGCTACTTTCAGCAGGATAATGAGGCATGTCATAAAGCTGGAATCATCTCAGACTGGTTTCTTGAACATGACAATGAGTTCACTGTACTCAAATGGCCTCCACAGTCACCAGATCTCAATCCAATAGAGCATCTTTGGGATGTGGTGGAACGGAAGATTCGCATCATGGATGTGCAGCCGACAAATCTGCGGCAACTGTGTGATGCCATCATGTCAATATGGACCAAACTCCCTGAGGAATGCTTCCAGCACCTTGCTGAATCTATGCCACGAAGAATTGAGGCAGTTCTGAAGGCAAAAGGGGATCCAACCCGTTACTAGCATGGGGTACCTAATAAAGTGGCCGGTGAGTGTATTTTATTAAAGCGTACAACAATAATTTCTGATAAAGGCTCTTGTTTTGTAATTTTCTTTTTAATTATTTAGACGATCAGTTTGATCCAGAATCAGATTTTTTTTTTAAAATGGTGACTGATGTCCTGATTGATTATGATAATTACAGTTTCTATCAGTTTATTTGTACATGTATTGGAACAAAAACAGTTAGTCTTTTAACTAACCGTTCTGACTATTTCAGTTTAACGAACTCAGCAGAGGTTCCATAATAGACATAAACTCCAGCATATAGAGGTTTAGTGAATGTGGTCTGGACTCTATGGAGGAGAGTCATGGTTTCAGAGATGCTGTAGAAACACAGAATACCTGCTCTGTGATCCAGATACACTCCTATTCTGGAGGAAACTGGACCTAATACTGAAGTTTCAACTTTGTTGTCATAAAATGTGTAACTGTCTGAATCACAAATTAAAGACCAATGTTTGTCATATGATTCAAACTCGCATTCATCTAACTCTCCTGCTTTTCTCATATTTTTGTATGAAACTGTTACCCCGATTCCCCCTTCTCCTCTCCACTTTACCTCCCAGTAGCAGCGTCCAGTCAGACTCTCTCTGCTCAGGACCTGTTTATAATCAGTAAATCTGTCAGGATGATTGAAATTTAACTCTTCTTTTACCTCCTCATCTTCTTCATCTATTTCTTCCTCCAGCCTTGTTATTCTGGTCTTTGGTTCTGGTTCTGACAGTAAAACATCCACTTCAGTGACTGCTTGTGAGATGTTTGTCCATATGTCTCTCAGGATGTCCTCTAGTTTCTCTCTGAGCTCTGACACAGCTGCTGTCACATCCTCAAAGTATCTCAGAGGACGAATATTGATGCTGGATGAGTGTGTAGACTCACTGAGTGCTGACAGTGAGGGGTAGTTCTGGAGAAACTGGGTGTGATCCTCTGTGATTGAGAGCTTCCCCAGCTCAGCATCTTTCCTCTTCAGCTCAGTGATCTCCAGCTCCAGCTTCTCCTGAAACTCTTTGACTCGACTCACTTCAGTTTCCTGCTGGGATCTGATCTGCTGCTTCACATCAGAGCTTCTTTTCTGGATGTGATGGATCAGATCAGTGAAGATCTTCTCATTGTTCTCCACTGCTTTATCAGCAGAGCCATTGATGGCCTCCACCTCCTGCTGAAGCAGCTTCATATCTTTCTCCTGGTCCTGGATTCTCTGCTGGATTTGTTGTCGTCTCTCCTGGAGCTCCTTCTGCTTCTCAGTCCTTTCTGCTGCAGCTGGGACTGTTTCATGGCCTTTATGTTCATCCATTGAGCAGAGATAACAGATACACTGCTGATCAGTACGACAGAAGATCTTCATCACCTCATCATGACGAGAGCAGATGTTCTCCTGGAGCTTCATGGTGGGGTCCACCAGCTTGTGCTTCTTCAGTCCAGGGACATCATAGTGAGGCTGAAGGTGATCATTACAGTAGGAAGCAGGGCAGGATAAACAGGACTTGACAGCTATCCTTTTCCTTCCAGTGCACACATCACAGGCCACATCTTCAGGTCCAGCATAGCAGTGATCAGCTGCAGCAGCCTGTAGTCCAGTCGTCTTCAGATCCTCCACTAACTCTGCTAACATTGTGTTTTTTTTTAAGACAGGTCTTCTAATAAATTGTTCCCTGCACTGAGGGCAGCTGTTGATCCTCCTCTGATCGTCTCCATCCCAGAAGACTTTAATACAGTTCATACAGTAGCTGTGTCCACAGGGAATAGTCACTGGAACCTTCAGTAGATCCAAACAGATGGAGCAGGTGATTTTCTCCAGCCGATCACTCTGAGCCATTTTCAGTCTCAGTTAGTCGCTACGCAGGTTTCTCTGTTTTACAGGTTTTATGAGATTGAACTTTAATCTGAACTTTTTTTTTTTCAGTCAGACCTTTATCTATTTCACTATTGTTCTGCCATGTGATATCTGAAAGGTTGGGTGGGGCTACCAATTATAGTTATATGACTTAAACAGCAGGAATAGTAGAAGTGTAAATTAGTAACTGAATGAATAAAGCAGCAGCCTTATTCCTTAGATTTGTGTTGAAGTGGATTTGATTTAAGATTTTTTTTTCTCACACTTTGACATCAGCTAGTCAGCTTTAAGAACTAAAACATAGTCAAATAAAAAAGGTCATGCTTGTCACTAAAAATGACAAATATGACAGTTAGACCAGCAACTACATAAAGGATATTCTAAAACTAAGTAAACAGTAGCCAGAGTAACAACTTAACAATTAACATCAATAAAAGCAACCTTTGAACCCGCAGTGCCGGGTTTTCATTGGGCACAAAAAAGCATGAAATAAAAACGGCAAGGGATCATTACGATAGCTGCATGAGGTGAAATTTCTATTCAATTATTCATTAAAATTCTATGTGTTATTAGGTCAATACATGTTCATAATTTAGGAATTTACAAATTATTTTAAGTGAAAATTACCGTTTTCTTTAAAATCTCATTTATCACATTTATCTCAGAAATCAAGAAAAACTGATAAATACAGCTGTATTTTTTTTAATTTGTTTTGAAAAAAAAAACTTTTAGCTGATGAAAACTGGGATCCTATCTCAATACCACTGAAGCCGTCATCTTATTTTTTAAAATAATCAATAAAACTGAATTTGTAAAGAAGAAAAAAAAAAGAAATAGATCCAAAAGAACTATCAATAACCATGTCTGTTCCAGCGCATATCATCATTAGAATTTCTTTGAGTATTATGTCTTCAATAGATAACAGGGGCCAGGACATGATCTGCAGGGGCTCTGGCCCCCGTTGGCCCCTGACTAGAACTGCCCATGGATAACTGTCTACAGCCTAAAACTTTCCAAACTCAACCACGTCCAAGAACAGAGAGCTGTTGAAGGACACCAGGAAGAAAGTTGTCGACCTTGACCAGGCTTAGAGGAGTGATTCTCCCGTAGGCGAGCAGGTTGGTGTGAATATCTGCTTTTATTGCCTTGATCCCGAGTAGGCCTTGGAAGAAGGCCGCTCAAACCAACCTTGGTTCTTGGTAGGTTTCTTTCAGTTAATAGGGAGTTTTTCCTTTCCACTTATGTTATGGGTAGGTGTAAGGGATTATATTGTCAATTGGTGGTATACAATTGAACTGAATTGAGTATTGAACTGAATTTAACAGCCAAGATGTTACAAAGACATTGATTACGGTTTCAAATTGCTGCTGTGCAGGAAAAGGTTGGAGCTGAACTTTACTACATAGCTGATTTGCCGACCAATTTAAAATCACTGTCCATCTTAAAATCTAAACTTCAGATGACAGGTTGAAAAAAAACCCCATCAAAAGGCAACATGGGGGGGATTCAGAAAGGTTTCAAGGACCAAAGACCTTCACTTCATTTTTTTCCTCTTAGAAAAACAGGTGAAAGTCACCTGCAGTCTGACCTAAAATAAAAGACATTTTCATGGTCAGTAAGCTGATTTAACACACAGAAAGTAAAACATGTGTTAAGTGTAGTTTTGTATCATTTTAATCCAGTTAGTGTCATAATTTTTTTTTTATTTGAATTCTTTAGTTTTTTTTATTTTGCGAATTTTATGTCAAGAATATTTCAATTATTTCAATTGCTGTTTCACTGAAGAGTAGTTTCCGTTTCCCTGGAAATTGTTTATATGTGTGGGTCCAGGGAAGTTAAGATATCCTGCCATAGGATCTGCACAAAGATGTGATAAAATGAAACTTATGCAACACCAAAGCCATGAAACAGCAGCAGCTGGGAGTGAAAGATGGGGAAGCGCATGTATGAGGTACAAAAACACTCCTTAATGAAAAGTAGAAAGGCTGACAGATATATTGTTACCATAAAGGCAAAAGTTAAACTTTAACATCACAGCTGACCTCATGGCTAAAGATAAACATATTACTCATTAGCTAATACTGCAGGTCCACAGTTTTTAATGTCTGCAATTTCTGAGAAATTGAAACTGTAATTGGGAAACCAGCTCTTAAAGTCCTAGTTTCCACCAGTAACAAATTTAGATGTATTTGTTTTTGTTATCTAAACATGTTATATAAAGGCTTTCTATTAAACCTACAACTGTGTCTTGCCCACAACCAAAATCTAATAAATTAGCAAATATTCCCAAAGGAGTAAATTATGATAATCTAATTAAAATCAAAATAACTCCAGTTGGGGGAAAAGTTAACGATTAAATGTGGTCTGTTTAACATAAGATCTCTTTCCTCTAAAAGTCTGCTAGTTATTGACTTGATTTGTGATAATCACATTGACTTATGTTGCCTTACAGAAACCTGGCTGGAGCAAGAGGATTATGTGAGCATTAATAAGGCAACTCGTTCAAGCTATTTAAATTTTCACATACCCAGAAGTTCTGGGTGAGGAGGAGGAGTAGCAACAATCTTCCAGTCTGACTTACTGATTACTCCCAAAACAGTTAATACCTACAACTCTTTTGAACATTTATCCCTTAATTTCCCTGATCCAAATTTCAAGGCAAGAAAACCTCTTCTTTTTGTAACTTTGTATCGTTCACCAGGTCCTTACTCTGAATTTTTAGATGAGTTTTCAGAGTTCCTTTCTGATTTGGTATTAAAAACTGACAGGGTCATCATAGTGGGAGATTTTAACATCCATGCTGACATTGAAGGCGATAGCTTAAGAGCAGCCTTTAATGCTATTTTAGACACTATTGGCTTTGTTCAAAATGTGAATAGTCCCACACATTCTCATCTTCATACTTTGGATCTTGTGCTGACATACGGCATAGGTTGTGAAGAAATGACAGTATTTCCTCACAACCCTGTCCTCTCTGACCACTTTCTAATAACCTTCAGGATTACTTTAACAGAGTTCTCCTCCCCCAAAAGAAGGTTACATTTTAGTAGATCTTTATCAGATAGTGCAGTTATAAATTTTAAAGAATCTGCTTCACTTTCTCTCTCCTCTGTGTCGCTGAGCAGTGCTGCAGAGTGCAAAAGTATAACTTATTCCTCTTCACAGCAGGTTGATGATTTTGTTGATGGGGTTGCTAGTTCTCTGCGTACTGCCTTAGACAACGCAGCTCCCTTGAAAATGAAAACTGTAAAAAATAGAAAGCTGGCTCCTTGGTTTAATGCAGAGCTGCGTACTTTGAAGCAAAATGCTAGGAAACTGGAGAGAAAATATCGCTCCACAGGCCTGCAGGAGTCCTTCCTAGTCTGGAAAAATGGTTTACTGCTGTATAAGAGGACCCTTTGTAAAGCAAGAGCAGCATACTTCTCCTCAGGAGAATAGAGGAGAATAAGAATAATCCTAGATTTCATTTTAATACAGTTGCCAAACTCACCCAGAGCCATAGCTTAGTTGAACCGTCCATTCCACCTGCTCTTAGCAGCAATGATTTTATGGGATTCTTTATAAATAAGATTGATCTTATTAAAAATAAGATCATAAGCACTCCTCTATCCGCAATTATATCTGAGGTAGTCATGGAATCTGAACCGGGTTTAGACTTCTTTGATCCAGTTGAACTTTCTGAATTAGCAAAATTATTGTCTTCATCTAAGCCTTCAACTTGTATGTTAGATCCAGTTCCAACCAGGTTATTTAAGGAGGTATTCCCTTTGATCTCCTCCTCCATTTTAGATGTGATTAATCTATCTCTGTTACAGGGATATGTACCTAAAGCTTTTAAGGTTGCTTTAATTAAACCTCTGCTTAAGAAACCGTCTCTTGACCCAGATGACTTGGTTAATTATAGACCTATATCCAATCTTCCTTTCTTATCCAAAATTCTTGAGAAAGTAGTTGCCAAACAAGTGTGTGATTACTTACACCATGATGAACTTTTTTAAGAGTTTCAGTCTGGCTTTAGAGCTCATCATAGCACTGAGACAGCTCTGGTGAAAGTCACTAATGATATTCTCATGGCCTCAGATAATGGACTTGTATCTGTGCTCATCCTGTTGGATCTCAGTGCTGCATTTGATAAAGTTGACCATAATATTCTTTTAGAAAGACTTGAATATTTTGTTGGAATTAAAGGAGCAGCACTAGACTGGTTTAAATCTTATCTATCTGATCGAATTCAGTTTGTTCATGTTAATGATAGATCTTCAACACGTTCAAAGGTTACCTGTGGAGTACCACAGGGATCAGTGCTAGGACCAATTCTCTTTACTTTATACATGCTCCCAATCGGTAGAGTTATTAGACAGCATGGGATTAATTTTCACTGTTATGCTGATGATACCCAGCTATATCTGTCTATAGATCCAGATGAAGCTAACCCATTACATAGATTACAGGCATGTCTTTAAGACATAAAAACCTGGATGACTCTTAACTTTCTGCTTCTGAATGCAGACAAAACAGAAGTTATAGTCAGCTTTAAGAACTAAAACATAGTCAAATAAGAAGGACCAGAGTCTTTGAAAAAGAAGCTGATTAGTCAGTCACTTCATTTGGATGGGATTAAACTGATTTCAGATAATAAAGTAAAACATCTTGGTATTGTTTTTGATCAGGACCTGTCATTTAAATCCCATATCAAAGAGGTTTCTAGAATTTCCTTCTTTCATCTGAGGAACATTGCAAAAATTAGAAATCTCCTGTCCAGGGGTGATGCTGAGAAACTATTCCATGCATTTGTTACTTCAAGGCTGGACTATTGTAATTCTTTACTATCAGGAAGTCCACAAACTGTAGTTAAAAGCCTTCAGCTCATCCAAAATGCTGCAGCCAGAGTTCTGATGAAAATTAAAAAGAGAGATCATATCTCTCCTATCCTGGCTTCTCTTCATTGGCTTCCTGTTAAATCCAGAATAGAATTTAAAATCCTCCTTCTCACATATAAAGCCTTAAATGGCCAAGCTCCATCTTATATCAGAGATCTGCTTGTTCCTTATGTTCCTAACAGAGCACTTCGCTCTCAATCTGCAGGTTTACTAGTGGTTCCTAGAATTTCTAAAAGTAGAATGGGAGGCAGATCTTTTAGTTATCAGGCTCCTCTCCTGTGGAACCAACTACCAGTTTTAGTCCGTGAGGCAGACACCCTGTCTACTTTTAAGGCTAGGCTTAAAACTTTCCTTTTTGATAAAGCTTAGAGTTAGAGTGGCTCAGGTTATCCTGAGCTATCTCTATAGTTATGCTTCTATAGGTTTAGACTTTTGGAGGACATAGGGACCCCTGTGTCATCATTCTGCCCCATTCTCTCTCTGTTCTCCTATTCTGCAGAATCTGTTAGTTCAATCTCTAACGTTCTGCTCTATCTGCTTTTCCTCAGAGTAGCTTTGCCTCGTCTGTTCCTGTTTGGCTGTGACGTCATCCTGGAAAGAAACATCAGCTGTGCTGCTTCCATCAACACCCTTGTTTATTGATGCAGGAGATCGGCCTGTTTTCCAGTGTGGTCCTGTTTCTCTGGCCGTGGCTGGGTGGATGTGCTCTCTTCATCCTCTGGCATGGGAGCTGCCTTGGAGCTCGTCTGCCTGGCTGGTTGTGTTTCCTGGACGTGGCCGCCTTTTAGAGCTGCTTTTGTATCTCTGCTTCTGTCTCCTTGAACCTCAGTCGGCCTCGGCAGATGACCGCTCACACTGATCTTGGTTCTGCTGGAGGTTTCTTCCTGTTAAAAGGGAGTTTTTCCTCTCCACTGTCGCTACAAGCATGCTTAGTGTGAGGGATTGTATTTGAGTCAATGAGTCAATGCAATCAATTGGTTTTCCTTAGATTAGAAAACTTTGTATCAACTTGACTGTATGATCTGGTTGAACTGTAAAGTGCCTTGAGATGACGTGTTGTGAATTTGGCGCTATATAAATAAACTGAATTGAAATTGAATTGATCTAATTTATAGGAATATAATCAGAGCTTTTCTCTAAACTCTGAGCAGACTCTGCCTTCTGAAACATCTTTCAGAGAACTTAATGAAACTGTAGAAATAAAGCAAACATCCTTCATAGATAATAAATATGACAATTTTATTTTTTGAATCAAAACAGAATCAGTTGCTTACATTAAAACAACCTTACTGAAATACTTAAATGATCTTTGTAATAAAGCTCCAAAATATAAACCTCTAAATAAAATAGCAAGTAGGTATTCTTAACATGCAGCTGTTCTTTAGCCAGGAGCCTTTCATCAAACTGGTCTGTTTTACACGCTCTAGTGTAAATCCAATAAAGAATAACTCAATGAAAGCAATCATCAAAGACAAGCTGAGATCCTGTCTTATTAACCTGGAGCAAAAATGCAAAATTGCTGAAATTTTGAAGGTTTTATGGGATGAAAAGTTTATGGTTCTGTCAGTCTTGTCATTAGTTCTTTAAGCGTGCTCTGACTCTGCACTTGAAGCAAACAGAAATTACCCAATTCTGATATCATCAGGCTCTGACTAATACAGGAGTTCTTCATATCAAGGTCTCTGCAGGTTACTGAGAATACTTCCTTTCAAACACTTCTTTTTTCATGATTGATAATCTTACATACTGGAGCTACACATACCTAACAAAAACAGGCAGATTCACATAGCTTAACAGTTAGAGGTTATTATGACTGGTCATGGATTTATTTTTGGTCATTTCCAGAGATGGGAAGTAACGAAGTACAAATACTTCGTTACTGTACTCAAGTAGATTTTTCTGATATTTTTACTTTACTTTACTACTTATTTTTATGGCGACTTTTTACTTCTACTCCTTACATTTTTACACAAATATCTGTACTTTCTACTCCTTACATTTTAAAAAATTGGCTCGTTACTTTAGTTTTGAATCATTTCAATGGAGTTACCGTTATTATTTTTCACGTCATCAATACCAAATTCAATCTAATTGGATGGGAATCTACGTTGCATTTGACGCACCACTACACGATGAATCGACAGATTCGGCCGTATTCATTCGCGGCAAATCATTGCAGCTTGGTGGCGGTGGCGTTAGCATAGTAGTATGGACGACGAGATGATTGAAAATGAACAGAACAGAGATCTAGTCCTATTGGCAGACATCCATTTAAAATGTAGGCAACGGCATGAAAAAAAGTGGTTTCTACTTTTACTTTTATACTTTAAGTAAATTTACAAGCCTGTACTTTGTTACTTTTACTTGAGTAAAGAAGTTTAATCAGTACTTCCACTTTTACCAGAGTATTTTTTAACACAAGTATCTGTACTTTTACTCAAGTACGGAAAGTGAGTACTTTTGCCATCTCTGGTCATTTCACAGATTTAGATCTAAACAAGCATAAAAGTTTCAGTCACTTATCAAACAGTTCATCTTGTCCTGCTTGTCTGTCAGAGTCACAGTGGGGCTGGTGTCTTTCTCCAGCAGTCTGTGGGCAGAAGGCCAGGTACACCTTGGACAGGTCAACAGTCTAGAACAAAGCAACATAGATGAACAACTCTAAGATAAAGCCAGAGTACCTGGAGAGAACCCATGTATGCAAAGGGAGAACATATAAACTCCATACAGAAAGACCCTAGGTCAGGTATCTAACCCAGAACCTCCTTGCTGCAAGGCAACAGTGTTACCAACTCCTTCACTGTGCAGCCATAGTTATCAAGCCATTTTGGATGCATGCTACCATTCTTGAAAATACTCTTAACAGTCTCTTAGAGATCAAATTCATCATGTGACACAATTTAAAATAACATTAATGATCAAACAGAGACAAAAAAAACAGTAACTAAAATACACATTTTAAGCAACTGTACCTCAGAGTAATTCTTACTGTAGATTAACAATTTCAGCAGAGGTTCCATAATAGACATAAACTCCAGCATATAGAGGCTGAGTGAATGTAGTCTGGACTCTATGGAGGAGAGTCATGGTTTCAGAGACGCTGTAGAAAGACAGAATACCTGCTCTGTGGTCCAGATACACTCCTATTCTGGAGGAAACTGGACCTGATACTGGAGTTTTAATGCTGTTGTGACAAAATGTATAACTGTTTATGTTGCAATATAAAGACCAAGATTTATTGTTGAATCCAAACAAACAATCATCTGACTCTCCTGCTCTGCTGATGTTCTTGTATGAAACTGCCACATCAACCTCTCCTCTCCACTCCACCTCCCAGTAACAACAGCCGGTCAGACTCTCTCTGCTCAGGACCTGTTTATAATCAGTGAATCTGTCTGGATGATCAGGATAAGGCTGTTGCTGGTTTATTCTTCTGACTTTTCTGTTCCCCTCAGATAATAAAAGCCTTCTGTTTGCTGTGTTTTCATCCAGAGAAATTGCTTTTGAATACTTTAATAATCGAGCTCTTGTCTTTGGTTCTGATAGTAGAACGTCCACTTCAGTGATTGACAGTGAGATGTTTGTCCATGTGTCTCTTAGGATGTTCTTTAGTGTTTCTCTGAGACCCACCAAAGCTAGTGTTACATCCTCAAAGTATCTCAGAGGACGAATATTGATGCTGGATGAGTGTGTAGACTCACTGAGTGCTGACAGTGAGGGGTAGTTCTGGAGAAACTGGGTGTGATCCTCTGTGATTGAGAGCTTCTCCAGCTCAGCATCTTTCCTCTTCAGCTCAGTGATCTCCTGCTCCAGCTTCTCCTGAAGCTCTTTGACTCGACTCACTTCAGTTTCCTGCTGGGATCTGATCTGCTGCTTCACATCAGAGCTTCTTCTCTGGATCTGATTGATCAGATCAGTGAAGATCTTCTCATTGTCCTCCACTGCTTTATCAGCAGAGCCATTAATGGCCTCCACCTCCTGTTGAAGCAGCTTCACATCTTTCTTCTGGTCCTGGATTCTCTGCTGGATTTGTTGTCGTCTCTCCTGGAGCTCCTTCTGCTTCTCAGTCCTTTCTGCCACAGCTGGGACTGTTTCATGGCCTTTATGTTCATCCATGGTGCAGAGATAACAGATACACTGCTGATCAGTACGACAGAAGATCTTCATCACCTCATCATGACGAGAGCAGATGTTTAGTAGGAGTGACTTGGTGGGGTCTCTAAGCTTGTGCTTCTTCAATCCAGGGACATCATAGTGAGGCTGGAGGTGATTCTGACAGTAAGAAGCTGGACAAGTGAAGCAGGACTTGACAGCTTTTATCTTCCTACCAGTGCAGAAATCACAGGCCACATCATCAGGTCCAGCATAGCAGTGATCAGCTGGAGCTGCTTGGAGTCCGGTCTTCTTCAGATCCTCCACTAAGGCAGCTAAAATTATGTTTTTCTCAAGGACAGGCCTCGGTAAGAACTCCCTCCTGCACTGAGGGCAGCTGTGGATCCTCCTTTGATTTTCTCCATCCTAGAAGTATTTAATACAGTTCATACAGTAGCTGTGTCCACAGGGAATAGTCACTGGATTATTCAGTAGATCCAAACAGATCGAACAGGACATGTTACCTTGGTTTAGTTGAACTGCTCCCTGCTCCATTTTAGCTCTCAGTGAAACATACTGTTTTAGTTTCACTTCTACATAATATATTCTGGTTTGCGCTAGCTTACAGGTGCTGGTCATAAAATTAGAATATCATGAAAAAGTAGATTGATTTCAGTAATTCCATTTAAAAAGTGAAACTTGTATATTATATTCATACATTACATACAAACTCATATATTTCAGATGTTTATTTTGTTTAATTTTGATGAATACAAATGACAACAAATGAAAATCTCAAATTCATCATATCAGAAAATTAGAATATTACTGAAGACCAATAAAAACAAAGGATTTATAGAAATGTTGGCCAACTGAAAAGTATGAACATGAAAAGTATGAGCATGTACAGCACTCAGTATTTAGTTGGGCCTCCTTTGGCCTGTATTACTGCAGCAATGCGGCGTGGCATGGAGTCGATCAGTCTGTGGCACTGCTCAGGTGTTATGATAGCCCAGGTTGCTCTAATAGTGGCTTTTAGCTCTTCTGAATTGTTGGGTCTGGTGTATTGCATCTTCTTCTTCACAATACCCCATAGATTTTCTATGGGGTTAAGGTCAGGAGAGTTTGCTGGCCAATTAAGAACAGGGATACCATGGTCCTTCAACCAGGTACTGGTAGCTTTGGCACTGTGTGCAGGTGCCAAGTCCTGTTGGAAAATGAAATCTGCATCTCCAAAAAGTTGGTCAGCTGCAGGAAGCATGAAGTGCTCTAAAACTTCCTGGTATGTGGCTGCGTTGACCCTGGACCTCAGAAAACACAATGGACCAACACCAGCAGATGACATGGCACCCCAAACCATCACTGACTGTGGAAACTTTACACTGGACTTCAAGCAACGTGGATGAAGTGCCTCTCTTCTTTTCCTCCAGACTCTGGGACCTTGATTTCCAAAGGAAATGCAAAATTTACTTTCATCAGAGAACATGACTTTGGACCACTCACCAGCAGTCCAGTCCTGTTTCTCTTTAGCCCAGGCAAGACGCTTCTGACGCTGTCTGTGGTTCAAGAGTGGCTTGACACAAGGAATGCGACAGCAGAAACCCATGTCTTTCATACGTCTGTGTGTGGTGGTTCTTGAAGCACTCACTCCAGCTGCAGTCCACTCTTTGTGAATCTCCCCCACATTTTTGAATGGGTTTTGTTTCACAATCCTCTCCAGGGTGCGGTTATCTCTCTTGCTTGTACACTTTTTTCGACCACATCTTTTCCTTCCCTTCGCCTCTCTATTAATGTGCTTGGACACTGAGCTCTGTGAACAGCCAGCCTCTTTAGCGATGACCTTTTGTGTCTTGCCCTCCTTGTGCAAGGTGTCGATGGTCGTCTTTTGGACAACTGTCAAGTCAGCAGTCTTCCCCATGATTGTGTAGCCTATAGAACTAGACTGAAAGACCATTTAAAGGCTTTTGCAGGTGGTTTGAGTTAATTAGCTGATTAGAGTGTGGCACCAGGGGCCATCAATTTTGAACCTTTTCACAATATTCTAATTTTCTGATATGATGAATTTGAGATTTTCATTTGTTGTCATTTGTAATCATCAAAATTAAACAAAATAAACATCTGAAATATATGAGTTTGTATGTAATGTATGAATATAATATACAAGATTCACTTTTTAAATGGAATTACTGAAATCAATCTACTTTTTCATGATATTCTAATTTTATGACCAGCACCTGTATGCAGGAAGCATCAGTGGTTCCACCTATCACTATGTTGTAAACTAGAAGGGGAGGGAACAAGGAAGCCCTTTTAGCTGAACAATGCCTTTTAACCCTTAACTGTGCTTGCACAACTGAGTGGATTTAAAAAGCTTGCTCCCTTTATGTTGAAGTGCTACATCATTTATTCCAAGATTAATTTATTAAAGAACATAAATTTGGCTACTGCTTTGAAGACTATTAAAAAAATAATTTTGTAGTGTCCATTTTGATGACATTCAAACAGGGCTACATAAGCCACACATGCAAATCCTGTCCAAGATGCAACAGATTTTCGATCAGAGCTTTTTCTGTCATTTTTTTGGTAAATAACTTGAATGCGGAGTATTGTGTGGATTTATTACGAAAAAATAAAGACACACAAAGACAATCAGGCAAATATAAAGACATTCGAGTTGGAAAAGAGAAAGCCGCAGCAGCAGACAAACAAACATCTACAAGAGAATATAATGAGGAGATGAGAAGCAGCTGAGACCATTGTAGGGAAAGCAAACTGAGGGCTAAGACAAAATGAACAGAAGCAGGCAAAGAAACATGAGGAAGAAATGTAACAGAATTAGCAAGAGAAAACAAATTGCAAGCAAAAGCAAACAATCTCAGCACCCAAAATAAGTAGAAACTACTCAAAGCAAACCACAAAGAAGGAAAAAAACAAGAATAAAGAAACCCAAATACCCAAGGATCATCACTAAAACCCCCTTCTGATGGCTGATACCAAATGCCCGTGACCCCAGGAAACAACCACCCAAACGAGCTAGCAGGGATTTGAAGGGTTTTGTGTAAGGTCAAATTAGCTTTTGGACTAAATGATAGCATTTAGAATCGTTCTGAACCAGTTCACAGTGCAAATCTGTCAGAACGAAGGACCCAGAATTAAAGCAGACAGATCAGAGTGATTTCAAACAAAACAAACTTTGCGGCTCTTCAGACGGGGCAGGAAACCTGGAATCTCTGTAGAGGTGGAAACTCAGGTTAGTGACCACGAAACCTTAACGGGGAACGATAGTGAGCATGTGAGTCACTAACCTGGTTTATCCCCTAGAACCCGACGGACCCACCGGCTGCCACGTGACCTCGGCTCGCTCTGTAAACAAAGGCTCCACGTGCCTTTAATTTTTTTTTTTTTTTTTATCCGCTAAAAGAGGCTTTAATCTTTCAAAAACTATTCAGCATAAAGGTTTTGCCCAAAATGTTAAGATTTTAGAGCTATTTAAAAACAGCTGATGAGATATAAAGGTCCGCAGGCGATGACGCAACTGCCCGGAAAACACCCGATCAGCTGATCATCACGGCCATTTTGTGGCTTCACGAGACAGTGGAAAGACTCTCAGAGCATGGCACAAGATGTCGGCTATGCAACATCGTGTTTTACCTTGTTTCAATAAAAGTTTTCTATTTGGAGTCAAAGAAAGAGCTTTCAGTTCATCATTATTATACATATTATACTGTGCACAATGGTACATTTTGCATATAAATGGGGTAAATGTCATGACCAATGGTTATATTATATGTAGAAAGTGTCATTAGATGGTAATAAGTTATTTAATTTTAACAAACCCCCAGTATTGATGTAAAAAACACATTTGGCACAGTTTGGTGACATTTTTGGATAAATGTGCCAAAATGGCCTCTCCGCCTAAGAAATTTCTCACTAATACCATTCTAAAATAAATATGATTCATCTGATTGAGTCCAAATTTCGTATATTTTTACACAACATTTAGATTTAAAAGTCTGTACTACTTTTTTGTGCTATAAATAATATTTTGGTAGTTAAAACAAATATTTTGTATTTTGTCCATAATATTTCAGGCAGGGTCAAAGCTACAATGGTGCTAACACCAGAAAACCATTCTATGACATCTTACCTTTAAAGAGGTACCAAAAGTTTCTTCTTAAATCTAATAGCTGTGAGGCTATAAGTGATTTACTTTTGTGTGTTTTTGTCAGGCAGAAATTTATTTATACCCCCTGAGGGTGTAAGAGGTTATAAGTTCAGTCCAAACCCTGAGGAAGAAGTGAGACCAAGTAGGATGATTTCTCAACAGCATGCAGTGGGAGCCGCCCAGAGAGTTCCAGAAGTGAAGCAGAGCAGACTGACGAGCAGAAGCCAGCAAGTATCTAGAGGGAAAATCCAAAGGCAGCGTGTGCCTGTGAGTTGGAGGTTTTATCCTCAAGACCATGAAGGGAAGGGTCAAACACACCTGTAGGAGTGTCTTGTGAGTGTCTGCTTTCCAGCAATGGACTTTATGTACAAATGCACCAGTGTATTCAAATCCACCAGCTTCATCTGAAGAACCCGGTCTACCTGGACCAGGTCTTTCAAAAATCATGGAAATGAGGAGGCCAGAGGATTTTGGTAATAGATTTGAACAGGTGCAGCCTTCTCCAACTTTCATCGCACCTCACTCAGCATAAGCTCTGTCGCCTAGCAACAGTGACAGTTGATGCACAAAGCATGCAAAGAATGGATGCTGAACTCACTACTATTCTGTGTGCCAATTTCCTTATGAGGAGCTTCAGCAGCAGTACTGTCGTCAACGATATCAGGCTTGTAGTTCACACAATGTTCAGATATTTTTCATCTGTGCTCAAATGTCAGCTAAACTCATCTCTAGTTCAAATGTCTCCACCATCCTATAAAAATATAACAACCTTCCAGGTTATTAAGAAATCAATCAATGAAGATTATCTACAAAATGTAGTGCACTTTCATCTCCCTTACTTCGTGAATTGGAAAACAACAGCTGATAGTATCCATGTTTTTATTAAACATCTTCCCCAAGAGATTTACGGAAGTTTTCTGACTCTTTGCCAAGCTTTAAGAGAAACATTTAGGCTTTACAAAGATTCTCACTTTAATTCATGCTTTAGCATTTCATTATAAAGTAATGAAGATAAATGGATGTACTTTACAGGTTTACTTTACATCCATTTAATTTATTTACATTGAACCAGTTCACAACTGTATGTTTGTCATGATTTGTATGGAGGTGTGTTGAGGACCCAAATGCAGAGACCAGGAGGCAGAGGTAAATCTTGTAAATTTAATAAAAAAAAAAAAAAAAGACAGACAACCAAAAATCCAAAATACTAAGAAGCAAAAATCCAGAAAGCATCAGGGAAAACTCACGTGGGAAGCCAGAGACAAGGGAAAGACAAAACAACAACAAGGAACCAGCATTGAGTGACTGCAGAGGTGGAGTATATAAGGGGAACAGAACAAAGGATGGACTAATGAGCTGAATATAGAGCAGGTGTGAGTGGAACTAACTAGAAGGAAGCCAAGGGGAAATAAAACAAGCACAAGGGGGCAACATAGAGTAACTAAATACTGCTCGAATATATTGGAAAATAAACCAAAGATCAACAAAAAAGAGTAGGTAATTACTGAAAACTAAAGTCCCAAAAGGGGAGAATCATGACAATGTTATCTCAAGACACTTTACGAAGACAACTCCATCAAATCATTCAGCAGAGTGGTCAAAAGTTTTCTATGGAAACCTGGCTACTTGCATCAAACCACTGACTTTGTTCTTCCAGGATAAGCCCTTTACTGACCATGGGTTGGATGGCCACAATGAGATCGGGAAGCGTTACTTAACTACCTATGGTCTGTTCCTAGGTGGCTCTATCATCACATTCCAGACTTGGCACAGAGCAAGTTTCCACGTTTCTGTCTTGCAGTTGATTCAAATGCCTCTGCAAACCATCCTCTAAAGCTGAAATTCTACCCCAGCCCACCCCAGTAGCGACAGTAGATTCTGTCATTGACTACAGCAATCCCTCACACCAAGCATGCATGCTGCAAAAATGGAGAGGAAAGCAATACTTTTTAACATGAAGAAACATCCTGCAGAACCAGACTCGGTGTGAGCAGCTGTCTGTCGAGGCTACATGGAGGTTCAAGGACACAGAACCAAATGCACAAAAGGAGCACAAACATTTAGTCACAGTAAAAGCTGAGCCCATAGCTGTGTCTAGGAGGGAAACAGGTCCAGCTCTATAATCGTTGATGGCTGTTGACTGCAGTAGCCCACTAAGAGTGAAGTGCTCTGTTAATATTATCAGGAAGATTCCAAATTCTAATATAAGGTGGAGCTTGTTTATTTAGAGCGATAGAGGATTTTTGATTCTATTGAATAAGCTCTCTATCCCACATGGAATAGTAACAGATATTTTGATAGATGGAACAGATTTTTTTATCTTGATGAAACTGAACTATATAGCCCTTCAGTAACAATACTAATGTGAGATTATATCAGTTGATAGAGAAGTTGAAATGAGGTCTGAATTATACAATACTTTCATGGTTTTGCACTTTTTGGTTCTGTTTAAGTTTTCATTTCCATTTTACTGTGTTTTCAAGTATTTGAGTTCTATGTACTTCTTGTTTACCCTCTCTTGCCCTCTTTTGTCAGTCTCCTTCCCATAGCTACCTTCTAGATTATTCTTGTCAGGATCCCAGTTTTTGTGTTCGTCTGTTTGTCTTGTCTTTTGTGTTTCTCCCTTCCACCACCAGGAGGCGCCTGGCTCCGGTTCGCCTCCTTACACACCTGCAAGCTGTTGCCTCATCGCCGGACTGCTCTTAAGCTGCTGGTTGTCACTATTTCGACGCCAGAGTGTTTGCCAGTTTGGGGTACAGCTAGCCAAGCCTTGTTTATGCTGAGTCTAATCTGAGTTTTGCGTTTTTGAGTTTTGTTCTCTAACCAAGCTGAGATCACATTGAATTTAACTGAGCGCTTGTTTCTCCCTGAGTCTCAACTTTGTTTTTTGCCTTTCGGCAGGAAGCCCTTCCTGCAAACTGAACCTTTTCGGACCCCCTTCTCCCAAGTGGGATCAACTGAGCCTTACAGGTGCTGGTCATAAAATTAGAATATCATGAAAAAGTAGATTGATTTCAGTAATTCCATTTAAAAAGTGAAACTTGTATATTATATTCATACATTACATACAAACTCATATATTTCAGATGTTTATTTTGTTTAATTTTGATGATTACAAATGACAACAAATGAAAATCTCAAATTCATCATATCAGAAAATTAGAATATTGTGAAAAGGTTCAAAATTGATGGCCCCTGGTGCCACACTCTAATCAGCTAATTAACTCAAACCACCTGCAAAAGCCTTTAAATGGTCTTTCAGTCTAGTTCTATAGGCTACACAATCATGGGGAAGACTGCTGACTTGACAGTTGTCCAAAAGACGACCATCGACACCTTGCACAAGGAGGGCAAGACACAAAAGGTCATCGCTAAAGAGGCTGGCTGTTCACAGAGCTCAGTGTCCAAGCACATTAATAGAGAGGCGAAGGGAAGGAAAAGATGTGGTCGAAAAAAGTGTACAAGCAAGAGAGATAACCGCACCCTGGAGAGGATTGTGAAACAAAACCCATTCAAAAATGTGGGGGAGATTCACAAAGAGTGGACTGCAGCTGGAGTGAGTGCTTCAAGAACCACCACACACAGACGTATGAAAGACATGGGTTTCTGCTGTCGCATTCCTTGTGTCAAGCCACTCTTGAACCACAGACAGCGTCAGAAGCGTCTTGCCTGGGCTGCTGGTGAGTGGTCCAAAGTCATGTTCTCTGATGAAAGTAAATTTTGCATTTCCTTTGGAAATCAAGGTCCCAGAGTCTGGAGGAAAAGAAGAGAGGCACTTCATCCACGTTGCTTGAAGTCCAGTGTAAAGTTTCCACAGTCAGTGATGGTTTGGGGTGCCATGTCATCTGCTGGTGTTGGTCCATTGTGTTTTCTGAGGTCCAGGGTCAACGCAGCCACATACCAGGAAGTTTTAGAGCACTTCATGCTTCCTGCAGCTGACCAACTTTTTGGAGATGCAGATTTCATTTTCCAACAGGACTTGGCACCTGCACACAGTGCCAAAGCTACCAGTACCTGGTTGAAGGACCATGGTATCCCTGTTCTTAATTGGCCAGCAAACTCTCCTGACCTTAACCCCATAGAAAATCTATGGGGTATTGTGAAGAAGAAGATTCAATACACCAGACCCAACAATTCAGAAGAGCTAAAAGCCACTATTAGAGCAACCTGGGCTATCATAACACCTGAGCAGTGCCACAGACTGATCGACTCCATGCCACGCCGCATTGCTGCAGTAATACAGGCCAAAGGAGGCCCAACTAAATACTGAGTGCTGTACATGCTCATACTTTTCATGTTCATACTTTTCAGTTGGCCAACATTTCTATAAATCCTTTGTTTTTATTGGTCTTCAGTAATATTCTAATTTTCTGATATGATGAATTTGAGATTTTCATTTGTTGTCATTTGTAATCATCAAAATTAAACAAAATAAACATCTGAAATATATGAGTTTGTATGTAATGTATGAATATAATATACAAGTTTCACTTTTTAAATGGAATTACTGAAATCAATCTACTTTTTCATGATATTCTAATTTTATGACCAGCACCTGTACACTGAGCGACGGATACCAAAGAGGAGGTTTAGATCCAGCCCCTTTGGGCACGCTGAGATCACTCTCTGAGTAAGGAAATCAACTTCACTATGACCCATTCAAGTACCACAGGAAAACTGAGTTGCAACCAGCGGCTGCATCATTCCACTCCGTCCGAGTCCTGGGTAAACCCTGTTCCACCCTCCACCGAATCAAACAAACCCTGGAAGACCAACACACAGACTGGTGTCTACGTGTCTCCTCTTCTCAGGAAACGTGAGTTGCAACTAATCCTCTCCTTCAAGATAAACAACTCAAATTCCCCATTGAGCCTGAACCTAACAGTCTGTCTTCCCCTCATCTTTCAATTTTCCGGCCGTGCTGAGTTCGGAGGAACTCTGCACCGAACTCTAAATACCTTTCAATAAAACCTGTTCAAACTTTTACTCTGTGTCTCTCTGTTTGGCTTCACTGCATGTGGGTCCGAGCTTTAGATAAAATCATGACAATTCTGTCCACACCTGCTCCCAATCTGTGCATTACCCCAGTCAGGAAGACAAGGCTATGATCCGAGCGTCCTAGTGGGGAGAGGGGGTGTTTAGGCGTCTTTAACGTTTGCATAAAAAAGGTGCAGGGTATTGTTGTCCCTTGTTTAACATGTGAAGTGCTTTTTTCCACTCTCCACTGAAGTCCTGTCTGCACAGATACATTTAATGCCGTCCAGGGAAACCACTTTGTCCACTTTAAGTCCATCTAACCACGTCTTAGTGAAGCACATGATACTTTGTTTTCTGTATCTCCCTTGGAAGCGGGTTAAAGCTGCTATCTCCTCAGTCTTGTTGCGCGGC